>JBBBDQ010001240.1:1845000-1877500 GCA_037127315.1 Ascarosepion bandense | reverse complement strand
TAGATAGATAGATAGATAGGTAGATATGAACAGAATGTGATAGATTTATATATCCGTCTAAAATAATTGTTTTTAACTTACCATTCATTAACCCCATTTCATTCCATGACATTTTCCAGAATAAAAATATTGATTTTTTTTTTATCATTTCTAACTGAGGTAGGGTATCCTGTTCCTCATACAAAATGCAATGTCAAATCGACCCTTAACTCCATAAATCCTTATCTGTCCATTTTTACTTAACTGCGTATTATTACGAATTAGGGAGTAAAAGGGACACCCCCCCGTATTAATAAAGCACAATTAAGATAACAGAAAAAAAAAATAATAATAAAATCAAGAATACTGGGAGAGGATTGAGAAAGAGAAAAGGAAAATGGAGATAATATTCATGAAGGGCAGTGTCTCGTCTGAGGAAAAGCAGACAAGAGCCTCACCCTGCTTATGCAGGGTCTGCGGGATATTTTAGCCCGAGCCTACGTGCTCGAAATTCCCACGTAAAATTCGGCCTTGTGCCTCATTTCGTCTTTGCGGAGAAGTCTATGGTAAATACCGAGATACATTCGGGAAATAAGAGATATGAAAATTCTAAAAGTTATTTGGATGTGTGTTCACATCATCTTAAGTACCATGGTTCTCAACCCCGGTGTAAATTACCCAAGTGGGGTAATGAACCCATTATTTGTGGGTAATGGATGTTTGATTTGGGAAGAGGCAATCAGCTTATAACTTTACACTGCGTCCTTGGAATGAAGACCAAGAAACTTAGCAGACTCAACGTGGCAAACGACGCCCGAATTGCCCTTTCAGTCACAAAGCCAAGAATAAATAAACTGGCACAGGAAATACAAGCTCAACACTTACATTAAGAATCATGGCTAGGTTACGGCTACTATACCTGATTATTATAGATTGGTACTATTGTATTGAATAATTTCCATTAACTTTGTCTGCTTTTGATGTATGAAAATATAATTACTTCTTTTCGTATATTACGGGTATTTGTTCATTGGGGTATTGGATAATAGTGAAATTGTATTTTGGGGTAATCGCTGAAAAAAGGTTGGGAACCTACGCCTTAAGAGATAAAACATATATTTTAATGGATGAAGTATAAAGTTTCATATTTCAAACTGTGGCTATTCGTTGTGTTCTGTGAATTTTCAATTTTATCGACAGCCCTCCGCGACAAACTATCTATTGTTTTTTTTTTAATCTGTCGGGCAACCAGGCTAGCAACAAGGTCCCAGGTAATTCAACAAAATGCAGGCGGCAATTCTACTCTATCAGTTTCTTTCCTCGCCCTTCCCGCCTGTGGAACTCCCTTCCATATACTTGCTTTTCTGATGGCTATAACCTCCAGAAATTTAAATGCAATGTCAATTCCCATCTTTTATCCACTTAACTCCAGCCCATTCCACATCACACCGTGTATCTTGTTCTTTTCCTTTCTCTCTACCTTTGTAACTGTCTTCACTCCTGTGTTCACATCCTTCTTTTGCTCTTTCTGTTTCACCCCTTGTAGCTGGTTCGTCTTTCTCTTCACTCTCCTCCTGCCTAATACTTCAACATTCTTATGTAGCCCCCTGCACATCAGTGGCGGTACCGCCTTGCTTGGAGTGAAATTATTTAAAAAAAAACTTATTTGTGGTGAAAGCTGAATTTAGTAAATGTAGAAAATACAGTGGAATAATGGACAACGAGTCGAATGGAGAAACTGGAGAGCCGAGTTCGAATTGGAGTCGAATCACCACTTACGTGGAAGTACCGTTGAAAAATGTATGAATCCATCTCTTCTGCTTCAAGCTATGGGTAAATACCAGTATAAACTAGGTTCTATAGCCTGGGGTGGCAGCCGGTCTAGTAGAAGGAAAACTCTGAGTTCAAACCAGACTAGAGAGGGATGGGCTTCGTCAGACTTTCGTGACCAAGGAAACGCCTCATCTACTGAGGAAGTACATGTGGCTCACCTTCAACTCTAATGAGTCGCCTGATAAAAAAAATAAAATGACGAAGAAAGGCCGCAAAAACTAAGAATAAAAAAGAGTATATATATATATATATATATATATATATAATAGGCAATATAGCAAACGTATGCATGTCAATCTATATATTAAAATGAAATCTCAATATAGGCAAACACACACACACACACACACACACACACACACACACACACACACACACACACATATATATATATATATATAGTGTATCGAAGCAACAAATAATTTTCTAAACATATACTGTTAAATATAAGAGACAATGAATGTCTATTATGTTTAATCATGAGCCGTTCTAAACGTCGTATTTTGGCTTTAATTTCAGTTGAAAAGAAAGACAAAAATTCTTCAACATTTGGATAATTTTTTATTAATATGAAGATGGCCCATGTGAGCCGAAATTTTAGAACCAAACTAATAAAAAATCAATCCAAAATACGACGTTTAGAACGGCTCATGATTAAACATAATAGACATTCATTGTCTCTTATATTTAACAATATATATTTAGAAAAAAAAAAAAAATATATATATATATATATCAGTAAAGAATTATATATATACACATGAGTAACAATCTGCACAAACTATTTACAGAAGTACAATATATAACAGAAGCACAATATATATATATATATAAGAAAAAAAAAGAGATAAAAAAAAGAAAACTTAAAACAAGCGAAATTAAATAAAATTTAATTCAGGAAAAGTTAAAATGATAAAAAAAGAAACATTGAATATTTGTCTATATTGTTGAGATGAGGTAGTTGATTTATTAAGCGCCGCGTAGATGTGCCACAAGGCCGAAAGTATGGGCTACCCACTGACAATCGAACTCACTACTCAGTTGTAATAGGTTCTAGCAAAACTGACTTGTTAACCATTACACCATGCCGAGGTGCCATGCTAGATAACATGCTACCTCCCAGAAACTGTAACTAATGTCCGCTCAGCATAGTTGGGCTCTGTGGGTTTTGAACAAACAAAAGTGGGACTGAGCAGACGTCTAAAATGGTGATTAGCTCGCCGCCCTGGTAGACGGAACACGAGTGGCCAGGCATTATAATATATTATATTATGTATGTATCTCAAACTCTTTATATCTATCTGACTGCCTATTTATCTCAGTTTGTATAAATCTAAGTCTATGCACACACACACACACACATATATATATATATAAGAAAAATTCAGGAAGACATGTTAAATCGGAAGTTTGGCCTATTTCAGGCGAATCATCATCAGCTTCCGTCTTTATTGTACAAAGAATTTTACATTCGTGTAAAATCCTTTGTACAATAAAGACGGAAACTGATGATGGTTCACCTGAAATAGGCCTAAACTTCAGATTCACCATGAAATAACGTGTCTGCCTTAATTTTTCTTATATTTGCTCTATATGTATTTATATACCTACTAGCAGTATAGCCCGGCGTTGCTCGGGTGTCATGAAAGCTTTAAAACTAATCCATAGTCCTGGAGCTCAGACTCTTTGGACGTTGGCACGAAAGACTAAAAAGAAATAGTTGTTTCCAGTTAAAGCGAAACCGTAGACTGAAAGAAAAGTGAATGGATGTAAATCAAATTTTGATTTCTTGATATCGATATCAAATAAGTTTTTATCGTCGTAAATTGAATTTTAAAGGCTAAATAAGTCCTTTGAGTAAATAGCATCATGGCTGAGACTAAAAAACTACAATTATTCAAACTTAGAGCCAAACCCGAAGCAAAAAATAAAATAAAAGATCTAAAAAAAATACAGACATACAGCGAGATAAACAGACATACACATAAACATCTTGCCTTTTATATATATATATATATATATATATATATATATATATATATATATATTATCGATTTTCTGCACTGTTATAAGAACTGCAATCTTGAAACTTCTGAATATCGTTTTTTATGTCTTTGTCTATGAGTGTATCAAATTGGATTAAAATCGAACCACGCTTCTATAACCCGATTTTTTCGATTATCGATTTTCGATATTTATCAGGGGTACCTCGACACAAAACCCAGCTAAGAACACTTACATACGCTTATAGTACAAATGTGTAAATTTTCAAGAAAATCGGTTCAGCCGTTTCGGAGTCTATAGGTAAAGGACACACACAGACACACACACATACACACACACACAGACAAAGTTCCATTTATAAATAAGTTTAGAGATATTTAGAGCTCTCTTATCCTACCACTGTATGTACAGGATACTCCTGTGGATTCTTCTGTACCCACACTACATGCTGATATATATATATATATATATATATATATATATGTGTGTGTGTGTGTGTGTGTGTGTGTGTGTGTGTGTGTTCGTTCATATCTTTTTCTTTTTATTTATCTATCATATTCTTTTCTTTCTTTATCATTCTGTTTTTCTACCTCGTCTCTTTCTTTCTGTCTTTCATTTATTCCCTAAATAATCCACCAAATTCTGTCTCCCTGTCTTTCAAGGCGTGAGAGTTTCGTCCTAAATAACCCAATTACACCCAGGACCCCCAAATATGTTTAACGTCAGCTATCGAATAAATTTCCATTGAAGTTTTCAAAGACACTGTTTACGTGCGTGCGTGTGAGTGAGTACCCCTGGGGCAACCGACCACCGACATCGCTCTTCCCTGGGAAGATGTGATGATGATGATGATGATGATGATGATGGCGTTGACGATGATGATCATAAAGATGAGGGAAGATTACAGCACAGACTGCGGGCAATTGACGCCGGAATACACTCTATAAACATGAATTTACCCCAGCTGGTCTTCGTGTTTATATATATATATGTAATGGAAAAACACATAAATACATGTACTCACACGCATATATATATATGTGTGTGTGTGTGTGTGTGTGTGTGTGTGTGTGTGTGTTTACAAGATACATTTAATTCTGTAAGGGTTTTACGTACATTTATGCTTGTGTGTGTGTCTGCATGTGTGTAAGCTTTTATGTTTGCGGGCGTTCCAGTGTATGTGGGGACGTACATATTAACTTTTAATTCTCCGTATGACTTTTATATATGAATATTGCACACCCACACACACACACACACACACACACACACACACACACACACATATATATATATATATTTATCAGTAAAAAAAACAGAAGATTGGTAAGTAATCCCAATGGATCCTAGTAATATCGGTCAAATATTAAAATTAACCCAACAGAGAGCTTGATGTAAATTTAATTTACAGACCAGATATTCATTTATTTCATCTGTAAATCCAGATTAGATTTGGGGAATAGCCATTTCAAAATGCCTATTAAAGACATGCATTTTTTAATCCCAGACTAAAATGAAGAAAATTCTTGTATACCGGAAATAAACTTTAGTGAAAGAAAGGGCGAGGAATGGAAAGGTCAAGAGGAGAAGTGGGTTAGATAGTAGTCCCCTTCATTTGGGAGTGGAAGGCAGCAATTTGCCCGCAAAGTCAAGAGTAACGGCTAGGAAAATACTTCAGGTTCTCTAAATTTAAATTATAATCAATATATGTTATTGTGCCCTCCTACGAGGAATGGACTGTTCCTCTTGTTATACGTAATTACCTGCATGACTTCTGAGCAGTTAACGAAGACAAGTTTGCAACAGTTAACGAAGGCATTTTACAGTCGTGGGCGACAGCTACTATTCAGGCAATAAGCAGCGTAATAATACCTTCAGAATTACTGATTTTCTATATTACTTATTATTAACACTTTCTTTGAATATCTTGTTTCTTATTATATTATAGACTGTTTTGAAACTACCTTCTTGTTTCGTGTCTTACTTCCGACACAAACCGGTCACTACAATTTTGCTGTGAAGTTTCGCCACAACTCCACAACAAATTGGTAACGAAGATCCGCAACAATATAGAAGGCTAAAAATATAATGAAAAAATCGAAGGAAGGGAATAATTAAAGAATTTTAAATCTATTTTGATGACGATATTTGATAATTAATTCGTTACGTTGATTAAGAAGTAAATTC
Source organism: Ascarosepion bandense (assembly GCA_037127315.1). Classification (NCBI taxonomy): domain Eukaryota; kingdom Metazoa; phylum Mollusca; class Cephalopoda; order Sepiida; family Sepiidae; genus Ascarosepion; species Ascarosepion bandense. The sequence continues at coordinate 1,871,497 of JBBBDQ010001240.1, read as the reverse complement.
TAACATTGATATTTTAATGTACTAATCTTTTCTCCCAAGTAGCCTTTGAGATTTCACTCACCCGATCGACTCAGTCGATTAAAAACTTAACTGGGCGATTACAGTTTATTGCTTTACTCGCCCGCTGTCTATTAAAAATAAAAGGAAATCTGATTTTTTTTTTACAACCCAAAAGTATGCCACTGAAGATTCACAAGTTACTTAGAATGACCTACAATGACATCATTGAACACTTGGCTTTTATCGTCCCGTTCAGTGTAAACATTCGTTTAATTAACGCTTCAAGATTGGAGCCAAAACGTATTTGTCGCCCAGATTGCTCACAGATTTTTAGAAATTCATTTGGAAAAATATTATCCTATATTTCCTCTCCGCTTACGAAAAGTAAAAATGAACATTTGAAAGAAAGAAAAAAATACGCATACTTCTTTCAACCACGCACCGAAAACCAAATTATACAACTTGCATAAAAAGTTACTTGCTTGTATAATACAAGTAAGTAATCTTTTTATAGAAAATCGTTGAGAAAATCAAATTCGTTATTTTTTATCATCTATGAGGTGGAGGTTGCAGTCAAACAGAAGAAAGAAACTACGAATTTAGGTACCTCCACTCAATTGCCAAAAAAAAAAAAGAAAAAAACAAAGACAAAAAAATACAGCATATCATGATGTTAAAAAGACTCAAACTAAATAAAAACAAAGTTATATCATGAAAATATTTATGCTTTTATTAAGAGGAAAGATCAAAATTTGTTGGTATTATTTTAAAAAAAATTAAAATCCTTTCTAACACGTTCGAAATTTTAATTAAAATTTCATTTTTTGTTTTCCGTCAGCGATTCACGCTATGTTTACGTAAGGCGACTTTTAAGAAAACGGAGTCGGTCGAAAAAATTTTCCCTCGCTTCGACCGCCGGTCGAGTGATTTCTTTTTCAAATCTCAAACGCTGCTCCTAAGCAAAGATTACATTTATCACTCAGACTATTGGAAGTACGTACAGAGCCTATTAACTTCCAATCTATCTGTGGGTTTAGGCTTTCTTTCAGTTTTCAGTATTTTCAGAAAAGAGCTGTCTGAAACCCTAAATTAAAATTCGAGTAGACGTTCCGTTTATTAAAACAGTATTTTATTTCGTATACCGGACTGAACAATCGCGAAATCTTTTTTTAATTTTTAATTATTAAGATTATCGAAAAACGCTAAATGATCTTTAAAATAAACAGTGCGTTTTACTAAAAAAATGGATACCGACTTAAATATTTTCTGACTTTAAATAACCTAAGAATAATTGATATAGCGTAAAATATAAATCAATAAATTCTTGAAAAATTAATAAATCAATCTATTTTGCTGAGAACCGTACATTTTGTTTTATTACAGTTAAAGTTAGTCCTTTCTTCTATCCTTCCTTTATTTCTCATTGTATGTGCCGTATCTATTCCGTGTGTTCATAGCTCTCCATAAGTTCTTCTTCTTTGTAGCTTTTAATAAATTTTATCCTTTTGCTATCAGTCCTAATCCCTGTTAGAAAATTTGTTTAAAGGTTACAAAGAATAGGAAGTTGTGAAGAGCCATGATCGCTACGTCCTGAAGGAACATGTCACAGAAGAAGAAGAAGACACATCCTTGCCTTACGCCCCTTTCAATTTTTGTATATTTAATGAATTCATTTCCATCTGCATACAGGCGTATTTATCTTAACTATATTCATGAGTCTGTCGTCAAGGCACTTGAATTCGTTGCATTCACTTACGCACAAATAGCCTTGGGAAAGATAATAACCCGTCTCTTTACCCTCCAAAGCAGGGTTAAATAGCAGGACAGATTGGGGACTATAGCCTTGGTTGGCAACAACTCTACCGCAGAAAGTGACGTAATAAATAGGTAATGAATATGTATACACCTTGGTTCCCCCTCACTGGAATGTGATTGGCTGGCGTCAGCCATAAATATAGACTAAGGCGAGGACGTCCAGAGATCTTCCACTAGACGTCTATTGATCAACTACTAGAGATCCAGAGGACTACAAGTCTTTCACAAGAGATCTACCACTAGAGGTATATTAAGCTACCACTAGAGGTCTACCGTATTGGTCTCCGACTATTGACTACGCCTACGTCTCAGAATACTGCATACGACGAGTACCGTACATTAGGTCTACTTACTAGATTGTTTTAAACATTTACATTTGCCTTAAATACTTAACTACCTCGAATGATACATATATTCCTTCCCAGGACATATCAGAAAGTAATGGCAATCAATTGCGGGAAACTTTTCTGCCCAGTCAATCATGTTTCTTTTAAGACATGATCACCCAAGTGTGTATCACGACTGACTGAATATAACAGTTGAAAACATGATAAAAGCTTCTACTGGCCACAAAGTGGGGATTTTTTTTTTTAATCATTTCACCCCGAGCAAGGTGGAAACGCCACTGATGTGCAGGGGGTTACATAAATGTAAAAAGATTAATTAGAAAAGAGTGAGGAGTACAAACTAGTTAGAAAGGAACAATAGAAAGCTGAGAAAGCAGGTGCGATAACAGATACATAGGTGGAGAGAAAGGGAAGGTTATACAGGGGAGGGGAGAGAGCTAGAGGCCAGTGGTTAGTAGATGAGTATTGACTTTGCATTTGAATTTCAGGAGGTTGTAGCCGTCAGGAAAGCAAGAATACGGGAGTGAGTTCCACAGGCAGGAAGTGCGAGAGAGGAAGCTGCAGAAGTAGAATTGTCGTCTGCATTTGGCTAACCTGACTGTGAATGGGTGGGACCCAGTTGCCAGTCTGGTTGCACGGGTAAACACCTGTTGAGGAGGCATCAATGACTTAAGCTCATCCGAGCAGAAGCCATGAAAGTATTTATAGAAGAGACAGATCAGTTTAATATTGTTATGAATTAATAAACTGATCCCCCACGTACTACTTAATGTTATACATCTCTTCCCTCTCTAGCTATGAGTAAAAATAACAGGATAGATTGGGTTCTATAGCCATGGCTGGCAATCAGTCTACCGCAGGAAGTAATGGCAACCTACTGCGGGAAAATTTTCTGCCCAGTCAATCATGTTTCTTTCAATACATGATCGCCCAAGTATGTATCGCGTATGACACTTAACTGACTGACTGAATATAATAGTTGAAAACATGATTACGGCTTGTACTAGCCATAAAGTGGGGGATCAGTTTTATATTGTTATGAAGTAATAAACCGATATCCTTATTACTACTTAATATAACACATCTCTTCCCTCCCCAGCTATGAGTCAAATAACAGGACAGATTGAGTTCTGTAGCCTTGGATGCAACCAGTCTACCGCAGGAAGTAATGGCAACCTACTGCGGGATAATCTTCTTCCCAGTCAATCATGTTTCGTTCAAGACATGATCGCTCAAGCGTATCACGTATGGCATCAATCTGGCTGACTGATCAAGACATTATCATCTGCTTACATTATTGCGATCATGTACCCCAAACTAATATCGTCTCTCGTTCTGTATTTTAAATAAATTCGCTGTGAAAATGCGTTCTCTATCCAAATACAGGCTGTTTTTTCCCTGCTCACCAGAGTTTACTTGAGTAACTTACCCCCTTAAATCAAGCTTTACTGATATCTCAAGTAGCGCTTCACGTATTACCCTATCAAATAAAAATGACAACTTACACGATTTTAATAATCTGCCTGTGTCTGTCAGTATAAACCCATAAAAATGCCATCAACGCATCTGAGTTGTCCATGGTGATTAAACGTGTTTGAAACCGACAGACAAATGAATGACAATTCACGAGGGTCTATCGGCCCCCACCACCAGCAAATAAAAAGAATTTAATAATTGTTTTGTATCGGGTCCTCGGTAACATAAAAATATGGCCTTCGGGCTTAGTAATTAAACTTACCAAATAGAATGGAGCACCTTCCGTAATACAAAGGTCAGCAAAGCACATTTCATAGGTTGATTTCATTAACTATTCCGAATTAGCTTTGACGAAGCATTGACAATATAACGTTCTTAATTTTAGTCCTGTTACCAACACGAGAAAGCATCGCTTGCGGACACAATACTTTCCCTTCAATACATCTCTTACATAAACATACATCCTTGTGCAAATTAACTGAAACAAAACGAATAATGTCTTCCTAGGATCTTTCCCACTTTCCCTGATCACGTATACGTCGTCTCTTGGCGTCGTTTTTCTTTGACGACAGTATTCTCTTTTACGTTTTGGACTGATGAATCGAGTTTGTTCCTTTGCCTTGATGACCCGACTGAGAATTGAAAGGTTGACACCAACAATGTATGCGATCACTCTGTAAGGTTTGCCAGTGTGTTCTTGCAGCGTTACATTTTCGTATACCTTCTTGGAGTCATGTTAATCGAGACAATAGTGTCTGGACGTGATAAAAAAATCTGAAGTAATCACGGATGACGCAATATTTTTGAAATCCAAACATATTTCTTCATACACCCAGAAAATAGATTCTTTATCATATATATATATATATATATATATATATATATATATATGTGTGTGTGTGTGTGTGTGTGTGTGTGTGTGTGTGTGTGTGTGTGTGTGTGTGTGTGTGTGCATTACCACTCAGTACTGCCAATGGCCTAATGTACCATGAAATTTTTAATAAACGTCTATTTATGCAAAGTCAGCTTACCTAAGACTGGCATAAGGCTATGCCAGTGAATTCGCTAGTCATTTATTTTGCCCAGTCTAATTATATATATATATATTAGAATATATAAGAAAAATTAAGGCAGACACGTTATTTCATGGTAAATCGGAGTTATGGGCCTATTTCAGGCGAACCATTATCAGCTTCCGTTTATATTGTATAAAAGATTTTAATAAAGACGGAAGCTGATGATGGTTCGCCTGAAATAGGCCTAAACTTCCGATTTACCATGAAATAACGTGTCTGCCTAAAATTGTTTCTTATATTTGCTCTCTATATATTTATATGCATATATATTTAGAGCTCTCTATGAGAGTTATCCTACTACTGTATGTAGAGGATAATCCTTCGGATCCTATATCTACACCGCATACTGATATATATATATATATATATATATATATATATATATATATATATTCTAAACATATTGTTACATATAAGAGCGTAGTAAAATGAATATATATAGTGGGTTTATGTTATCGTTGCTTAGCAAAGTTTTATGTCGACACAAGATAAAATCATCTTTGATGGTGGATGTTTTTATGTTCACGTCCCTGTAACCTCTCTGAAGATGGCTCATGTGAGCCGAAAGCTTAGAACACAACATAATAAAAAAATACCGAAATGTTGGAGAATTTTTATCTTTATTTTCAACTGATATTAAAGCCAAAATACGATATTTAGAACAGCTCATGATTAAATATAATAGCCATTCATTGTCTCCTATATTTAACAAACTATGTTTAGAAAATTATCTACTGCCTCGATACACTATATATATATATATATATATATATATATATATATTATTTTTTTTATTTTTTATATGTTTTGATTTTTTTAACTGAATGTTTATAGTAATATTAATAGGAGTTATTTTTCAATTTGCATTGAAATTATGATTTATAATTTACTTTTTACCGTAAATATATCCCATTATATTTGAAATTAAGTTCTAATGTTTAATTTTCCACGTCATGTTTTTCCAAGGAAGCAAACGGTTTGCTATAAACGCTATGTCGATACTTGATGTTAACATTTATTTCTTTGTATACTGTTAATGTATTTCTTTGTATACTGTTAATTTTTATCGATTACAATTTCTTTTCTTTTCTCTCTTCTTTACATTTATTAATTGTCAACTTTATTTTCTCTCTCTTTGGGTGTTTTTTTTTTTTTTTGAATAAGTGAGAAATTTTTAGTAAATAGCCGTTACAAATGTCTATTCTAAATTTTCTGTTTAAAATTTTTGGTGGGGATATTTTGAAGATCAACTGTGATATTATTTGGGTCTGACGAGCCGCAAGTTATCATTGTGCGGTAAAATATGTATTACCCATAAAATTGTAGTATGTCTAAAAAAATTTCTAAATTATATTAATCTGTTAAATTAAGTAAATGAATTTAAAATTGAGTTCTTTTGAGTTCGTTTCTATCGGATTTTACCTGACTAATATACCAAGTGTTCTACGATATATATATATCTTCAGGGAAGGTTGGCTAAAGAGGTTAAACGAGGGGAAACGAGTGTAGCGATAAGCTTAAATTTATATATATATATATATATATATATATATATATATCTGAGTGAATACAGAACGAAGAAAGAATTCTTACAACGTCCAAAACTTTAATTTTAAACAGTGCTCGATATATAATATATAGAGCTGTGAATATTTATTCTAAATAAAATTACATGTTATATATATATGTTACTGTTCGCCACTGCCAATGACTTAATCTGAGGGAATGATAGAAATCGATTACACCCTGTTACTTCAGTGGGTTTCAAATTGTGTGAGTGAAAGAAAAGAAATTAAAGCATTTGTTTCAATGAATTTGCACAAGGGTGTATATTCCATCACTACATATATCCCTTTAACAATAAGAAACTGACAATACCACTACAACATAATACTCTTTGTATATCCTGCTGCTAGGATCTTCTAATATTGCATTGCTAACTCTTCCTGAGAAAGAATGGTAAGCATACAAACCGAACAATTACTGTTTTTGCGACTATAAACCTTACTGGGTTCTTTATATCTTTGATCTTATACATTGCTTAGCTAGGGTTAGTATACATTTTAGAGCAATGGTTCCCAACCTTTTTCTGTCATTACCCCCTACGCCCAGTTCAACCATCCAGATTCCCCCTTTCATGTGTATGAGAGAAAGAGCAGTTAAAACCCACTGAGACTATTTATAATTTTTTATTTTCATTCTTTTCCTCTTTTTTTTTTTTTTCAGTTGGAGTAGAGAGACTAAACTATCGCCCGATTCACATTCCACCCACGTCTATTGAACGGATGAAGAGGCTCATCCCTTGTTTCCTGTTTAGGATGTGGTTCCCGGCTTTCTCTTTTCCAATCTTTTCACTCTTAAGTAGCCCCCTGCACATCAGTGACGTTACCGCCTTGCTCGGGGTGATATGTTAAAAAAAAAATCAATTGTACAAATATACTGATAAACTTATAGTTACAGAGTAAAGTGGATAGAGAACAGTTAGTAACAACAAAGCATAGCCATAGAGAGCGGTTAGTGGTTCCCAAACTTTTTTGTCATTTCCCCCTACACCCAGTCCGACCATCCAGATTTCCCACTTCATGTGTATGATAGAAAGAGCAGTTAAAACACACTGAGACTATTTACTAATTTATTTTTCAAATGTACAAATATACTGATAAACTTATAGTTACAGAGTAAAGTGGATAGAGAGCAGTTAGTAACAACTAAGCATAGCCATAGAGAGTGGTTAGTAACAAATAAAAGGACTTTTGTTTGCTCTTCTACTTCAGAATTAAATTAGTAAGAAGGGTGATGCTGCTTCTTGTGCACCAGTGTATCAATATCAGGGTTAGTTTTGGCAAGCGCGCAATGTATGAATTTTTTTTTATTTAGTAGGTAGTGTAATTATTTACCCCCTGGTAGCTTTAAGTTCCCCTCCACCCAGCGGGGAATTTCCCCCAATCTGGGAATCACTGTTTTAGAGCATTTAGCATAGCTTGATAATTAAGTCGATTTTTGAAGACCAAATCAATAGTATGGCGATTTCAATCCCGATTTGGCGTTCGGTTAATTTGCATAATAAATTAAATATGTAGATATATTAAACGTTTTTTTTGTTTCTTTTTCACAGAACCTGTCATCAAAAGGTAATGATTCTAATATATTATAAATAATATTATATACTAGAAGGCTAATTATGATTTCCTGGAAAATTTTTACTTTGTCATACTACAAATGATAGCAACGTCTTCAAACATAAAGGTATTGGATAATAAAATAACGATAACACAGAGTGTAATTTTATTAAAATATCTATAAAAGTAATGTCCATAGAAGCTATTTTACTGTAATCCTATATTATATTAAGCGGCGTATGTACAGACCATAACCAAAATACTGTACACTATTTTGTGAGAGATTTTGAAAGAGAAAATGGTTGTTTTTTTATTACTGAAAAATGATGGCTCTTATGTCCATTGTAAACAGAAAAGACCAACTGAGTAATGGCCAAGGGTGTAGAGGCCAGAAATTTCGTTATTAGGTTGCCGGATACGACAACAAACCTACCTATTTTTACTATATTGTACAGTACACACACACACACACACACACACACACACACACACACACACACACACACACAATTACTGCTACAACCACCAGCTTAAGCTGCTACTGCTACGGTAATGCTATAGGCTCTCTCCTCCTACTCTCTCACTCTTTACTACCCTTCCGTTTGGCAAAGGTGGGAGAAAGGCTGAGGAGAGATAGAGGGGAAAGAAAAGCTCGTGCAGAGAGTAAGTGGCGTAACAGACGGAGGAACTAACTCAGTAACTACGGAAGAAACAAGCAGAATTATTATATGATTAGGGGTATCAAGTGTATTTTCGTTTTTAAAGATCTATAATTCAAAGCTGATTTCTGGTGTACATGTAAATACAATCTATGGTTCAACAGTGATGACCGCCAATTGGTTTCCGAGCACACCCGGCTACTAAGACGGGTAGATAATCCCTGTTGCTCAGTGATATACCTTGTTTTTGCATTTTTTATAATTTCACTTCAAGCAAGGCATTCCACTGCCACTATTGCGCATGGGGTTATATAGGGGAAGGTAAAGTGAAGGAGTGGTTAGATATAGGAAATGTCAGAAGGAAGGTGATAGATGGGTAAGGATACCGAGGCTGGGGGTTGGGTAGATGGAAGAGTGTTTGAAAGAATGGATGCGAGTTAGTGTGTTAGGAAGTGTCTATTGACCTTACATTTTTCTCCTGGAGGTTGTAGCCGCCGGGGAAGCAAACATGTGTAAGGGAATTCCACAGTCGGGAAGTGCGAGAAAAGAAACTGTTGGAGTAGAAATTGTGGTTGCATTTTATCGGTTTCACTGTAAAAGGGTGGGATTTAGTTGCTAATCTAGTATCTCGTGCAAATTCGTACCTAGGGGGGGGGGGGGCACCAGTGATCAAGTTCATCGGAGCAGAAGCCGTGAAAGTATTTATAGAATAGACACAGGGAAGCCACGTCGCGCCGGTGAGAGCGAGAGACTGCAGCCGGTCTGTCAAGTCGGTATCGATCACATTACAGACTCTCCGTTCTACTTTGTCAAGAAGCCCGAGGAGAATAGCAGGGGCACCCGACCAGATGTGGCAGCAATATTCAATGCACGGGCGGATGGTAAATTTATATATGTGCAGGATAGATTCAGACGGAAAAAATTTCGGGGCACTGCACAGTGAACCGACTTTCATAACAGCGGATTTAGCAATGGATTCGATATAGTCATTCCACCTGAGGTCCGCTGAAAGTGTGAGACGAAGGAGGCGTAGTGTTTTACTCTCTGGGAGGCAAGACTGGTCCATGCTAATGGGAGGTAGGTTTTTTTTTTACTTTAGTTACAGTTTTTGAAGTGTGTGCAACTGTCTGAATAAGAACAATACGCTCAAACTCTTGGTCCAGACGACTTGTAACTGCGTTCTAGAGCAATCGTAAACGAACTATTTCATTTGCGATGCTTCAGACAAACCATGGTATGGTTTTCAGATTGCTTCGTCAGAGATCGATGACTCAAGTTAGTCCCCATTCTGGCAAACCGATCGTGATGCATTTCGAATTCAGGTTTCATGGACGGAAATATTTAAAACTGATTTTGATAACTGTTTTTAAAGATTTCAAAGTAGGGGTCTAAAGGCAATTAGACCGATCTCCAAATTCCAAGTTCTGACATTACTATCACTCTCACATATGCCGTACGTAAAGATCAAATCAGACCTACCTGTTCTGGTTTTAATCCTGGTGGCACCCATGTGTATTCCTCCAGGGGGCAGCCGCTGTCGTCGTCTGAGGTGGAGTTTCGTTTTAAATTGTGGACAACCTTATCCATGTTCTTCATATCCCGTTCTCGATCTCGTTCTGGGATGGCTCCCAAGTCGTGTATTTCGTAAGGACATTTGCAATGTAGGCATATTTTCCTGAAATAAAAATGAAAAGTCTTGTTAATATATATATATATTTTTTTTTATTGCCTAAGAAGAAGAAAAAGAAAATCACCCAATAAATGGTACGAGAGTTACTCAAGGTAGAGGACCAAAGAAAACATTTCATGTGCGTAAGAGAAGAGGGGGATACGAAGTGCAGTGTATAAGATGTCGGAAAGTCATCCTTTATTTAGGGGGGGGGGGGCTGACGAAATATCTCTGAATTAAACCTTTCGTTCTCGGTGTGGTGGCTGACGATATATCTCGAAAGTGATACTTTCCTTTTGGACAGCTTCTTTTCTCGCACTTCCCGCCTGTGGAATTCCCTTCCGCATGATTGCTTCCCCGACGGCTACAACCTCCAAGAGTTTAAATGTAAGGTCAGTAGACACCTCCAAACACACTAACTCGCATCCATTCCCTCCAACACTCTCCCTACGTACCTCCTAACTCGTGTATCACCCTCCCTCTGACATTTCCTATACCCAATCGCTCTACGTAACCCCCTGCGCTATAGTGGCAGTGGACTACCTTGCTTGGGGTGATATGATTTAAAAAAAAGTGTTCCTGATATTCTGGGCGGCTGGCGAAATATGTCGAAAGTGATTTTTTTGCTCTGGGCGGCTGACGACATATTTTTGAATTGATCTTTTTGTTTTGAATCAACGGATGACATATCTCCTAAATTTCTTTTTTTTACTCATATCACCCCGAGAAAGGCGGTAACGCCACTGATGTGCAGGGGGCTACGTCAAAGTGAAAAGATTGGAAAAGAGAAAGCCGGAAACCTCATCCTAAACAGGAAACAAGGGATGAGCCTCTTCACCTGTTTAATAGACGTGGGTGGAGTGTGAACCGGGCGATAGTTTAGTCTACTCCAATTAGTCTATCTACTTTTATAGACTTGCAGCTGACGATTTAAAAAAAAAACAGTTTTTGGCAAATTAAATGTATAATCATATAATGATTGTGCGTGTCCCTCCCTTCGCTAGATCACCCCCCACCGCCAATATATAAGAAATAACGGACTGTTCCGTTTTGAACGCGTGGAAGGACACGGTATATCAGAGACGCTAATTGGTTTCATTGAGGAAATAAAAGAAAGATAGAAGCGTTTATCGTCTCCTGCTACCTCATAAATAAAAAAGTTATTTTTATTTTAATTGCATAAGAAGACAAAAGACATATCAAAGAATTATTTGTTGGTTGGTTCTTTTGTTTTTATGGCATATCAACCTCGGCGGGTCATTTATTGCCAACTAAAATTTATTTATTTATTGCTGGTAATACCTTTTTCTTTCAACAATTTATTGTTGTTTTTATATAAGTTTTGTGTCTAGTACTACTTTTTTCTTTTCGAGTATCAAGATTCATTGGGATTTGTTTTTAAGGGCAGGGTCTCCAAATCCTACCCTTGTTATTTAACCCATAACTGGAGGGAAGGGACGGATTAATACCTTTCCCAAGTACTTAAGTGAATGCAGGGTATTCAACTGGAATTCGAACTCGGTTCACCAATTTCTCTTTCCGAGCTGATATCGACTGCACCACAACGCACATCCGTCACTAAACGCTTACAGCACCTGGTATTCCCAAGCGGTCACCCATCTAAGTACTGACCAGGCTCAACGTTGCTTAACTTCGGTGATTGAGCGAGAACCAGTGTATTCAACGTGATATGGCCGTAAGCCTCAAAGAATTAAGCTGTCAATTTCAAATCTTTTATTTGTACTACCTTACTTCTTAAGATAGCGACAAACATTCATTTTTATGATTGATATTGCAATATTTTGTTAAAGATCAAATAATTATTGATGCGATATGAGATTTTCTACGGTTATTTTGTTGTAGAACTCGCCGTGAGCTTATAAAATCATTATGTTAAATTCTTCAGAAAATCAGGATATGAAAACTGAAATTATTACAGGTCTTTCTATTGTTTGTCGGAAATTTACAGATGTAACGGGTCTCCTGATTGGCCGAAGTTGAATTTTGTTTTCGTTTTCAGCAGGCAAACCTCGTTTCGAATCCAATATGTCAGCCCGCTGTTGTCGAGCACGTTTTTTTAGACAACGGGGCCTAAATTGGCGCCCAACTTGTCTCGCTATATCGAGACCATCTTACCAATTCTTTGTAATCTTTTAGGCTAATGCCACAACTTTGTAACAGAGAAAATCTCTTGTTACCCTTCTTACCTTAAAAAGGATACCCTATGGGCAAAGCCTTGCCTTCCTAGAGAAAAATTCTCTAAGCACTATCATCTTATACCAAGATAAGAAACTGTGAAAGAAGCTGACCCAGAAGAAAGTTCCTGTACGTCGCGGATCGCAGTTCCTTGTGTCTTTTTCATCCCACTCCTAGACGGAGGATACTATACCAAGCTAAGCAGAGAAAAGAGACTATACCAAGCTACACAGTAGCAGCAAAATTCAGCATATTTTTGCAAGACAAATAAATTGTTTTTTCTATACCAGGTATGTCTTGTTATGTTTGATAATTTCCTTTCACTGCTTAAGCGCTAAGCTATGTGAGTATATTTCTCACATGTTTAATAATTGTTGCAACAGGTTGAGATTATTGACCACTTAGTGTCGATTATCCAATCTTGACCCTGAAGTTATAAAAACTCGAGAGGAGGTTATATTTATTAATATGTCCCGTGAGACATATTAATATGTTCAAATCGTCCATTTTTATTGATTATGAAGAAATCTCAGCATGTTTCTTCAGGGTTTGTCGATAAGTTTTTGTAAAGCAGGTTTCTGTCATTCTAATAATTTTTAACCCACGGAGTACATGTGTTTTGATGGAGAGAACCGATAATACATTATCTCCTGCTGTAATGGCAACTACGTAATCTTATTATAATTCTGTTTGTCTCTTCCTTAATTAGCACGACCATTATGCCCTGCCAACAGCTCATAAATAATGGATTTTTCAGTTTTGATCACACAGAAATACAAAAAACATATCAGAGATGCTACTTGGTTTCAGCGATGAAATAAATGTAAGAAAGAAAAGGAAAAGTGTTTAAATAAAATGGAAAAATTGTCAATTTCCAATCTTTTCATTTGTACCACCTTACTTCTTAAGATAATGCCAAGCATTCATTTTTATGATTGCTATTGCAATATCTTGTTAAAGTTGTTAAAGGTCAAATACTTATTGATGCGATATGAGATTTTCTACGATTAACTTATTGCTGTAGAAATCGCCAGTGAAATTATAACAGGTTTTTCAATTGTCTAATAATTGTCGCAACAAGTTGTGATTATTGACCACTTAGTATCCATTGTCCAATCTTGGCCATAAAGTAATACAAAATGACATGCTAAGACTGGGCGTAACATTCAGTGGAAAATTTATTTTTTACAGCGTATCATATGCTAAAAATTGTATGAACATCGCCCCGAATCAGTCGTGGACGGGCAGGAAGTTACTATTCTTTCAAATTGTACCATTTTTTGTAACAGACATTTAAAACCTGGCATTTAAGACCAGAGATATTGATTAAAGACTGCAAAAATGTGTTTTCATATATGAAAATTTGTTAAGCACATACATTTAACGAGGTGATAGGGGAATTTCTACACATATTTTATTGCAGTAGAATCTAATCTAAACTTATTTACAAATAAGTTTAGATATTCCAAGTAATAATTGGGTTCTCGATATAGATTCCTCGATACGACTTCAAAGTATTTCTACAGATGCCACGGCGATTGCCTAAGCAAGGCCTTATCTTATAACAGCTAGAAAGTGGGTTATAAGATCTTGCAAATCTAATCTAAACTTATTTATAAATGGAACTTTATCTGTGTGTGTGTGTGTGTGTCTGTGTCTGTGTTTGTGTGTGTGTCCGCTACCTATAGACTCCGAAACGGCTAAACTGATTATCTTGAAAATATACAGTTCTACTATAAGCGTCTGTGAGTGTTCTTAGCTAGGTTTTGTGTCGAGGTACCCCCGATAAATATCGATAATCGAAAAAATAAGGTTATAGAAGGAGTGGTCCGATTTTAATCAAATTTGATACGCTCATAGACAAAGACATAAGAAACGATATTCAGAAGTTTCAAGGTTGCAGTTCTTACAATAATGCAGAAAATCGATAATATATATATAAAAGCTTTCATTTCACCCGAGCAACGCCGGGCTATACTGCTAGTTCGCCATAAGTTAACTGAATAATTAGCTGAAGAATTAAATTTATCAGAAAAATATTATTATTATTAGCAACAACAGAATAAAAAAATAGTGGTACGCGAATGATTTTAAAAAAACGAAAGATCTTTTTATATTTAAAAAATCTTTAAAAATTAAAAATTTAATGTCAAATTAAAAAGAAACAGTTAAGTGAAGACCTATTATTTACAATAATTAAATGCATGAAAATATTCTTAAATTAAAATAAAATAACAGTAATTACATTACAAAATAAATATAACATATATATATATAAAATAAATATAACATCCTTACTCATACACACAATAAAAAGAACCTTCAGATATTGGAGGCCATGTACATTAAATCCAAATAACCTACACTTAATAAAATCACGTTTAAATCTGGCCATAACACTTTACATTGCATTTGAATACATGGTTCCGTTGTCATTTCGCGCTATCACGCGGTGTGACGTCATAGAACCGAATTGAAAATTTGCGAACTGCGTTTGTTGTTTTTGGTAACTATCGCCGTTGCCTAGCGGAGTTTTATGTCAACACAAAATAAAATCGTCGGTGATGGTGGATGTTACTGGATTACCGTCTTAATAACCTCTCTGAAGATGGTTCATGTGAGCCGAAAGCTTAGAACCAAGTTAATAAAAAATTATCCAAATATTGGAGAATTTTTCTTTTTATTTTCAACTGAAATTAAAGCCAATGTACGACGTTTAGAACGGCTCATGATTAAACACAATAGAAAATCACTGTCTCTTATATTTAACAGTATGTGTTTAGAATATATATATATATATATATATATATATATATATATACTAGCAGTATAGCCCAGCGTAGCTCGGGTGTAATGAAAGCTTTAAAACTA
Organism: Ascarosepion bandense; assembly: GCA_037127315.1. Taxonomy (NCBI): domain Eukaryota; kingdom Metazoa; phylum Mollusca; class Cephalopoda; order Sepiida; family Sepiidae; genus Ascarosepion; species Ascarosepion bandense. Next base: position 1,856,269 of record JBBBDQ010001240.1, on the reverse strand, counting down.
ATCCATGGCCCTGGAGCTCAGACTATTTGGACGTTGGCACGAAAGACTAAAAAGCAATAGTTGTTTCCAGTTAAAGTGAAACTGAAGACTGAAAGAAAAATGAATGGATGTAAGTTAAAGTTTCATTTACTGGTATCGATATCAAATAAGTTTTTCGTCGTAAACTGAATTTTGAAGGCTAAAGAAGTCCTCTGAGTAAATGGTATCATTGTTGAGACTAAGAACTACAATTATACCTACTTAGAGACAAACTCGAAACAAAAACTAAAAGAAAAGGGCTGAAAAAAAATACAAACATAAGGCAGATAAACAGACACACGCACAAACATCTTGCTATATATATATATATATATATATATATATATATTATCGATTTTCTGCACTGTTGTAAGAACTGCAATCCTGAAACTTCTGAATATGGTTTCTTATGTCTTTGTCTATGAGTGTATCAAATTTTATTAAAATCGAACCACTGCTTCTATAACCCGATTTTTTACCTCGACACAAAGCCTAGCTAAGAACACTCGCAGACGCTTATAGTACAAATGTGTAAATTTTCAAGAAAATCGGTTCAGCCGTTTCGGACTCTATAGGTAACGGATACACACACACAGACACACACACACAGACAAAGTTCAATTTATAAATAAGTTTAGATTTAGATATATATACTTTTGTTATATTTGTCTCCTTGTTTTATAGATCACAAGAAGGTGTCACGACACATTAGTGAATAACGTAAATTGATATAGAATGAAATGAAACGAAAATTGGATTTGTTTCTTAATTTTATTTATTTTTTTTTTTTTCATTATTTTAGACGCTCGAATTTCATTGGCTTCCTTATTTCTTTTAAATTGCATCCAATGTGCCCGTTTATGTGTTTACTTTGTGTGTTTGTTGATTTCGACGCCAATGAACGGCGTTTGTCTTTGAGGCGAAATTTCAAACAGGCGAAATTAGAGGACAAAGAATTGACGACGGTGGGTGGGGAAAGGCGGAGCGGCGGGGGAGACGAACAATAAAGATATTTACAATAACATATGAAATACTAGCCTGATGATGCACAATAATATTGTCAAATATTCTATTCGAAATTACCTAACACGCATGCGTACACAAAGAAAAATATTAAATACTTTATTTAATAATTTGATCACTTTTAACAACAAAAAATAAAAAAAAAGACAATTAAAAAAAAAAAGAAATAAAATATGGAGATATTTTCTTTTTATATTTTTCTTTCTAAAAGAGAAGTTTTCGTGTATCAATGTCGTTTATCATTTTGAGAAGTATCATTATCATTCTAAAAATTGTTTGGATTATTGATCTTTTTTTTTTATTATTCTGCTATAGTTTTTTTTTTTTTATAAACTTTTGGCCGATCAATTCTATGGCCTTCTTTTGATGTACAAGTCTGATATAGGATGCCTTTAGTAATTTTAAGAAGAATCATTATCATTCCAAAACATTTTAGATTTTTTTGTTTTTTTTAGAGAGGAGTCCAACAACTCCCCCCCCCACCACCCGGTTTCATTTGAAGATTGAAGTTATCAGGGAAGCAATAAATAGCTAGAAAATTCTACAAGTGGGAAAGTACGAGAAAACAAACTTAGAGACGATGGTATTTTACTAAGTTACCCGGTAATATATTTTACGGTCTTAAGTAATACCTAGAAATACCCGGTACTACATTATAAAATGCTAATTAAAAATTAGACACACCCGGCTATAAATTTAAAGTGTTAATTAATCTAACATACTGTTAATTTATTTCTTTCACAGACTGGATGTGGCTTTCCTCTGTCTATTCTACAAATATTTTCATGGCTTCTACTGCAAAAATCTGAAGTCACTGGTGCCCCCATCTCAAGAACCAGACTAGCAACAAAGTCCCACCCTTTTACAGTTAGATCAACCAAATGCAGCCGACAATTCTACTCTTCTGTTTCTTTTCTCGAACTTCCTGCCTGTAGAACCCTCTTCCATATTCTTGCTTTCCTGACGGCTACAACCTCCAGAAATTTAAATGCAATGTCAATTCCCATCTCTTATCCACTTGACTCCAGTCCTTTCTACATCACCCTGTATATCTTTTTATTTTCCTTTCTCTCTACCTTTGCAACTGTCTTCACGTCTGTGTTCCAATCCTTCTCTTGCCCTTTCTCTGATACCCTCTGTAACTGGTTCGTCTTTCTCTTTACTCTCCTCCTGTTTAAACTTTTACTCTTGTGTAGCCCCCTGTGTATCAATGGCGGTATCGCCTTGCTTGGAGTGAAACGATTAAGACATATTAATAAACTAAGAAAATTATAAGAAATATTGTCTTTCACGAAGATAGAAAAATCAGTTAAGTGCCATACGTGATACACGCTTTGGGCGATCATGTCTCGAAAGAGACATGACTAACTGGGCAGAAGATTATCCCGCAGTAGGTTGCCATTGCTTACTGCGGTAGACTGGTTGCCATCCAGGGCTATAGAACCCAATCGTTTCTGCTATTCAATCCATCAGTCCCAATCTGTCTTGTTATTTGACTCATAGCTAGAGGGGGAAGAGATGTATTATATTATTAAATATTAATTAGGGGGGATCAGTTTATTACTTCATAACAATAGAAAACTGATCCCCCACTTTAGAACCCAATCTGTCCTCTTATTTAACCCATAACTGGGAGAAAGAGGCGGATTAGTACCTTTCCCAAGGGTATTTGTACGTAAGTGAATGTAAAGAATTGAAATGGAATTCGAACCCGGCTCCCCGATTTCTCGTTCCGAGTCGATATCCGCAAGTACCTTGATAAAAAAAAAAAAAAAAACATAAAAATCAAAATATAAACAAATTCGTGAGAAGAAAGAAGCTGGGTGTTGTATTTGCAATCTTGCCGTTTCAAATAAGAGGGTTTTTTTTATTAAAGCTGAGTGAAAATTTTGCTAAAATCTTTTGCTTCTGTATAATACTTTTTTTTACGAGAAAACTTAAACGAAAATTAAACGCAAAGGATGGGGGTGATAGTATTATACAGAAGTAAATTCCAGAAAAATTTTCACTCAGCTGTAAAAAAAACCCCTCTTATTTGAAACGGCAAGATTGCAAATACAGCTCACAGTTTTCTTCTCACGAATTTGTTTATATTTTGATTTTCATGCTTTTTTTTATCAAGGTGCGTTGTAGATATCGACTCGAAACATCAGATCGAGGAGCCGAGTTCGAATACCTGTTAAATTCCTTGTATTCACCCCCACTCTTTTGCATTTAATTTTCGTTCAAAATTTCTCGTATTATGCACAAAAATACGGTATACCTAAAATCAGAAAGGAATATACTTAAAATTGCATAATACGAAAATGTTTGGAAAATATAACACTCACAAGGACATACTGAAGACAAGATGATCTGAAGCAAAATAATATACCAGACAATCATATTCAAACAGATAACTGAACAGGAAATGGGCAGAATATTAAAAAGACAAACAAGATCTACGAAAGATACGAAATAGTGGATCATCCATGTCCTGAAGGGACACGGCAAATAAAGGAAGGAGACGGCTGTTCGGAATTAAATGAACATTTTTTGTGTCTTTTAATAAATGTTGTAAGCATGCGGCAAGACGGGCGACTATTTTTAATAACGGCTTTGCTAAAAACAATATGAAATAATTCTTTTTTTTTTATTTGAGATGAAATCATCTTTTGAAATATTTGTTATTGTTTTGAAGTAGGAATTTTTTGATGTTGTCTTCTTTTTGAGTTTTTTAATAGATAGACAAATAAATAATATCATGGAACATCTGCTTGTTCTGCAAGAATGAAGTCTTTCATCAGAAATAAAAACTGTTATTAATATTTGGAAGTGTTTATAGCGTCCGCGTTTGATTGTCAAACCTCCGTTCGTTTTAACGGCTTTTCAGCCCTCCTCCACTAAACACAGATCTCATTGGAGATTTCTAAGATGTTCTTTTATTTTCCCCAGAAAAATTATCTCTTGCGATTCTCACCAAATTTATTCACGAAGAAAGAAAAAATCCCGGGAAAACTAGCCAAAAATAACATTTGGAATTGTATTTATAGATCCTAACATAACTGTAAAAATGATAGAATTCTTTAAAAGTGGGTCGGCATTTCTGACTCAGATCAAGTTATTCTGACATTTCTACCGATGATCATTGCAGTACCTGTGCGCTCTGTGAAACTATTGTCCACATTTGACACTTTCTGTCATTTACCGCAATCAGATTAGATTTTTTAATCGTTTCACCCCAAGCAAGGCGATACCGCCACTGATGCTCAGGGAGATACATAAAAGCAAAAGTTTAGGCAAGAGGAGAGTGAAGAGAAAGACGGCCCGGCTACAGTGGGTGTCAAAGAAAGGGCAAAAGAAGGACGGAAACACAGGCGTGAAGACAGTTGCTAAGGCAGAGAGAAAGAAAAAGAAGACAGAACAAGATACTCGATGTGATGTAGAAAGAACTGGAGTCAAGTGGTTTAGAGATGGATATTGACATTGCATTTAAATTCCTGGAGGTTGTAGCTTTCAGGAAAGCAAAAATACAGAAGAGAGTTCTACAGGTGGTAAGTGCGTGAAAATAACTAACGGCTGCGTTTGGTTGATCTAACTATAAGTGGGTGAGACCTTGTTGCCAGTCTGGTTGCACGAGTAAATTCTAGTAGCGGGTGCTGGGGGGTCACCAGTGTTTTAAGTTCGTCGAATGAGAAACCAAGAAAATATTTGTAGAATACACAGAGGGAAGCCACATCCCGTCGGTGATGAAGTGGCTAGAGTCTAGCTGCCAGGTCAAAACCTATCACGTCACAGATTCACCTTTGGAACCTATCGAGAACACTAAGATGAACAGCTGGGGCGCCTGACCAGATATGCACGGACGGATGGTTGATTTGTATATGTGCAAGATGGATTCAGGCGGAAAAACTTCCTGGTCCGACTCAGTGACCCAAGCCTTCCTAGCAGTGGATTTAGCTATTGACTTATGGAACGTTGATGTAAGACCAAAATTCCGAAGAAATGTTCGAATAATTAATTTTGTATTATCTACTAATGTTTGTCTACATGTTAATAGTTTTATTTTGACTGCTTGTGATGTGCGGATCAGTATGTGCACGGACTGCATTGAGTTGCGACAAATGGCAAGTATGTATATTGGTGATGCGATCTCTTAAAGAATATGGCCATTTTTTATTTTCTTTATTTCTTATTAGTTCATCATTCTTGCGTGTTCTAGTGTTATGGATATCATCTCAAAATGAGCATTCGGTAAGTATGAATCCACATCTTCTCCTCCTACCTATGGATTAAATAGTGGGTTGGACTGGAATCAGTCTACCGAATAAAAACAGAAAATTTTCTGCTTAGGCAGTCATGAATCGAATGAGACACGTGCCGAGTCCGAATTCTGGTTGTTTCAATTACTTGCAAATCCCCTTGGGAAACGTATGAATTCTACCCCCAGCAATGCCTGAATAGCAGAAAGAAAATGGGTCTTATAATCATGTTTAGCAACCAAGTGTGGGAAAATCATCTGCCTTGTTTGTCATGAGTCGAATGAGACATGATCGCCCAGACGTGTGACCACGTATGCAACTTAATTGACTGACATTCTTATAATAATAATAATAATTACAATTGTTATGATGCCCTATCTATAGGAATGGACTCAATAAAGAATCTGCGTGACTGCCGGAGACGCAGCTGGAAGGCAGTTAAGAGGCAGTTGTGACGCAGTCTAGAAACAGTTGAGACGCAGCGTAACTATACAGTTCGGACATATACTTGTATTTGCTGACTACTAACACTCTTACTTTATATATATATATATTCTGTTATTCGAATACACTGTTTGAATCTACCTTCTTGCTTCCATGTCTTTCTTCCTAGCTTTAACACGACACAACAACTTGGCGATAATAATAATAATAATAATAATAATAAATGTTAGCAAAAATTTTTTTTCTTTTTTCTTTTATTCACAGAATATTTCTGTCACCATCACCATCATCGTCATCAGCAGCAGCTGCAACAGTATTCTTCTTCTATGTGCCCTGTCCATTCAGGACGTAGGCGATCATGGCTTTCCACATCTCCCTATCCCTGGTAGCACTTGGCACGCTTTCTCCTGTTACACCATGCAACCCTCGTTCTGTCATCCACCTGATCAGGTCCTTCAAATATGTTATCTGCTGCTTTTCTCTGTCTCTTTTCTCCTCTATCTGGCCAGTCAGTATCAGGTTCTCCAAGCCCTCCTTCCTTACTGCATGTCCCAGGATCTTTAGCTGTCTCTTCCTGATGCTCAGTATTAATTTTCTTTTTGTTTCCGTCCTTACCCAAACCTCATCATTGCTCACATGCTCGATCCATGATATTCGCAGCATCTTTTTGTAGAACCACACTTCATTTGCTTCAAGTTTTTCCTTCATCTTTGATGAGATTGTCTAGCATTTACTGCTATGTTGAAGAAGTGACATCACATACTCTCTTCTTTCTTTCTAACGAACTGAAATCATTCCCCTTCTTCGATATGCCGTATCGCTCTAGGACGTTGAGGATCATGGCTTTCCACAATTTCTTGTCCTTTATAGTTCTTAATATGTTTTTGTCTTTTTCTTATCTATCTTAAACTTTGTTCCGCCATTCATTTACTCAAGTTGATTCTTCTTCTATGTGCCCTGTCTTTTCTGGACGCAGGTCTTCCACGTCTCCTTTTCCCTGGTGGCACTTAGCACACTTTCTCCTGTTACACCACGCAAACCCCGTTCTGTCATCCACCTGCTCAGGTCCTTCAAATATGTTATCCGCTGCTTTTCCCTGTCTCTTTTTCCCTTTATCTGGCGTGTTAGTATCAGGTTCTCCAAGCCTTCCTTCCTCATTGCATGTCCTAGGAGCTTTAGCTCAGTATTAATTTTATTTTCGTTTCCATCATTTCTAAAACCTCATCATTGCTCACATGCTTGGTCCATGATATTCGCAGCATCCTTCTGTAGAACCAGATTTCAGCTGCTCCAAGTTTTTCCTTCATCTTTGATGATATTGTCCAGCATTCACTGCCATATTGAAGAACTGACATCACATAGCAATCCAGTTTTCTTTGGTTCTAGCGAAATTTTCCTGTCTCTTCATACTCTACTCAGCTCATGGAATGCATCCTTGTGCTTTTGGATCTCCGAAATATAAATGTGTAGAAACTGCCGTGGTCACAAAGTGAGGAGTCAGTTTATATATTGATTGTAATATGGAATTGATTCCCCACTTTATTTCCAGTATGTTTCTGTGGAACCACATTTCAGTTGCTTCAAGTCTTTCTTTCATCTTTGATGATATTGTCCAGCATTCACTGCCATATTGAAGAACTGACATCACATAGCAATCCAGTTTTCTTTGGTTCTAGCGAAATTTTCCTGTCTCTTCATACTCTACTCAGCTCATGGAATGCATCCTTGTGCTTTTGGATCTCAGAAATATAAATGTGTAGAAACTACTGTGGTCACAAAGTGAGGGGTCAGTTTATTTATTGATTGTAATATAGAACTGATCCCTCACTTTATATCCAGTATGCTTCTGTAGAACCACATTTCAGTTGCTTCAAGTCTTTCTTTCATCTTTGATGATATTGTCCAACATTCACTGCCATATTGAAGGACGGACATCACATAACAATCCAGTACTCTTCTCTTTGTTTCTAGTGAATTTTAATATAATTTCCTCATTTTCTTCATTTTGTCACTCATTTATCATTCTTATCATCATCATTATCATAAGCATTAAGGTAATCATTTCTTTCTATTCTGAAATCAGTAACGATCTTGGCATTTAGATCACGGCTTGGAAGTTAAGGTTCGATGGTTGGTTGAGTTCTATATTTGGTGAGACATTTAATGCGAAACATTTGCCTATAGAAGAATTGCAGTGAATGTCCAGGCCAAATATCAATGCAAGGAATACTCTCGCGTTTCATGACACGTGTACGCCAAAAAGATTTTTGAAATAATCATTTCACTAAGATTTTAAACATTTAAAACAACATGCCTGGCCACATACACAATTCCGGAAAACCCTCGTTGAAGACACAACCATACTTAAACCTGAAAACAATAAACAAAAACTAAAAATTCTCGAAGCCATAAAAACAGTTGAAACAATCTGAACAAAATAAACTATGAAATCTCCAAAAATATCCTTAAATGCCTAGTAGAAAGAAACTTGTGGAGAGCGTGGCAGCAGAGAGTCCTCAGAAGAGAAGGCCCCGTCAAGCAAGTGTTTCGGCCCTTATCTCCTGACACTCTAGGGGAGTTGGGCCACACCCGCTTCATGACTCCGGATGTCCCTCTGCTGCCCTTTTTTTTTCTTTTTTTTTTTTCGGGACGATCCACGGATAGGATCCGTGACCTTCTGCATATGCTCATTTTCACTCAAAGACCCCCGCACTAACCACTTAGCCAAAGGTACACCTGATATTTGTAGGAAAGTTAAGCCTTATGAAGTTCACTTTTATTCCTCCTTGACCAGATCCAGCTTGAACACCTCTCTGTCGCTTCTGCCATTGCTTTCAGGGCTCTGGTGTTTTCCCTCCCTGCAACTGAGAGCCGTTTCACGAGGCTGTATGCAGACGCTCCTACAAACCCCCTAGCTCCAATTTCTGCAGTGAGGACTTTGACCTGGTAGTCTTCTCTCCTCAGGCTGTTTACCAGATCAGTATACTTTTCAGTTTTGTAGATTCGAGCTGCCTCCATTCTGTTCTCATATGGCACTGTGAGTTCTATCATAATCAGCTGCTTGGTTGACTGAGAGTGGACTACTATGTCTATAATTAATAACAGAAGTCACTGGTTTATTACAATGGCTTTCCATACTTAATATTTCTTGTTTTCACTCTCAAATTGGAGTAGATAGACTAAACTGACGCCCGGTTCGCGCACCACCCACGTCTATTGAACGGGTGAGGAGGCTCATCCCTTGTTTCCTTTTTGGGATGCGGTTTCCGGTTTTCTCTTTTCCAATCTCCTCACTTTTTTTCCCAATTGGTGTAGATAGATCTATCTATCGCCGGTTCACAGTCCACCCTCATCTATTAAACAGGTTAATAGGCTTGTCCCTTGTTCCCTGTTTAGGATGTGGTTTCCGGCTTTCTCTTTTCCGATCTTTTCACTATCACGTAGTCCCCTGCACATCAGTGGCATTACCGCCTTGCTCGGGGTGATACGATTAAAAAAAAAATGGCTAGTCCATTTCTTTCTTTTATTTTTCCTTCCTAATATAATCATCATCATCTGCAATAGTAGCAGAATTAGCATAATCATTCATTATTTTTCTTATTTTTTAAAATTCCTTCCTAATCAACGCCATCGTCATAAATATTAACATAATCCTTCTTTCTATCATCGTTGCTTTCTGCCATTGATTCCGCCTTTTTCCATCATCTTTATTGTTCATGCACATCAACCTAATAAGTCTTTTTTTATTCTCTCATGTTTCATTATTTCTTAATTCATTCCTCATTCATGTTATCATCATCATCATTTGCAGCAGAGCAGCATTAAAATCATCATACCATTTAAAGTGGAAACGACCTTAGCAATTAGATCACTGTTTGAGAGTAAAGGTTGCTTGGTTGATTTTATCACTTGCGAAACCTTGTTGGTTGACTTATAGTGGAAGTTTTGCATGAGGCACACAGTGAGAATCGAACTCGTTATTACAAACAGCGTGAGTTAATCATTTTTTTTTCATTTATTGTTTTTCATTTCCTTGACCGTTATGTTTTTTTTTATTATTTCTTACTGTTTTCTTTCATTTTTCATTCGCTTCTCCTCCTTTTTTCTATTAGTCTTTTCTTTCGCTTGTTTTCATTTATTTCTTTTTCTTTTTTCTAATTATAATCTTCCTTGTCATCGTAATGGCTGACATCATCATTCTGTCTTTCATTCATCATTTCTGGTTTCCATACGTTTCAGCTGTTATTTACGTCTGCTCTTCTTCAGTTGCCGACTCTCCCTACTCCCCACCCCAAATCCCTTTTTCTAAAGACCCGACTCCATCATTCTATTGAAATCTTCCTTGGCAGCGTGCGTACTATAAATCTCTTTTGTGATCATAGAACTCTCAGACACCTACCCCACTCCAAGAAGGAAAATGACATGTTTTTTGACGTTTCTTTTATCCGAAGCCTTCCGTTCTCAGTTCCTCGGATACGGCAATTTTCTCGCCAACTGAAAAACTTCAGCTTGAACTCAGCTCTCTACGCCACATTCTCCGTCTCAAATAATCAGCTCCAATGGGTCTCTCTTTTATTATCTTGTCTCACATTCCAGTTTCACACCACTCCCTTCTCCCGGTACTTAAAATACCGATTCCTAAAAAATTACTTTTTGTTCTTTCTGCTTCTACACACATTGTTATTGAAAGTCTTTTTGAAATCTAATCTAGCCTTTGTCTTTCATAAATTCATGCTGCTCATTCTATTTACAGTAATATCCCTCTCATGTTATCTTTTAATAAACTAATATTTTATTCTTTTGTCAATCATAAAATAAATATAAAATTCAAATTTATCTATTAATCTCTCTCTGTCTCTCTTCGTTTTTGTCTGTCTGTGTGTCTCTTTCTTTTTCTATATATATAGACAGAGAGACAGAAAGATATTGATAGATAAATATAAATTTTACATTTCTCTCTCTCTCTCTCTCCCTTTCTCTCTCTCTCTCCCTCTCTACACACACACACATATATATGTTACGGAAAATTACGAAGATTTTCCGTAACATTATATATTTACATTTGTTGACATTACGATACATTTTCTGTGCAGAGATGGTCATTTACGTAAAATCTAAAATTGCGTCATATAGGCTTGATTTGACTTCGTTTAGACAGTTGGTCATGTGTTGTCGTAAGGTCTCAGACACGCCAGTTTAATTGGTGGCTTATCCTATGTTGATAGGGGTCGCAGGTTCGAATCCTGCCGAATGACACACATTTTCGTAACAATTTGTTTCGTAAATAATCAGGCCGGTAGAAATAAATATATATACTGTTTGATTATAAACAGAATATCTACTCAAATACGAATATCGATTAATAATAATGTTCAAACAAATACTTTCAAATTGTCGGTTGTTAAAACCATTTCGTTAATCTTCGTTAATTTCCCTAACATTGTATGTTTACATTTGTTTGAGATGACGATACATCTCAAGTGCAGAGATGGCTATTTGCGTAAACTCGAAAATTGTGTCATATAAGCTTGATTTGAATTCGC
>JBBBDQ010001240.1:1757500-1842500 GCA_037127315.1 Ascarosepion bandense | reverse complement strand
TCAATTTTCTGCAATATTTTAAGAACTGCAATCTTGAAACTTCTGAATATCGTTTCTTATGTCTTTGTCTATGAGTGTATCAAATTTGATTAAAATCGGACAACTCCTTCTATAACCCGATTTTTTCGATTATCGAAACCAATCTGACGTTAGGTACATGAATATGTATATTGCCGTCATTTTAAACGGCATATCGATAAAAATGTTTTGCAGTCATTTTTTGACAGCACGGGCCCACTCGTAGTCAAAAATACTAAATATATTTATTACATGACTAATATACTAATATTATCTAAGATTTTGCTATTTCATATTGATACCATTTTGGCTAACGGTGGACTCTCATAGTATCGTGGACCATAAAAGAAATTGTATGTGCTTATTCTCTCCGTGGTGCTGACAATCTCAGGAATGTAATATTTAATAGATATGCTAAACTCTTGTATACAAGTTATGTAATAAATATATTTCCTATTCTATGTTAGTTTTATAAACTAAGATATTTGCATAAGAAATACGTTTCATTATCATGAGATACCTTTTATATCTAGAGAAAAAAGGTTCTTACATAATAGGAAGCCATTAGTGGTAATGGTGTCTTCAGCTAGTAAATCGAAGTGCGTTGTGATGCGAATGTGCATTGTGGATATCGGGTTGGATATCGGAGACCCATGTTCGAACTCCGGTTGAATTCGTTACAATCACTTACGGGCAAATACTCTTGGGGAAAGTGTTAATCGTCTCTTCCTTTCAATTATGGGTTAAATAACAGGATAGATTGGGTTCTATAGCCTTGGCTGGCAATCAGTCTACCACAGAAAGTGATAGAAACCTACTGTGGGAAAAAAATTCTTCCTGTTCAGTTATGTATTTTTCGAGACATGATCGCCCTAGCGCGTATCATGTATGGCACTTACAATTACGTGTGAGGCATATCTGCAGTAGCCTGTAAATATGTAAATCTATCTATACATCTTAATGGCGTCGATTGTCTCTCACCGGCATGGCACCCCACACCAATCTACCCACAATGGCACGCCACACCAATCCGTTTTGTGGGTAATTGATAATGGAATACTTTGATGTCTATGGCTTCAGCTGAGAACGAGTCATGATGCACAGAGTCGAATGTTGTTTGCCGACGGAATTATTCCACATACAACAAAATCATAGCCGATAGTTTGTTTCGAGGTTTAACAACCTATCCATCCTTATGGGATCATTTAAGGTCATAACCAATGATTTTTGGGTAAGGCTTTTTTTAAATTTTTACTACAGTTTTCTTTTCGAGTATCAAGATCCATTGGGATTTGTTTTCAAGAGCAGGGTCCGCAAGTCTTAGCCTATTTATTTAACCCATAACTGGAGGGAAAGGACGGATTAATACCTTTCCCAAGGATACCAGTGCTTAAGTGAGTGCAGGGTATTCAACTGGAATTCGAACTCGGCTCACCGATATTTCTTTCTGAGCCGATATCCACTGCACCACAACGCATATCCGTCACGAAACGCTTACAGTACCTGGTATTCCCAAGCGGTCATCTAAGTACTGACCAGGCTCAACGTTGCTTAACTTCGGTGATCGAGCGTGAATCGGTGTTTTCAAAGTGATATGGCCTAGCCGATATTATCAGGGGCATTAACATATGCACGTAGAAAAACAGATATACATTATAACAGAGAATGCTTGAACGAGATAGACAGAGAGAGAGAGAGACAGAGAGAGAGACAGAAAGAGAGAGAGAGAGAGAGAGAATAGTAAGTACAGTTCTTTAATATACGTTCCTCGACCGGTTTGCTTGATTCACGATCAATCCTGTTGCAGAAGGCTCAGCGTGTGCGTACGAAAGAGGCAGAAACACGAGTCTGTCTTCTCACAGAGGAATTGGCATCTGTATGTAGAAATAAGCCCGATCAATATATCAGCGGAGATGTTAAAAGCCTAACGGTAGTTGTATGCCGACAACGGACCAGAATGGTCCGGATTACTATTAACATGGGTTTATATAAAATCATTTTCACAACTATGATCAAACTTTGCCTGAAGACGAGGCAGAAATGTCGAAACGTAGAAATTTCCCTGTGGCAATGTAATTTTAATTAAAAAACAAATTTAATTATATGATTATATTATGCTCTACAATATTTATTGTATTGAATTAACACTTTTATAAAAAAAAAAAAAAAGAAAAAAAAAAGTAAATGCCGGAGAACTCGGAATTGTAAAAGTGTTGGTTCTCTTCACCTGGATGTATATATATATATAAATAATTTTACCACGGTGGGTAGAGTAAAGGGTTCCGTTCAAAATTCCAAACACCTGAAGAAGGCCGGAGCATACAACGGCCAAAACCTAAAGAAGATGGAAACAAAGATAAGTACAATAGTTCAATATATATATACAACAGATATAAGTACCAGGTTTCGCAGACAGATTCATTCTTGTTAATGTGAATCTATTCATTCAAAACTAGATAGATAGATAGATAGATAGATAGATAGATAGAAAATGAACAAACTGAGATAGATAGATAGATAGATAGATAGATAAAGATATAGATAGATAGATAGAAAATAGAAAATGTTTAGATAGATTTAGATAGATAGATAGATAGAACAAACTAGATTGATAGATAGATAGATAGAATAAAGATAGATAGATTAGATAGATATGAACAAACTAGATTAGATAGATAGATAGATAGATAGATATGAACAAACTGAGATAGATAGATAGATAGATATGAACAAACTGAGATAGATAGATAGATAGATAGATAGATAGATAGAACAAACTGAGATAGATAGATAGATAGATAGATAGATAGATATGAACAAACTGAGATAGATAGATAGATAGATAGATATGAATAGATATGAACAAACTGAGATAGATAGATAGATAGATAGATTAGAAGAGAGTGACCGAGAGAAAGTAGATTTTATGGACAGTTTGCCTGATCCTCACTGGGTGCCCCGCTAAGAATTCCACGCAATTGCAATGATTAGCATAAATACACTGTTGTATTTAATTAGGAGGAAAATATTTTGCGGCGCTCACGGAAGAACGAACAGAAGGCATCACGGAACAGATTCTGAAATAGACATCAAAATCTAACATGGCGTTAACCAAACATGCTGGCTGAAATATACAAATCTAAACGCACGCACGCACACACACACACACACACACACACACACACACACAAACACACACACACACACACACACACACATATATATATATAGATAGATAGATAGATAGATATATACTGAAATATTAAGAATAACAGAAAAATGGGCACTAGTGTGTGTGTGTGTGTGTGTGTGTGTGTGTGAATGTATAAGATTTGTTGGTAAGTTTGTGTGCATGTGTCTATATAAAATTTGTGTGTATAGGTGTGTATATGTGCTTTTTATATCCTTATGATATATATATATATATATATATATATATATATATATTAATTTAGATAGGTGTGAGTTTGTGACCCTGTGTTTCACGCTCTTACGATCGTCAGGGTCAGAAACCCAGTGTCACAAACTCACACTTATCTAAATGAATATGTCAGCTCTGTCACTGATTATTGAGCGCTTTCAAATAAGTACCACGCATATATAATATATAAATAAATAGATAATATATATAACAAATTGCATACATAATAAAAAAAATGTACATGTTCTAAAATATAATATATATATATATATATATATATATGTATATATATATACACACATTTCACACACACACACACACACACACATATATATATATATATATATATATATATATATATATATATATATATGGTAATGAATAATCTTTTCATTAAGGGCTCATCATTAATTTTCCTAAAATGTTAAATTCAAATATTTCATTACATTTAACGAATTTTAAAAGAAATGTTTTTCGGAAATTTTTTATAAATATGTAATCTTTATTCTATGTTATTACTATATATATATATATATATATATATATATATATATATATATTCATTTCGCACATGCGCGTTGTTTGTTTTTTTGATTTTGTCGACTGCACAGTATAGTCGGGTCAGGTGGGCACCGTTTGTGAGAAAAACAGAAGTTTGCAAACGGTTTGTTGTTCTGCTTGGCCTTTGCGCCGACAGTTCTAATAGGAACATTTACGAGTGTTTGTATATTAATTCGAAAACAGTGCAGTGGGTTTAAAAAGACTTGAATGAGTTTTATGGTGATTACGAACGTAGGGCAAGTCGATAAACTCGCACTGATAAAAAAAGAAGATAAAAGAAGATAAAAGAAGATAAAAAAAGAAGTTCACGAATTTGTTAGTGAGGACCTACATATGTTCCTCGAGGAGGTAATGCAGCTCTTTCTGATCAGTATCTGGCGACAGGACTCTGCACCATGCAAGAGAACCCAGTCACGACTCGACTACCAGACAATTTCTATGACCACATCACCCTTTACGTCTGGCCACCTAACTCCCTAGGCTTCAACCACCTTGGTTATTGTATGTTGGGCGCAGTTGAGCGAGAGACCAACAAAAGATGAACTGATGGCAACGATTATAGCAGCATTTACAAACTTACGCAAGAGGTGCAAGGGATTCCAACGTCATCTTGAGGGCGTGATTTAGAAAGGATTTTAAAAATTTGGAAAAATAGTAATAACAAAATTTGATCTTTCCTCTTAATAATACCATAAATATTTTTATGATAAAACTTTGTTTTTATTAAGTTTGAGCCCTTTTAACATCATGATATGCTGTTTTGTTTTTTGGCAATTCAGTGGAGGTACCTGAATTCGTAGTTTCTTTCTTCTGTTTGACTACAACCTCCATCTCAGAGATGATAAAGAAATACCAAATCTAGTTTTCTCAACGATTTTCTATAAAAATATTATTTGTATAATTTGTTTTTCGGTGCGTGGTTGAAAGAAGTATGCGTATTTTTTTCTTTCTTTCAAATGTAGTTAATGACGATTTTATTGAATAAATTTACTCTTTAGTATTTCAATAAATTTTAAAAAACAAATTTAATTATATGATTATATTATGCTCTACAATATTTAATGTATTGAATTAACACTTTTATAAAAAAAAAAAAGTAAATGCCGGAGAACACGGAAT
Organism: Ascarosepion bandense; assembly: GCA_037127315.1. Taxonomy (NCBI): domain Eukaryota; kingdom Metazoa; phylum Mollusca; class Cephalopoda; order Sepiida; family Sepiidae; genus Ascarosepion; species Ascarosepion bandense. The sequence continues at coordinate 1,837,381 of JBBBDQ010001240.1, read as the reverse complement.
TGTAAAAGTGTTGGTTCTCTTCACCTGGATGTATATATATATAAATAATTTTACCACGGTGGGCAGAGTAAAGGGTTCCGTTCAAAATTCCAAACACCTGAAGAAGGCCGGAGCATACAACGGCCAAAACCTAAAGAATATGGAAACAAAGATGAGTACAATAGTTCAATATATATATATACAACAGATATAAGTATGCGTATTTTTTCTTTCTTTCAAATGTAGTTAATGACGATTTTATTGAATAAATTTACTCTTTAGTATTTCAATAAATTTTTGTGTAAGTTGAGTAAATATGTCTATGGCTATATCGTGTTGAATACACCGGTTCTCATCCGATCACCGAAGTTAAGCAACATAGAGCCTGGTCAGTACTTAGATGGGTGACCATGTGGGCATACCAGGTGATGTAAACGTAAGGACCAAGAATGGTCCACCGGTCCTCCAGGTTTTAGGGTTGGGCGCAAGGCTAACTACCCTGCCCCATAAAAAAAACAAGTTTGCTACGGAAACAGTAACAAAAAGTTGCTGCCCTGCACACCATTGGGTGTAACGGATGATCGACCGATCGTTAGTAAATATGTCTGTTAAAAAGATAAGATATCAAGGTTATTTGCATCATTTAGACAGCATTTATCGTACCCTGCACGTGTGTGTGTGTGTAAATATATATATATATATATATATATATCGTTTCAACAAATAAATTTGAAATATGTCGGATTTAAACCAGTTCGTAAAAACATGTATACCCTATATATATGTGTGTAAACGAATATAAGTCTGACAATTGACTCAGATTTGTGAATTCGGTCGGAAATATATATATATATATATATATAATGTAATTTTTAAAGAAATAAATGGATTATTTTCGAATCCTGCTGAAGGGCACATTCTATTTCTTTCAAGAAGCTAAAAAATCAGTTCGATAAACAAAAAATAATGACAAAAAAAGCAGAAAATGTCAACGGAAAAACAGCGACTTCTACTCAGTGACATGCATCAATATAATTTTCATATACAATCACACGAACAGATTGTATTTATATTGATCTAGAAAATTTGAAATTATATGTTAAATGAAAACATACCTACTACTACAAGGAAGTGAAAATGAACGTGAGAGATAGCAAAATAAACAAAGTCGGAAAACAAACACTTGATAAAGGTCGAAGCATTTTTAAAAAGCTTACCGTAGGAAAGAATTGAGCGACATGTCCTGTTTGAAATTTAAATACATACATAGATACGTACATATATATAATATATGTTTTCATACATATAGATATATCTGCATATATACATGTGTATGTATATCGGGACTGTCATAGACGTAGGGACTGCAGCGGACCCAGCCTCCTCGTCCGCTTTTCATGGGACTCGCCCACTGAAGACTGTCATAACAATATGAACGCGTGCGTACAGACGGGCGCGTGTTTGTTTTCAGTGCACGCGTGCGCCTCTGTTCGTATACAAGAGGTAGGCTGTGCATTCGCCATAGTGTGAGATTTGCCTGGCAAAGCCTCAGCAATGGTGATTTCTGCCAGGCGACGTTGGAAGTGTATCTGTGTGTGTGTGTGTGTGTGTGTGTGTTTATGCAAAGTAGCGTTCTCCAAATATAGTAAAAAAAACCATGTACCCGTGTACTAACGGGTGGACTAACGGTTTGTGAGTAAGTCAAGTAGCCTATAATTATATCATTAATATGGTATTCAATTCGATCCATACAATTGTAGCCTTATATACATTCAGCTTAATATATATATATATATATATATTATTTTAATTCAGATACTTTAATCCAAGCGAAAAGGCAAGAAGGTAAATTCCCCCGTGGGGATTTTCATATCGAAATGGTCATTCAACATCATTGAATTAATCCTTTTTTAATTTATATATATATATATATATATAGGTACCTCCGCCCATTTTCGACACATAAATTTAAATTTAAATTTTAAAAATAAATAAATTATCATCAAGCTTTAAAATTAGCTTTAATTGAAAGCCAAGAGATTACATTTTAACTCCAGAAAGAAAAATACACTGCTGTATTTTAAACAGAATTTATATTGATTTTACTCTAATTTTTTTCTGAATTGGAAAAATAAAATTTAAATTTCCCACAATTTTTGATTGATCGACACATTACGTAAACAGGACCGTAAACAAGATTCAAATTTCTGATTTAAAAATCTTGCAAAAAAAAAAAAGAAAAAAAAAAAAAGAAAAATACCTCGCTGTCACGTCATTTAAGTAAATTTTTAAAATTCAATATATATATATATATATATATATATATAATACCGGTCATAATTATAAGGCCATCTTCATATAGGTAACAGGGACATTAACATAAATACATCCACCTTCAAAGACGATTTTATCTTTTCTATGTAACGATAACAGTCACCGAATAGCAGACGCAGTTCGTAAATTTGTAATGTGATTTTATGACGTCACACCGCGTGAGAGACCGAAAGATAAGACTGAAGATGGGTCATGTAAGTCGAAAGCCTAAAACAATCATAATGAAAAAAAATATCCAAATGTTTGTCTATATTTTCACCTGAAATTAAAGCCAAAATACGATGTTTAGAACGGCTCATGATTAAATATAATAGATATTCATTGTCTGCTATATTTAACATTATATGTTTAGAAAATTATTTGCTGCCTCGATACACTATATATATATATATATGTATATATATATATATATATATATATATATATATATATAACTTTCCCGTCGTATTCGACGTATGAGGATCTGACAGCTTAATTGCTTTGTGAAACCAAGGTAAACCACCAGAAGTCCCACACAAGTGATTTGGAAGGTTTATGAAGGATTATATATATATATATATATATATCATTCCGGGTAAAGAGGGCTCAAGGTTTTTTTTTTGATTTTGAGTGCTTTGGCATTTATTTTATTATAAACAGTGCTCAATATAATGAGTATTATACAGCTTAATATAATTATATAGTTATGTATCAATTGTACATTGCGACACGGAAATTTCTATGTTTCGAGACTGATTCTCATCATCAGGCAATGTTGATGTGGTTGTGCAGATGATTTACATTTAAAACTTTTAAAAGGCTTTAAATGTAAATCATCTGCACAACTGACATCAACATTGCCTGATGATGAGAATCTATCTCGAAACATAGAAATTTCCGTGTCGCAATGTACAATTGATACATAGCTATATAATTATATACATATAAATATATATATACTAGCAGTATAGCCCGGCGTTGCTCGGGTGTAATGAAAGTTTTAAAACTAATCCATGGTCCTGGAGCTCAGACTCTTTGGACGTTGGCATGAAAGACTAAAAAGCAAGAATTGTTTCCAGTTAAAGCGAAACCGTAGATTGAAAGAAAAATGAATGGATGTAAGTCAAATTTTGATTTCCTGCTATCGATATCAAATAAGTTTTTTTCGTCGAGAACTGCAACATTGAAACTTCTGATTATCGTTTCTTATGTCTTTGTCTATGAGTGTATCAAATTTGATTAAAATCGGACCACTCCTTCTATAAACCGATTTTTTCGATTTTCGATTTTCAATATTTATCGGGCGTACCTCGACACAAAACCTAGCTAAGAACACTCGCAGACGCTTATAGTACAATTGTGTAAATTTTCAAGAAAATCGATTCAGCCGTTTCGGAGTCTATAGGTAACGGACAAGCACACACACACACACACACACACACACACACACACACACACACACAGAGACAAAGTTCCATTTATGAATAAGTTTATATATATATATATATATATATATATATATATATATATTAACTTGTTCGAAATGTTTTTCCGCATCTTTATTGTCATATTTAGAACTTTTTGCCCATTTTACACCCTGAGCATCTTCAGGTGAAAACACCAGTGTAATTATGTAAATACCTAATATAGACAAATATATATATATATATATATATATATATATATATATATATATATATGTGTGTGTGTGTGTGCATAAAGAAGTTAAACCGCCAGAAGAAGCACAAAATTGATTTGAATATAGTGGTGAAGGCTTGTGAACAACTATCCACACACACACACACACACACACACACATACATATATATATATATATATATATATATATATATATATATATTTTCTATATACTATAGTCATCTGCAGACAGATCTGTTTCGCTGTATAATAGCTCATCAGTACGGCTTAGACTCCGTTCGCTTCCTAACCCAGGATTGAAACCCGACCGAATCTGCGTCAATATATATATTATTGCCATACGTGATTTGGGCGATCATGTCTCGAAAGAGACATGACTGATTGGGCAGAAGATTATTCTGCAGTAGGTTGCCATTGCATCCTGCGGTAGACTTGTTTCCGACCAAGTCTATAGAACCCAATCTGTCCTATTGTTTAACCCATAACTGGAGGGAAGGAAGAGACGGATTAATTCCTTTTCGAAGGGTATTTGTGCGTAACTGAATGCAAGGAATTCAACTGGAACTCAAAATCTTGTACTGACGGGAGTTTCCTTCCAAACCTATTGTTTAAGGTACTGTGGAATGTCAGTATTATTATTATATCATGGTGTTTGTTTATTGTTATTTGATAAATCTCTTTACAGTGTTCTAGTGCCAGTCTACAGAGTTTGATGATGGTGTGGTCTTCTTTAAGGTGTATAAGATTTATACGACTAAAGCCATTTTTAGATTTTCAGATCTGAGAAAGCAATCGTATATAGTTGAAAATTTAGACACCTCTGAATTAACTGCTTGCTATGGATGTCACCTACATGAAAATGTTAATATGACGAAGCTATTTACGACCCTGTCTCTAGTTCTTAGATTTTTTTTTTTTTTTTGGCATCTTGCGCTTCTGGGCAAAGGTACCACTTCTTTTTCTTTTTTGTGTCTTGTTCCTGTAGGACGTAACGATCATGGCTCCTCACAATTTTCTGTCATTTCTAACTCTTCGTAAATTTATCTTTTTGCTATCTCTGACTAAACTCTGTTCTGCCGTTCATTTGCACAAGATCGTTAAGTGGTTTCGGTGCTGTTATGACACCTCATAAAATAAAATTTTAAAATTTTAAACTTCTGTCTTTTTATTTGTTTTATTGTATTTTTCTTTCCGTTTTCTTTTCTTTCTCTTCCTTTTTTCTAAATTTAATTCATTTACATAATTTCTGTTTATCTTTCTTTCTTTCTTTCTTTCTTTCTTTCTTCGACACGTGATTAATTTGCATAGCTTTTTCTTTTTGAAATTCTATCAACCTCTCATCGATTTCTCTTTTTTTTTAACAGTTAATTCTTTTCTTTACTTTTTTTCTGGATTTGATTCATTTACATCTTTTCCTTCCTTCCTTCCTTCCTTCCTTCCATAATGACTTATGTTTTTCTTTCTTCATTTCTTTCTTTCTTTTCTTCGACACGTGTTTAATTTACTTACCTTTTCTTCCTTCTCTCTTTCTTTTACTTTCTTTCTTTCTTTCTTTCTTCAACGTGTGATTAATTTACTTGCCTTTTTTCCTTCTCTCTTTCTTTTTCTTTCTTTCTTTCTTTCTTTCTTTAACGTGTGATTAATTTACTTGCCTTTTTTCCTTCTCTTTCTTTTTCTTTCTTTCTTTCTTTCTTTCTTTCTTCAAAGTGTGATTAATTAACTTGACTATTCCTTCTTTCCTTCTCTCATGACTCATGTTTTTCTTTCTTTCTTTCTTCAACGTGTGATTAATTTACATGCCTTTTTCTTCCTTTTCTCTTTTTCTTTCTTTCTTTCTTTAACGTGTGATTAATTTACTTGCCTTTTTTCCTTCTTTCTTTTTCTTTCTTTCTTTCTTTCTTTCTTTCTTTCTTTCTTTCTTTAATGTGTGATTAATTTACTTGCCTTTTTCCTTCTCTCTTTCTTTTTCTTTCTTTCTTTCTTTCTTTAATGTGTGATTAATTTACTCGCCTTTTTTCCTTCTTTTTTCTTTTTCTTTCTTTCTTTCTTTCATTCAATTATAACCAGTATCTGAAGGTCGGATCATTTCTACAATGACCGAAATTATAACTATAATAACGAAAATGAAAACAATAAACTTTTCTGTTTTTCCTCAGAAAGAGAGAAATAATGGCTCTCCACAGCTTCCCATCCTTTGTTGTTTTAAGCAATGCTTCTCTCGTTAGTTACTATCCCCGCTCGTTAAGTAGGCTATTCAGAGTTTCGTTTCGTTCTTCTTGCCTTGTGCGCGTTACATTCTCCGAATCATCTTTTTTCGTTAAATTTCTGGTACGCATAATAAGAAAATAGTTTGCGAACTGTGTTTCTTAATATTTTATCTTCGCAAATCAGACTGAAGATAAGTAACTAAAATGTCAGAAATTTTTGGAACCTATATTTGACCTTAAGGTCAGATCACACTCCTCCATTCTTCACAATCTTCATCTACATGCCAGATCAATATCGCACGAAGCAACTAAATATTGGCCAACCAGATGCTTTCACGTCAGACAAGACGGACGCCATGCATTAATGAAACCTAAAGCGGTGGAAATTAAATTCGTTACAGCACCGGACAGCCTTCATGTCCGGTCGATAGACTCACAATAGGCATTCTCAATAAAAAGGCCAACAGTACAAATAAAATTGGTCAAGCACCTTACAAGGCTAGCCGAGACCAGAATTTGGACACAATGAACGCTGCCGGTGCTACCGGTCAGTAGCTTGCAATGGGATGAGAGGAGACAATCTCCAGCAGTAAAGCTTCAATGATATGCATGGAAGGCAGCTTTTATCAGGCCGATAAACAGACCGACAGCTTCACAAGTAAAGATTGGATCGAACGATCATGCCAAAAGGAACCGACTTGGTCGGACATGTGCAGTTCAATATCCCCTTGACCTTGTCCGCTGATTGGTGAATAATTCAATAACTTGAACACTGGGCTCGATATGATGAAGAAACCTAACCAATAGAAATAGACTCAAAAAAAGTTTTGAAATGATGCACACACACATTATCCTTACAGCCAATAGTTAATATCAAACTACTATAAAAAAAAAAAAAATGATTCATCAAATATTTGTTTAATCTTAAAATTGTGGTTCTTGATAACGTTGGCCGTCATGACTAACTGATTCCTTTTCTGAAATCTTTTCGTCTATCTATCTATCTATCTATCTATCTATCTATCTATCTATCTATCTATCTATCTGTGTACTGTTTTATCATATTAGGGAAAATAAGAAAACGATTTCCGGCGACCTCTTCCATGATTTGGAAATCAGATTTGTCATTCTCCTAGATGGATTGTTCCCAAGACTAAAGAGTTCAATCTACTCCTAAGGTTAGGTATGATTAGGTTTATATAGCGTTTCAATATTTAGCGTGTATTGTTTAATGTCGAAGCAAAGAATATACCCGGTTTATAATTGTGTCAAAAAAGCAAACAGTAGTCCGCTTTAAGCTATGAAGGTAGACATAATTCTAGTTTACAAAAGAGTAGAGAGATACATGAAGGCAAAAGATAGATAGAGGACCAATTTGCGATATGAAAAAGTAGAGATGGATCTGATTTTCACTAGGGTCAAAAATTTCTTTATGCTAGTTTGAGTTTTGTTTAACGGCATATCAACACCTCTGTGGGTTATTTAATGCCAAAAAGGTGGGGGTTTTAAGTTATTTCTTTAATGTTCAGTTATAGTCAGAAAGTTAATTTAGTCAGATTTTGATTATTTTTTCTTTAAAAAAAAACAAAACAGATGGCTTCTAGTTTTGTTTTCAAAAATGGATTGCTGCTAATAATTTTTTTCGCTTTAAAAATTTATTGTTAGTAATATTTTTCCTTCAAAAATGTATATTTTTCTATAAAAAAGAAATCTATTTTTTATATATTCGGGTTCGGGGGGTTAACTATTCGCGCAGATTTGGGGCCTTAACAGGTGCTATCACTTCGGGTCAGGGTGGACCTGAGAACAACAACGATTAAGAGGTGGTTCCATGCTCATCACAACCTCCCATTCAGAGGCTTTAGCTGCTGGAGGCAGTTTACCGTCATACCCAGGATCGACGTAGACAGAGATCATATTTACATGATCAAAAAAAAATAGACAGAGGTCAGCTTTATGCTATGAAAAAGGTAGACATAAGTCCGATTTAAGTCCAAAAAGTTGATAGGCGTCAACTTTACGATATGAAAAATATAGGTTCGATTTGCACTAGAGTCACAAAAGCAAACATAAATCGAATTTTCGCTACGAAAAAGTTAGACATAGGTCAGTTTATACTAGAGTACAAAAACAGACCGAACATCACTTTAAGTGATATGTCTTTGAAAGAAATACATATCAATACGAGGTTGTTAAGTGGTTAAGGCAAATGTAACCGGGTAGGTCAATCTAGTACGTAGACGTAATCGTCGTATGCAGTATCCTGAGACGTAGGCGTAGTCAGTAGACGTAGTAGATCTCTAGTGGAAGATCTCTAGATCTCTCTCAGTCACGATATTTACTCTTCTCCCCGACTTGAGAGGGATGTGACACAAGGTCTTTTTTGACGTAGGGACCCTGATCGCGTACGCCCGGGTAAACTGGTCAAAATTTTACCTATCCCCGATTATGCGGTAGCTGGGTTCAAAACCGGTCTTAAACAGATCTTATCTGGTCTTAAGTGGTAAGTGGTCATTAGCCTCACAGCCGAAAGGCCGGGAAGCTCTCTCACTCACGCTGGACATCCTTACCTTCGTCTATATTTATGGATGACACCAGCCGATCACATTCCAGTGAGCGGGAACCAAGGTATATACATATTCATTAGCTAATCAGCATATCAAAAAGGTAGCTACATACCTGGTTTAGGCTGAAGTAATAGGTTGTGTTTAGTGAATATGTTGACAGAATTCGATTTTATAACTGAATCTCTTCAAATATCGACTAAAAGATGGAAACATGAGATTGGTTTGCTAACCATCTGCAGGGAACGCAGATTCTATCGTGAAAACTACACAGGAAATGGAGATGGCTTCATACCATTCACAAGAACCTTAGCAGGAACTGAACACAAAATTGCTCGCATATGCTTAAGGTTACATTGGGGTTTCATTTCGGATCACTACCGAGAATCTAACAGGAGAGTTAAAAATGCATAGCAAACATTTGTGAATAGACTAATCTATCTATCTATCTATCTATCTATCTATCTATCTATCTATCTATCTATCTATCTATCTATCTCAGTCTGTTCGTTCTCTATCTATCTCTATCTATAAACTGAGATAGATAGATAGATAGATAGATAGATAGATAGATAGATAGATTTTTTTAATCGTTCCACCCCGAGCAAGGCAGAAATGCCACTGATGAGCGGGGGGGGGGACTACATAACTGTAAAAAGATTAAGTAAATAGAGTGAGGAGTACAAACTAGTTAGAAAGGAGCAATAGAAAGCTGAGAATGCAGGTGCAATGACAGACACATAGGTGGAGAGAAAGGGAAGGATATACAGGGGTGGAGAGAGAGCTAGAGTCCAGTGGTTAATAGATGAAAATTGACATTGCATTTACATTTCTAGAGGTTGTAGCCGTCAGGAAAGCAAGAATATGGGAGCGAGTTCAACAGGCGGGAAATGCGAGAGAAGAAACTGCAGGAGTAGAATTGTCGTCTGCATTTGGCTAACCTGTGTGAATGGGTGAGACCCAGTTGCCAGTCTGGTTGCACGAGTAAACACCTGTTGAGGAGGCACCAGTGACTTAAGTTCGTTCGAGCAGAAGCCTTGAAAGTATTTATAGAACAGGCAAAGGGAGGCCACATTTCGACGTTGGGGAAGTGGCTGCAGTCGAGCCGCCAGATCAGTACCTATCACATTACAGACTCTCCTTTGGAGCATGTCGAGAACACTGAGGAGAACGGCATGGGCGCCTGACCATAAATGGCAGCAGTACTCCATGCACGGAGGGATGGTTGACTTGTATATATGCAGGGTGGATTCAGGCGGAAAAAAACATCCTGGACCGACATAGTGACCCAAACTTCTTAGCAGTAGATTTAGCTATGAAGCAGTAGATTGATATGAACAGACTGAGATAGATAGATAGATAGATAGATAGATAGATAGATAGGAACAGACTGAGATAGATAGATAGATAGATAGATAGATAGATAATGAACCTGTTTAGATAGATAGATAGATAGATAGATAATGAACCTGTTTAGATAGATAGATAGATAGATAATGAACCTGTTTAGATAGATAGATAGATAGATAGATAATGAACCTGTTTAGATAGATAGATAGATAGATAGATAATGAACCTGTTTAGATAGATAGATAGATAGATAGATAATGAACCTGTTTAGATAGATAGATAGATAGATAGATAGATAGATAGATAGATAAGATAATGAACCTGTTTAGATAGATAGATAGATAGATAGATAGATATGAACAGGCAGATAGATAGATAGATAGATAGATATGATCAGAGATAGATAGCTATGAACAGACTGAGATAGATAGATAGATAGATAGATAGATAGATAGATAGACAGACATGAGATAGATAGATAGATGAACAGACTGAGATAGATAGATAGATAGATAGATAGATAGATAGATAGATAGATAGATAGATAGATAGATAGATATATATATAGATAGATAGATAGATAGATAGATATGAACAGACTGAGATAGATAGATAGATAGATAGATAGATAGACAGACTGAGATAGATAGATAGATAGATAGATAGACAGACTGAGATAGATAGATAGATAGATAGACAGACAGGCTGAGATAGATAGATAGATAGATAGATAGATAGATAGATAGATAGATAGATAGATAGATAGATAGATAGATAGACAGACTGAGATAGATAGATAGATAGATAGATAGATAGATAGATATGAACAGACTGAGATAGATAGATAGATAGATAGATATGAACAGACTGAGATAGATAGATAGATAGATAGATAGATAGACAGACAGAGATAGATAGATAGATAGATAGATATGAACAGACTGAGATAGATAGATAGATAGATAGATGAACAGACTGAGATAGATAGATAGATAGATAGATATGAACAGACTGAGATAGATAGATAGATAGATAGATATGAACAGGCTGAGATAGATAGATAGATAGATAGATGAACAGACTGAGATAGATAGATAGATAGATAGATATATATATATATAGATAGATAGATAGATAGATATGAACAGACTGAGATAGATAGATAGATAGATAGATGAACAGACTGAGATAGATAGATAGATAGATAGATAGATAGATAGATAGATAGATAGATAGATAGATAGATAGATAGATAGATAGATAGATAGATAGACTGAGATAGATAGATAGATAGATAGATAGATAGATAGATAGATAGATAATGAACCTGTTTAGATAGATAGATAGATAATGAACCTGTTTAGATAGATAGATAGATAGATCTGAACGGACTGAGAGAGACGAGGCCGATATTTCTCGAAACGATACATTTGTTTATGTGCTGTGTATCCTTGATATTCCTATAATTTAATTGAGTGTAATTTATGAGTTGTCTCTCCGACACATGAATGGTCCCACTGCCCCTATTTAGAAGGCCAATACTTTGCACTTATGTTGGAAAACCAGTGCCATAATTTACAATTTACACACTGATCTCATTGTGCAAACATGAAAATGCGTTGTTCTGGAGCCGTATGATCATTACATGCCAGCTCCTTCCTCTGAGCGTAGAACTAAACTCATCTTTCGTTTTGCATCACTCACTGCCCCCTCCCCCCCAACCCCCCTCTCTCTCTCTCACACACACACATTTTCTTTCTTTCTTTCTTTCTTTCTTTCTTTCTATATATATATATATATATATATATATTCTCATCACTTTCTCCTATGTAACCCCCTAAACACTGTTTCTCATCACTGTCCCCTATGTAACCCCCTGCGCAGCGGTGGCAGTGAAATACCTTGCTTGGAGTGAAATGATTAATATATATATATATATATATATATATATATATATATATATATAAATGGTCTGAAGGCACTAGCAGATGGTAAAAACCTGGGTTGCGTAATATAACTCGTTTACAAATGAAAAAATATTTAAAAGTTCTACTATATAATTGTATTGAACACTTTTTAATACAACTGTGTACTGGTTCATTTTAATTATGACGAAAAAATAAGTAAATAAAAAATTAATATTTATATATATATATATATTGTTTTGTTAATTTCTTTCTTCTTATTATTTTTCTCCAAAATATAATAAATTTATGCTAGTCTTTCATCAACCTGGTATAAAAGTGGAATTGATATCCATATATATATTATCGATTTTCTGCACTATTGTAAGAACTGCAACCTTGAAACTTCTGAATATCGTTTCTTATGTCTTTGTCTATGAGTGTATCAAATTTGATTAAAATTGGACCACTCCTTCTATAACTCGAGTTTTTCGATTATCGATTTCCGATATTTATCAAGGGTACCCTGACACAAAACCTAGCTAAGAACACTCGCAGACGCTTATAGTACAACTGTGTAAATTTTTAAGAAAATCGGTTCAGCCGTTTTGGAGTCTATAGGTAACGGACACACACACACACACAGACAAAGTTCCATTTATAAATAAGTTTATATATATATATATATATATATATATATATATATGGTATCAATTTCTTTTCTTCTATGGTCCCTTGAATAAAAGATTTGGTTGAGTAATTCAAAAATAACTTGACTCAAAATTTGTGAATTCAATATCTGGCAAAGAGAACAACATCTTGAAAACTTTAGTTCTTAAAGTGAATTAACTAGAAATGAAATATATAAAAAATGGACACAGTACGTGGAATTAGAAAAATCTACACCTGTGGATTAAATAAAATGTTCAGTTCGAAATTCTAACGTATAGCCTGCCCAAGTATCCCTAAATAAATGCTTAGCAGTTATTTTGGTTTATTGAGCAGGCACAACAAAACATGACTTTTTAAACAGATTTTAATTAATATTGTCTCCTTTTTTTAAACGGTTTTGAAATGTAAGTGTTATATATATACAGTTTCTGATTATCAATATGAGTATTTATTTGGAGACTTTATTTGAAAAAAAAATTTAGCGCCTTTAAAGATTGATAATTTATATCATTTGATTTTGAAAACCGTTAAAGTGTGTGTGTGTGTGTGTGTGTAAAAAATCCTGGATTAGCTAGGTGTGTGAAATTTTGCAATATCAATCTAATAATTTAATTGACATGAATGTTTTTTTGTATTTCCGTTATTGAAAAAAGTTTAAATCCTTTGCGGGCCTTCATTCATTGTATATTACACAATTTATAGGTGACTTGTACATATTTCAGTGTTTTTTTTTTTGTTTTTTTTTTTTTTTTTTTTGTTCACTTTTCATAATATTTCAATTTGTACATAGTCATTTATTTTGTATATAATTTTAATAAAATTTAGCTTTCCTGGCATGTATAATAGTGTCAATTTGTCAATACTATCAGTTGTCATATATGTTAATGTTAAAAACTGTCATCTATCGCCCGGTTCACACTCCACCCACGTCTATTGAACAGGTGAAGAGACTCATCCCTTGTTCCCTGTTTAGGATGTGGTTTCCAGCTGTCTCTTTTCCAATCTTCTCATTTTGTTTTTGTTTTTTTTTCAATTGGAGTAGATAGATCTATCTATCGCCCGGTTCACACTCCACCCACGTCTATTGAATAGGTTAAGAGGCTCATCCCTTGTTCCCTGTTTAGGATGTGGTTTCTGGCTTTCTCTTTTCCAATCTTCTCACTTTGTTTTTGTTTTTTTGTTTTTCAATTGGAGTAGATAGATCTATCTATCGCCCGGTTCATACTCCACCCACGTCTATTGAATAGGTTAAGAGGCTCATCCCTTGTTCCCTGTTTAGGATGTGGTTTCCGGCTTTCTCTTTTCCAATCTTCTCACTTTTTTCTTTTTTTTTTTCAATTGGAGTAGATAGACGAAACTATCGCCCGGTTCGCACTCCACCCACGTCTATTGAACAGGTTAAGAGGCTCATCCTTTGTTCCCTGTTTAGGATGTGGTTTCCGGCTTTCTCTTTTTCAATCTTTTCACTATTACGTAGCCCCCTGCACATCAGTGGCGTTACCGCCTTGCTCGGGGTGATACGATTAAAAAAAAATCACCTGAATAATGCCGAGACGTTGTAAATATGTCAAGATGAGAACAGTCCGAACAATGTGAATAGTTACAATGCCTTATATCAGAAATATAGACAATCCTGAAAAATGTCGGAGAGCGTACAACGGTCGAAACGTCGTGAATATGGAAATAAATATTTAATCTCAGAAATATAGACATATTTTACCAGTAGTATTTTTCGAAAAATATATTTCGTTACCAGGAAGAAAATTACTGCCATTTGCCTGTTTATTATATTTATAATTTATATATCTAAGTTACTGTCTGTCTGTACGTCCTTCTATAAATGCTTTGGGTGAAAAGGGAAAAAAATGAACAAATGTAAGTCTAATATAAATAGCAATTATCATGGCAAACGTGAACAAAAGCGATCCATAACACTATTGAAGGAAATAAAATAGAAATAAATCAATAAATAAATTTAAAAGTCCTAATAAAAGAATAAATTACTGATAAATCCGACAGCTAAAATGGTCGCATTTTTCTCTTAATACGCCATGTTGTTTATTTTGACCTTGGCATTGATATCTTTTTTCTATCAACACTCTTTTAGCTTGGCCGATTTGTTTATTTCTTAATTCATGTCCTTTGGTATTTATTATTCATTCATCAATGTTTGTATTTATACCCAATATTTTCATTGTTTCGGAGTCATATTGGTTGTAGTTTTTTTTTATTTTTTTTTTTATTCTATTGAATGAATTTCGTTTTATTTTTCCTCCTTATTAACCGGATCTTGTGACCAGAGAGAGTTACAAGACATATTGTGTTTTGTTTGGTTTTCCGTAAGACATTCCTATTTGTTTTTTTGTTTTTTTGTTTTTTTTTGGGACGAAAAGCAGTGAGTGCTGTCGGGGGGGGAAGGAAGCGGGTTGGTTTAAGAAAGTTCATTTACGGGAATGGCTCTTGTGTACTGTTCTTTTTTTCTTCTTTCTTTTTGCGTCATTGTTTCTGTTCTTACCGAAAAACTTCTCTTTCCCTCGTCCTTTTTATCATCTCTCCATCTCTACACCGGAGAACATTTTTTCTGACAACTTCACCAACACTGGACATGAATGTCAGGAACATGACTTGTCATATGTCACTCACTTTCTGATTATTTTGACACTGTCCAGTAAATAAAGTCGCAGTTTTAGAGGCGAAAAAAAAAAAATCCCGTTACAATCTCCAGGTGTTTAAATGTAGGGTCAATAGACACCTCCTATCACACTAACTCCCAACTATTCTCAGAACACTCTCATCTACCCAACCCTCATTCTCAGTATCCTTACCCGCCTATCACCCACCCTCTGACATTTCCTATATTTAATCAGCCTTTCTCCACTCTACGTAGCCCCCTGCGCAGTAGTGGCAGTGACATGCCTTGCTCGGGGTGAAACGCTTATAAAAAAAAAAAAAATCTTTCCCTTTCTCTCCACCTATGCATCTGTCATCGCACCTTCTTTCTCAGCTTTCTATTGCTCCTTTCTAACTAGTTTGTACTCCTCACTCTTTTCTAATTAATCTTTTTACAGTTATGTAGCCCCCTGCACATCAGTGGCATTTCCGTCTTGCTCGGGGTGAAATGATTAAAAAAAAAAAAGATGTAAAATTATTTTGTCAAGAACATAATCCTCGTTCTTTTATTTCTTGATGATAGACGAGTTCCAAGAATTTGGCACGATGTTGTTCGGAAAGTAATTTCGTATTTTTGAAAATGGAATGAACACTCATTTGTGGTAAGAAACTCGAAATTTATTTTTCAAGTTCATATCATTCTTAGTTAAGTGCCATACGTGATACACGCTTTTAGACGATCATGTCCCGAAAGAAACATGACTGACTGGGCAGAAGATTATCCCGCAGTAGGTTGCCATTGCTTTCTGCGGTAGACTTGTTGCCAGTCAAGGCTATGGAACCCAATCTGTCCTGTTATTTAACTCATAACTAGAGGGGAAAGAGATGCATTATATTACCATTATAAGTAGTAATTAGTGGTGAATCATTTTATTACTTCATAACAATATAAAACAGACCCCCCACTTTATGCCCAGTAGAAGCCTTAATCATGTTTTCATCTATTATATTCAGTCAGTCAGTTAAGTGTCATACGTGATATACGCTTTGAGCGAACATATCTCTTTCGAGACATGACTGACTGGGCAGAAGATTATCCCGCAGTAGGTTGCCTTTGCTTTCTGCGGTAGACTTGTTGCCAGTCAAGGCTATAGAACCCAATCTGTCCAGTTATTTGACTCATAACTAGAGGGCGGTAGTAATTAGTGGGGGATCTGTTTATTACTTCATAACAATAAAAAACTGATTCCTATTTTATGCCCTGTAGAAACCAATCTCTTCCGTTATTTAACCCATAACTGGAGGGAAGAGACGAATTAATACATTTCCCAAGGGTATTTGTGTGTAAGTGAATGTAAGAAGTTCAATTGGAATTTGAACTCAGCTCCCCAATTTGTCGTTTCGAGTCGATATCCACTGCACCACAAAATACATCCTTACATCTTTAGTTGTAAAGACAAAAGCCGAGAATGAAACTTCCATGATAAGGTATGAGATTTCCTGGAAAGTAATGTCGCATTTTGGGAAATGGAATAAAAATCCCTTAAATGTAGGAAACTTCAAATTTTAAGACCATCAGTCAGGTAAGTGTCATATATGATACAAGCTTGGGCGATCATGTCTGAAAAGAGACATGACTGACTGGGCAGAGGATTTTTACCGAGTAGGTTGCCATTACCTTCTACGGTAGGTTGGTTGTCAACCAAGGTTATAGAACCCAATCTGTCCCGTTATTTGACTCATAGCTAAAGGGGGAAAGAGATGTATTATATTATTAAGTAGCAATTAGTGGTGGATCAGTTTATTAGTTCACAACAATATAAAACTGATCCCCCACTTTATGCCAATAAAAGCCTTAATCATGTTTTCAACTGTTATATTTAGTCAGTCAGTTAAGTGCCATCCGTGATACACGCTTGGGCGATCATGTCTCGAAAGAGACATGACTGACTAGCCAGAAGATTACTACGCAGTAGGTCGCCATTACATTCTGACATAAATTGGTTGCCAGCCAACGCTATGGAACCCAATCTGTCCTGTTACTTAACCCATAACTGGAGAGAAGAGACGGATTAATACGTTTCCTAAGGGTATTTGCGCATGAAGTGAACGCAATGAATTCAACTGTAATTCGAGCTCGGCTCCCCGATTTCTCGTTCCGAACCGATATCCACTGCACCACAACGCATATCCAGAGAATACGCCAGCAAATAGATCTTAGACATGCACCTAGGAATCGAACCCGGGCCTCCCGCGTAGCAGCCGAGCATTCTACCACTAAACCACTGAATATTCTGTAATGTAACGAATTCTTTTATGAATGTTGAATTTCCATAAAACAAATAGACTTCGCTAGGAAATTCGAAACCGGCTCTCCGATTTCTCATTCCGAGACGATATCGATTGCACAATAAATGTTAATTTGGTCTGCGTGATGATAATGAAGGCACCTTCAAAGCAATAACTTATAAAATCATATTAAAGAGTTTTCGAGGAAGTGTGGTTCGCATTTTTTGATACAAAAAAAAAAAAGAGCGATATTCTATTGTTTTCTGTTATCAAGGTTATCTTTTGCCATCGCGACACAATTATTAGACTCGTTCGTGTCGAATGGAACAATTGGAAGAGAACAAAAAAAAGGCGTAAAAAAATTTGTTGTTGTTGAAAGGTAAGCGGAGATGAATGACAAGGTAAAAATGGCGAAGATTGTGCCGATTAAGAGCTCGAAAGAGGTGAAACGGTAGTCAATATATGCAGCGGAATTAATTATTATTTATCTTGTCTAAAAGTTTTACGCCAGGATATTTAAACGAATATATTACCAGAATTTCTATTTTATTACAATATTATTTAATACCCATTTATCTTACATTATTTATACTGTTTGGACTGATACACACACACACACACACACACACACACACACACACACACACATATATATATATATATATAAATTAAAAAAGGATTAATTCAATCCTTTCAGAAAACTGGAGAAAATTTTTTCTCCAGTTTCTGAAAGGATTTTTCTGTTGCTGAGGTGATGTGTTATCCCCCGTGGGGATTTTCATATCGAAATGATCATCCAACATCATTGAATTAATCCTTTTTTAATTTATATTTGCTCTGTAATATTTTATTACATGGAGCTCTCTTCCTGTATCATTTTTTAATATCAAAATAAAATTTTTGATATTAATTATGTTCGGGTTTTTGAATTTACCTTCCTGCTTTTTCCGCTTGGATTAAAGTATCTGAATTAATATATATATATATATATATATATATATATATATAGTGCTACTGTATTGTTGGTACGTATAGTGATATATATATATATATATATATATATATATCACTATACGTACCAACAATACAGTAGCACTATATATATATATATATATATATATATATATATCACTATACGTACCAACAATACAGTAGCACTATATATATATATATATATATATCACTATACGTACCAACAATACAGTAGCACTATATATATATATATATATATATATCACTATACGTACCAACAATACAGTAGCACTATATATATATATATATATATATATCACTATACGTACCAACAATACAGTAGCACTATATATATATATATATATATATATATATATCACTATACGTACCAACAATACAGTAGCACTATATATATATATATATATATATATATATATATCACTATACGTACCAACAATACAGTAGCACTATATATATATATATATATATATATATATATATATCACTATACGTACCAACAATACAGTAGCACTATATATATATATATCTATATATATATATATCACTATACGTACCAACAATACAGTAGCACTATATATATATATATATATATATATATATATATATATATATCACTATACGTACCAACAATACAGTAGCACTAATCAAGAACGAAGTCAGAAAAAACTAACTCTAACAAATCTGTAACGTAAGTCGTCAAACCCAACGAGGACTACCAAGTGGGTAAAAAGGGGAATAAAAAAAGAAACCAACAAAGCCCAATACCAATAAGTCATGAGCGTGTTTGAAAGAAAAAAAAACAAGACGAAAACCTTAACAAAAAAAGAGCTCAATACGAAAGTACGAAAGTAGAGCAAAAGTACAATAAACTAATTCTAAAAGTGAGCCAAACGTCGGCCGCGGTTTCACTCTACGGATCGCCAGGCCCTATAAATCCGTAAAGTGAAACCGCTTGTCGACGTTTGGCTCACTTTTAGATTTAGTTTATTATTGCAACGGCAATAGTTACCAAAAATAATATACGCAGTTCTTAAATCTGCGATGCGGAGTTTTATGTCAACACAAAATAAAATCGTCGGTGATGGTGGATGTTATAATATTTCAGTTTAAACAACCTCTCTGAAGATGGCTCATATGAGCCGAAAGCTTAGAAGAAAATCAATAAATAATTATCCAAATGTTGGAGAATTTTTGTCTTTATTTTCAACTGAAATTAAAGCCAAAATACGTTTAGAACGGCTCATGATAGACATGATAGACATTCATTGTCTCTTATATTTAACAGCATATGTTTAGAAAATTATTTGCTGCCTCGATACACTAAATATATATATATATGCGCGCGTGTGTGTGTGTGGCAGATTAAATAAATTGCAAACATTATGTTTGCTTCTTTTATTAAAATTAAAATCAAGCTATAGACTCACGAGGCAATATTTATTAAAACACTTAAGCTAATTATAGAATTAGCTATTAATTTTGTAGTAATGTTCTAAAATGTTTGTAAAAAGAACGGCATTTTCATCCTTTAACACGTGCAATGACCATGACATTACAACATATAAACAAATTCCGTTTTGGATAATTTTCACGTTCCAATGAACGCTAGCAATTTGTCAACCGTTATATTTGAAGGGGGAAAAGATTTACAGTCATTTTTAGCAACATAGTTTTGCGATTAGTTTTTGTTACTATAACTCACACCCCTGAAGATAATCTAGAAAGAGGTTGAAAGTAATTGGGTACCTTGAGAAATAAATGATAATAACATCTGTCAACGTTACAGCTCATTTCTGACATCTTTAATTTACAATACGCGAAAGATTATCCGTGAGTATGAACGGATTTTATTAAAAATAAGCAAACATAATGTTTGCAATTTATTTCATCTGACATATTTAAAAAGAAATTTGCTGCCGAAATACACAATATATATATATATATATATATATATATATAGGAAAGAATATTAATAAAAAGTTTTGAATTTAAAAACGTACTTTTTTAAACAGTATTTGTTTATTTTTATAGTATTTTATATTTCAGACCGCCCTCGGTCCTTCATCAGAAACAAGTGATTTTTAAATTAGGACGCTATCGTAAAAATACGTTTCCAATTCTAATTTAAAAATCACTTGTTTCTGATGAAGGACCGAGGGCGGTCTGAAATATAAAATACTATAAAAATAAACAAATACTGTTTAAAAAAGTACGTTTTTAAATTCAAAACTTTTTATTAATATTCTTTCCTATACATATTAAGACAGTATACGTGGATGATCATCACTATATATATATATATATATATATATATATATATATATATATATTAAAGTCTGAATTCTAATTATGAATAAAAACAAGCAAAATATGCAACTTATTTACCGAATCCGATAAATGAAAATTATTCAAAAATTGTAAAATATGTCAAAAAAGTCTACTCAATGAATAAGGTCTGTTATCATAATTAATAAAAACCGAAAAAAAAAAAAAAAGAAAAAGATAAAAGTGTATCTGACACCATAATACTGCAAGGCACAAATCATGTCCTACATGATACACGCTTAGGCGATCATGTCTCGAGAGAGACCTGACTAACCGAGTAGAAGATTTTCCCGCAATTGGTTGCCATTACGTTCTGTAGAAGACTGGATTCCAATCAAGGCTATAGAACCCAATTTTTCCTGCTGTTTAACCCATAACTGAAAGAAGTAACGGATTCATAACATTATCAAGTGTATTTGTGCGTAAGTGAATGCAACTGTAATTCGAACTCAGCTCTCCGATTTCTCCTTCCGAGTCGAAATCCACTGCATCCATAACTCTGTGCTTTTGGTACAGAATTGACAAACTTGCTATTTTCTAACAATTTGATTGGCATTCCGGGATAGATAATACAGATCAAAGTGTTGCATAAGAATAAGTAATATATTGTCAATTAAGTGCCATATGTGATACACGCTTTGGGCGATCATGTCTGGAAAGAGACATGACTGACAAGGCAGAACATTATCCCGCAGTAGGTTGCCATTACTTTCTGCGGTAGATTGGTTGCCAACCAAGGCTATAAAACTCAATCTGGCCTGTTATTTGATTCATAGTTAGAGGGGGAAGAGAAGTATTATATTATTAAGTAGTAATTAGTAGGGGATCAGTTTATTACTTCATAACAATATAAAGCTGATCCCCCACTTTGAGCCCTCTAAAGCCTTAATCGTGTTTTCAACTATTATATTCAGTCAGTCAGTTAAGTGCCATACTTAATACATGTTTGGGTGATCATGTCCCGAAAGAGACATGACTGACTGGGCAGAAGATTTTGTCGCAGTAGGTTGCCATTGCTTTCTGCGGTAGACTTGTTGCTAGCCAAGGCTATCGAACCCAATCTGTATCGTTATTTGATTCATAGTTAGAGAAGGGAAGGGATGTATTATATTATTAAGTAGTAATTAGTAGGGGATCAGTTTATTACTTCATAACAATATAAAACTGATCCCCCACTTTATGCCCAGTAGTAGCCTTAATCATGTTTCCAAATATTATATTCAGTCAGTCAGTTAAGTGCCATGCATGATACACGCTTTGGGCGATCATGTCTCGAGAGAGACATGACTGACTGGGCAGAAGATCTTCCCGCAGTAGGTTGCCATTGCTTTTTGCGGTAGACTGGTTATCAGACAAGGCTATAAGAACCCAATCTCTCCTGTTATTTGATTCATACCTAAAGGTGGAATAGATGTATCATATTAATAAGCAGTAATTAGTGAGTGATCAGTTTATTACTTCATAACAGTATAAAACTGATCCCCCACTTTATGCCCAGAAGGAGCCTTAATCATGTTTTCAACGATTATATTCAGTTACTCAGTTAAGTGCCATACGTGATATTGGACGATCATGTCTCTTTGGAGACATGACTGACTGGGCAGAAGATTTTCCCGCAGTAGGTTGCCAATGCTTTTTGCAGTAGACTGATTGCCAACAAAGGCTATGAAACAAAATCTATCCTGCAAATTAACCTATAGCTTGAGAGAGAAGCGGCGAATTGATAGCTTTACTAAGGGTATTTGTGCGAAAGTAAATGCAACTGGAATTCGAACTCGACTCTTCGATTTCTCTTTCCGAGCCGAAATCCGCTAGGCCATAACTAAGCTCATTAAATAGTTCACAATTTATAAATTAGACAGCAGATTCAAAATTTAACTAGACTTAATTATTATATTTCGAACCGAAAACAACCGATGAAATTCTTGGAACGCATAACGAGACGGCTTGGGGAATTCGACACTCATAAGACACATTGAAGGCAAGTGGGACAGAAGAAGACATCCAATATCCTATCTGAACAACTTGTGCAAAGAGATGACAGTGCAGAGATTAGGAGGGGAAGTAAGGTAACAAACATCGCTGAGAATTTCAAAGAATAGGAAGTTGTGGAGAACTACTACCGCCTACTTCCTATCATATTTAACAAATATCGATTTAATTCACTCTCAGTCGATTTAGTAAGTTTAAAATTCATTTAGTCAGTTAAGTGCTGTACGTAATACACGCTCGGGCGATCATGTCTCTTCAGAGAGGGGCACCTCGAGGTGGTGTAATGGCTAGCAAGCTGGTCTCGCTAGAATCATTACATCTGAGTAGTGAGTTCGATCCTCACTGAGTGTTCCTTAATTTCGGCCTTGTGCCACATATAAGCTACGTTTAGAAAATCACCATGTCTTTCCAGAGAGATGACTGATCGCGCAGATTTTCTTACTGTAGGTTGCCATTACTTTCTGCGGTAGACTGGCTGCCAACCAAGGCTGCTGAATCCAATCTGGAGGAAGAAAAGACGTATGCAACTGGAATTTGAACTCGGCTCTCCGATTTCTAGTTCCGAGCCGATATCCACTGCACCACAACGTACATTAATGTATATCTAAACATTTATAAATGAAACTTTCTCTGTGTGTGTGTGTGTGTGTGACTGTGCGTGTGTGTCCCCGTTACCTATAGACTCCAAAACGGCTGAACCGATTTCCTTGAAAATTTACTCAGTTGTACTATAAACGTCTGCGAGTGTTCTTAGCTAGATTTTGTGTCGAAGTACCCCCGATAAATATCGAAAATCGATAATCGAAAAAATCGGGTTATAGAAGGAATGGTCCGATTTTAATCAAATTTGATACACTCATAGACAAAGACATAAGAAACGATATTCGGAAGTTTCAAGGTTACAGTTCTTAAAATAGTGCTGAAAATCGATGATATATATAAGCTTTCATTACACCCGAGCAACGCCGGGCTATACTGCTAGTATATATATATATCTTTCGTTAGATAACTGACAAGGTACTGCAAGTTAAGCAATTTTTCTTAAGTGTCCATATTGAGAATCACTATTCTGAGTTACGTTTCTCCTCCTAGTCACAATAAGGTCACTTTCCAGGTTAACCCTTTAATTCACCTAACTCCTTTGATGTTCTGTTATGACACCGAATGCAATACCTACTTTGGTTTCTTTTAAAGTGAGCTTATTATATAGTAATTCATCACAGATCAGCTTCTTTTTGAACAACGATTCTTTATTAATATTTAATTTGGTTCACATCTCTTGCATTCTGTGGCTTGAATCACATGTGACATATTCGGATTTAATTGTGTTGAATGGCACTTTTTATAAGATATATTCACCCACTCACACACACCGTTTATAGTCCGTACACATAAACAGTTGTAAAGCACGCACATGTCTAAAAGCGTTTTTAAAATAATAAAATATTAAGTGCCAATTTGGCGTCAAGAATTCTATGCTCGGTTTGGCTTGGCGTCGCCGTTCCACATGAGCCTTAATCGGGAGGCCACGATCGGAAAAGGGCTTTTGACATAATCATGGTGAATTAATTAACTTTAGTAAATAACTAGAGATGCTAACAAGGGTAGCCTTATCTTCCCATTTGAAATCCCCTTTTTATTAAAACGACAAATCACCTCCCCCACATCACACCGGATTTCATTCTTGTCGAATGCCGGTATGTAGCTTTCCGCTTGGCCCGTGGCATGTACACAGTGATAGCAGTACATGTAATGAATCACGCGTACGTATCTAGGAGCAAAAGCGTACACCGGCGAAGACACAGAAACATGAACGTGATCCCGCACTCAGTATAACGGGATTTACGCATGCGCGTCGAATAAAAAGAGTGGCGCATGCGTAATACACCCTCTTGCTCACTGGCCCGTTCGCATTCATTCAAACGCGAACAATAGAAGTATTTATATTCATCAATTATTTACACCATTATTCTTTTTTATTTATTTATTTATTTATTTGGAGTTCATATATATATATATATATATATATATATATATATGGGGAATGAAAAGTAACTCTATTTTATGTATGAGATGCCAGTCAGGAGTTCTCACTTATAACACCCTGTGACTTTTTTTCTTTCGGATTGATTAAAAGAGCATGTCTTCTATATCAAACAAAGAATTTGGAAGATTTC
The DNA here is from genome assembly GCA_037127315.1 of Ascarosepion bandense. NCBI lineage: Eukaryota > Metazoa > Mollusca > Cephalopoda > Sepiida > Sepiidae > Ascarosepion > Ascarosepion bandense. Next base: position 1,812,347 of record JBBBDQ010001240.1, on the reverse strand, counting down.
AAAGAGCCAATGCAAGAAGTTATGTATTTCATACCACAAGAGTTCCTGGAGAAATCAGTTGGTACAATTCCCAGGCAGTCCGTGAAGCTGATAGCCTTTACCGAATTTTTAATAAAATCACATGATAAACGCTTCTCTCTCATATCCATTTCTTATAAATGATAGTTAATAAATAAATTATAAGTATTTTAAAAGTGTTGGCTGTCGCGTAATGTAATTTGATAATTGTGCATTTGGGAAAGAACTCTTCTTTCATACATGTTTTATTAAAGACGACTGAAAAATTACTGCGTTTAAGCTTCTTCTTTTTTTTTTTTCTTGCGTTCGTACAAGTATTTTCTTTTTGGGACAAACCCTTTGTCTGTTCTATAAATACTTTTGTGGCTTCTGCTCCAACGAACTTAAGTCACTGGTGCCTCTGCAACAGGTGTTTACTCGTGCAACCAGACTGGCAACTGGGTCCCATCCATTCACAGTTAGATTAACCAAATGCGGACGATAATTCTACTCCTGCAGCTTCTTCTCTCGCACTTCCCGCCTGTGGAACTTGTTTCCATATTCTTGCTTTCCTAACGGTTACAACCTCCAGGAATTTAAATGCAATGTCAATACACATCTATTAACAACTTGACTCTAGTTCTTTCACCACCCCGTATATCCTTTCTTTTCTTTTCCCTTTTGCAACTGTCATCACACCCATCCTTCTCTTGCTCCTTTCCAACTGGTTCGTCTTCCTCTTCATCTTCTTCTGATTAATCTTTTTACTCTTATGTAGCCCCCTGCACATCAGTGGCATTACCGCCTTGCTTGGGGTAATACGATAAAAAAAAAAGCGTGTAAAACCTTCTGCATATTTGCTACTGGTTATTTTTTTAGCCATTATCAATGGCGATTTTTATTTATTTATTTTTTAATTGAATGTTTTTTTTGTTTTTTTGGTACACTCCCGCAATATCAAAACTACAAGGAACCAACATTATTTAAGAGTTCAAATGCCACTTAATGTATTCTTGTTCGAACCAAACTCATGAATAATTATATTTGCCATACTACCTCATGTCTATTTAGATGACTTACGCTACATCAACTTTACCATATCTCAATTCGGACTCATTTAAATACACAAAAACAAACCACCCGAAATATATTAGTAGAAAATAGAAGTATAATAGGCTCATCTGCATGTAAAAAATAACTAAAAATAATAAAAGCTGTAATAATAAAAAAAAAGCCAATAGTCATTAACATTAACTACAAACACGGCCATAATATGTTGACCGTGTTTTGAAAATAAAACATTCCTATAACATCAGACATATAAAAAAGAAATCACATTCAACAAAAGTAAAAATCGACCTGAGCTATAAGAAGAGCCCAAAATTTTGGACAGGTTTCACACACTTTGTATGCAGAAATGAAAACACATGGAAAATTAATTAAAAAGCTTACTTTGTCAATCATGTATAAAAGATGGATTACTCTCCAAATACAAAATTATCAATCTAAACTTATTTATAAATGGAATTTTGTCTCTGTGTGTGTGTGGGGGGGGGTGTCCGTTACCTATAGACTCCGAAACGGCTGAATCGATTTTCTTGAGAATTTGCATAGTTGTACTATAAGCGTCTGCGAGTGTTCTTAGCTAAGTTTTGTGTCGAGGTACCCCCGATAAATATCGAAAATCGATAATCGAAAAAATCGGGTTATAGAAAGAGTGGTCCGATTTTAATCAATTTTGATACACTCACAGACAAAGACATAAGAAACGATATTCAGAAGTTTCAAGGTTGCAGTTCTTACAATAGTGGAGAAAATCTGATATCGATAGCAGGAAATCAAAATTTGACTTACATGCATTCATTTTTCTTTCAGTCTACGGTTTCGCTTTAACTGGAAGCAACTATTGCTTTTTAGTATTTCGTGCCAACATCCAAAAAGTCTGAGCTCCAGGACCATGGATTAGTTTTAAAGCTTTCATTACACCCGAGCAACGTCGGGCTAAACTGCTCGTATATACATATACCCAACTTTACACGTCTAATGTGGCAGGCGGTCATAAACAAGTTCATGCACTCAAACAGACGACAACTTATTCATTGCTATAGTGAATGCCATAATGTCCGCATTCTGCATTATTATTCTGGAATAAGAATAACAGAATGCATTTTCATTCTATTTCGTCGTCAAGGAAGCGGACGTGAATAGCAAGACGCTAAGAGGACAATGACGACTGAGGGGCGTTCGTTTATTATTCTCGAACGAGATTTTTTTTTTTTTAAATTTGTCTTCAATATTCTTCTTTTTTTTTTATCACTGCTTTCTTTTCATTCTTCTGTCGTTATTATATTCTTTTATTCGGTTTTCACTTCCGTATCATTAATCTTTCTTTTTTTTTTTCGTTTTTCATTTTTTTCCCGTTCGACTGGAATACAAAGATATTGTTTCTTGTTGGGAACTTTGGAAGAATTTTGACATTTCCTTTCTTTCTGGAAAGAACTCGACAAATAATAACAATAATAATAATAATATTAATAATAATAATAATTATAAAAGACATGGAAATACAGAAAAAAAAGAGTGTAAAAAATTATGACACGTCTAAAAACAACTGTTCTCATTCAGTGCATTACTGATATTAAATAAAATGTAGCTGTGTGTGGTACAAGGCCATGGAAAGTTTTTCTCGTCTGTGGAGTAGATAGACTAAACTATCGCCCGGTTCACACTCCACCCACGTCTATTGAACAGGTGAAGAGGCTCATCTCTTGTTCCCTGTTTAGGATATGGTTTCCGGCTTTCTCTTTTCCAATCTTTTCACTCTTTTCTTTTTTTTTTTTTTTTCAATTGGAGTAGATAGACGAAACTATCGCCCGGTTCACACTCCACCCACGTCTATTGAACAGGTGAAGAGGCTCATCTCTTGTTCCCTGTTTAGGATGTGGTTTCCGGCTTTCTCTTTTCCAATCTTTTCACTCTTTTCTTTCTTTTTTTTTTTCAATTGGAGTAGATAGACTAAACTATCGCCCGGTTCGCACTCCACCCACGTCTATTGAACAGATGAAGAGGCTCATCCCTTGTTCCCTGTTTAGGATGTGGTTTCTGGCTTTCTCTTTTCCAATCTTTTCACTCTTACGTAGCCCCCTGCGCATCAGTGGCGTTACCGCCTTGCTCGGGGTGATATGATTAAAAAAAAATCGATCTTACAAATCTACCATTCGTCGTTTATTGATTACTGTTGACATATCTGGTTGGGTACTCCTGCTTTTCATCTCGAGGCTCTAGACAAAATCCAAAGAAGGGTCTGCTATGTAATCAGTCATGATCTGACATCTCATTTTCAGTTACTTTCTAACTGACATGATATGGCTTCCCTCTGTCTTTTTTTTTTTTTTACGAATAATTTCATGGTAACTGCTCTAGCCAGCTTTTCATCCTGGTGCACCGACCACAAAAATTTAAGCCTTCTACTGGATTGGCATATGTCTCACCGTTTTACTGTTGAAAAAAACGCCTCTTCTAATCATTTCTTTCTTTGCACTTCCCGCCTGTGGAACTTCCTTCCATTTACTTGCTTTCCAGATAGCTACAATCTCTAAAAAAATTAAAAGCAACGTCCATTGCTATCTTCTATCTTTTTGAATCCCATTCATCTTTTATCCTTATTTCAGGACCGTTGTACCCAGTCTTTTCTCTCACTTTAACACCCCCCACCCTCTGCTCACAAGCGGCGGTCCCCACTCTGCTTGGGGTAAAATTATTAAAAAACAAAAAATAGAAGAAAACTTTGTTAGGTCTATCTACCAAAAAAGAGGAGATATTTATCATTTCACAAGGGAATAAAGCCACTAAGACGCAAAGAGTTACTAAAATGTAAGAGAATATGAGAACCCTCCCCACCAAAAAAAAAAAAAACAAAAAACACAATATCTCTGAGGTGTTCATATAATCTTTTTTGAGGTTTCTGGTTGATTCGTCGATGTAAATCGATAGACATTTTGTGCGGTGTATTTTATATATTCCTGTCTCTCTTCTGTGATATCGATATCTCGTTTGACGCTAACGGTGTCTCTTATTGATTTACAGGTGGTCTTGATGAGTTTTATATCAAGGTGAGAGAAGTTTTTTTTTTTTTTTGATAGTAGATGGTTTATGGTGTCGGTAGGTTTAAATTTATAATTGTAAAAATTATTATTATTCATTGATTTTTTGGTTTTTTCTTCGATAGATTGTTTTTTCTTCGATACTATTTTTTAATTTCACCACCAAGTAAGGCAATAAATCCACTAAGGCGCAAAGCGTTATTGAATGTAAGAGGATATAAGCAAAACAAAAATACTATTGAGAAGAGAGAATAAAAAAAAAACAAGCAATAAGAGAATAGATAACGATTGACATTACATATAAACTCAAAGCTGGAAAGACAGAATCAGGGAAAGAGTTAAAAAAAGATTGAAAGAAAAAGAGAGGTTAGAGAATTTGACACCCACAAGACGCGCTGAAAACAAGAAATGAAGAGAGAAACATTGAATAATTTTTGAATTATTAAATTAGATATTTTAATCAATTTTAGAACGTTCGAAATTTTGCTTAAAGATTTTGTTTACCTAACGTCACCAGGTGATCATAAATTTGCATATGAAATTTTAGGATCTTTTTTTGTGGTGTACAGCTCATTGATTCGGATGTTTTTGAAAAAATAAAATAATTGTTAAATTTTAATGAAACTTTGAGATGTTATCAAAAATGAATTAAATCATTACATAGATAATAAGAGGCGTAAGACAAGAACGCGTCTTTTCACCGGATCTATTCAACATGTACAGAGACTATTTTGAGGACCCTATATGTTATGCCAGGCTTTGTAATTGGGCGCCACAATTTGAATAACATAAGATACGCAGATGATATAGTGCCGATTGCAGATACGGAAAGGAAACTACAAGACCTCCTACAGAAGGTAGCTGAAGAGAGTGACAAAAAAGGACTACAAATAAACTGCAAGAAAACCGAATGCATGGTCATCAGCAAAAAGAGCAGCTCAAAATGTCAAATAGAGGTGGGGATACTAAAACCTAGCAGGTACAAAAATCAAAATGCCTGAGAAGTATTCTCACAGAAGACGGAATGTGTGACACAGAGATCCGAAGACGAATTGGCATGGCGAAAGACGCATTCCAGTTGCTGAGTAAAGTATTACGAGACAAGAAACTTTCACTAGAAACAAAGAAGAGAGTACTGGATTGCTATGTGATGTCGGTTCTTCAATATGGCAGTGAATGCTGGACAATATCATCAAAGATGAAGGAAAGACTTGAAGCAACTGAAATGTGGTTCTACAGAATCATACTGGATATAAAGTGAGGGATCAGTTCTATATTACAATCAATATATAAACTGACCCCTCACTTTATGAACACAGCAGTTTTTATACATTTATATTCCTGAGATCCAAAAGCACAAGGATGCATTCCATGAGCTGAGTAGAGTATTAAGAAACAGGACAATTTCGCTAGAAACAAAGAAGAGAGTACTGGATTGCTATGTGATGTCAGTTCTTCAATATGGCAGTGAATGCTGGACAAAATCATCAGAGATGAAGGAAACTGAAGCAACTGAAATGTGGTTCTACAGAAGGATGCTGCGGATATCATGGACCAAGCATGTGAGCAATGATGAAGCGTTGGAAAGAATGGAAACGAAAAGAAAATTAATATTGAGCATCAGGAATAGACAACTGAAGTTCTTGGGACATGCAATGAGGAAGGAGTGCTTGGAGAACCTGGTAGCAACAGGCCATATAGAAAAAAAGAGACAGGGAAAATCAGTGGATAACATATTTAAAGGGCCTGAGCAGGTGGATGACGGAACACGGGTTGCAAGATATTACAGAAGAAAGCGTGCTAAGAACCACCAGGGATAGGGAGGGCCATGATCGCCTACGTCCTGAAAGGACAAGGCACATAGAAGAAGAGAAGTAATTTTAGAAAATTTTCTTTTAAGAAAATCTCAATAAAAAAAACATTTTCTCGTTCTTTTTTTCTTTTTTTTTTCTTTTTTACATTTGTTTTCCCTCAGTTATTTAATTTCTGACATAGTGAATTTTAGTAAATATCAATAAGCACAATACGATTATAATTTCTTTTGCTGAACATATCGTTTCGTTTATTCGAATGGTGGACATTTTATCGCACAAAAATGACGTCGGCTTTTTGACTCTGGAAAAATATGAGAAAGCCTCGGCCGTTTCGAAATCGAAAGGCGATCTCTCTGGCGGTTCTTTCCATAACGGTTAATAAAGATAGCGTCAGGCACAAAGTCAAGTAAGCGGCGGCGGGGAGACTGTGGTGGGGTTGGGTGAGGGGCGTGTGGATCCGATTGACGGGACAGATAGACTGAGTCACAAAGCCATGTAGGATGAGGCCTTGGATTAATAATAAGTGGCTTTGGTATTTTGCGATACTGACACGCCTCTACGAGCATGCGCACTTTCAAAGAGGGTCCTTCTTTTGTGCTGATGATGTATTTACATATCTGGTATGGAGCGGGACTTACACCCATTCGCGCGCGTAAAATACGCGCACCGACACACAAACGTACATATATCTCTGAATGCATATATATATATATATATATATATATATATATATATATATATGTAATGAACACAATGACTCCATAGAGAAAATATAGAGCAATTCGAAACCATTCATGCAAACAAAAGTACGCATAAGAAAGACGAGAAAAAGAAAGCTTTCCCTCTCAGACCCCAGCCGCCCTCTTTCTCTTCTCTCTCTCTCTCTCGCTCTCTCTCTCTATATATATATACACATACATATATATATATATATATATATATATATATATATATATATATATATATATATATATATATATATATATATATATATATATATATTCAGCAATGAAGTAGAACACTCTCAGCTATTGGGCGTGTATAATGATAATATACACGCTAAAAAGTCTGCCTCCTTCTACCGAGCGCCCGTAGCTCAGAGGTAGAATCGCCGACTGACGCCAATTCGGTCAGGTTTCAATTCTGGGTTAAAAGCAATTGGCTGTCTAACCGTACTGATGAGCTGTGAGACAGCGAACAGATCTGTCTGCGGATGACTATATATATATATATATATATATATATATATATATATATATATATATATTTATCCGAGTGAGTACAGAACGAAGAAAGAATTTTTTTTCACCGTCCAAAACAGTAATTTAAAACAGTGCTCGATGTATAATATATATAGAGCTGTGAATATTTATTATAAATTATATTTTAGAACATGTACATAATGTTATTTTTATATGTATCCTCTAAAATCATATGGTTGTTTCGACATTGGGTCTCCAACGTCTCTTCAGGAGGAATGAACAGGAATGGAAATCCTCGCTGTCTATATTTGGTTCCTTGTTAGTGTGAGGTTGGTTTGGGTTATTGATAATAAAGGGAATATGTCTTCTGTGTTGACCGTTAGAATTTTGAAGGAAATAGAGTGCGAAGTTAAATGGTTGATTAATGACCTTAGCTGTTGCGATGTACGTTTTTATTGCTCGGGTATATCTTTTGGTTAGAATTTCGAAGAATGGTGTGTTTAGTGAAAAGGTTGATTACTTGGTCAGTTGTGCGTGTGTGTGCAGGGTTTTTTTTGTGATTAGGGAACCCATCTTGTTTGTTGACCTTAAGAATTTTTAAGAGGTTGGTGTGGTTAGCTAGTGTTTGATTAATGAGTGTCTGTTGTTACTAGACGGATTTTATATGCGTGTGTGCATCTGTTTAAGTTTATGTGCGGGAAAATATGCTACAATACGAAACCGTACAAATTTACATGTAGGTGTGTACATATTTTTAATCCTCACAAGTAGGCTCATTATTTCTGGCCTGGTGTCAAAACTACGCTCTGCTTAGTAAATTCTTAAAACTACATATCTTAAATATGTCTGTAAACCCAAGAAAGTTTTTATATATAATTATAAATTATAACAACGTATCACTAGACTAACACACACACACACATATATATGTATATTTATTTATATATATTTATTAACAAATATGCATATTGTCATACGTCAATGGCACGACTCGGAATTTAATGCATAATGCAATCATCAGGTACACATTACAAACTCATGTGTACTCTCATATGTATATTTACTAATTCACGTACCTATATATATGTACATTTCGAAATTTTAAAATTACGTTATATATTTGACTCTGCAAATAGATAATAATATTTACATCGAGCCCTCCACCTGAAGCAATATCAACATTCATAAAATTAATATTAATAGGATCTGATTTATGGGATTTTACCTATTTACTCATCATTTTGGGATTTAAAATATTATATATATATATATATATATATATATATATATATATATATATATATTGCTGCATCTGAATGCTTTAACTGAAAATGTCTTCTACAGACGTATTCGCACGTACATATATACACATATATTCACTAACGTTACCGTCCAACATACACCCAGGCAGAGAAACGTTTCTACATAAACACACACGTACTATATCACACACTTTACTGTCCAAAATATTCTGCACACACATATATTTAAATATTAGCCATTGCTATAATACATGTGACACATGTATTAATACGCACATTGCACATTTGTCGACAGGAGCAAAAGGAGAATCTGTAATGTGATTGGTCCCGACCTGCCAGGTCGACTCCAACCCCTTTCTCACCTGCGGGATGTGGCTTCCTACTGTCTATTCTACAAATATTTTCATGGCTTCTGCTCTGACGAATTTAAGTCACTGTTGAACCCACCACAAGAATGTACACGTCAACCAGACTGGTAAGAAGGTCCCACTCTTTTACAGTTAAATCAACCAAATGCAGCCGACAATTCTACTCCAACAGCTTCTTTTCTCGCACTTTCCGCCTGTGGAACTCCCTTCCGTATACTTGCTTTCCTGACAGCTACAACCTCCAGGAATTTCAATGCAATGTCAATTCCCATATCTTATTCATTTGACTTCTGTCCTTTCTACCTCACCCCGTGTATCTTGTTCTTTTCCTTTCTCAACCTACCTTCCCAAATGTCATCACATCTGTATTCGAGTTTCGATCCCGGCTGGAAGCAAGAGAATGTATCTAGCCACACTGATGAGCTGCGATACAGCGAAACAGTCTTCTATGTGGATAACATATATATATATATATATATATATATATATATATATATATATATATATATATAAAATAAAATAAATTTCGATGTTCAAATTCGTTGAATGTACTTTAACCTTAATAATCGTAGAAATGGCCATTCAAACGAATAAGAAATTTATAGTCCAATCACGGATAACTTCCGGTTAACCAGCAATCTACGCTCTTCCATAAAAAAATTATTTATTTTAGAGATCAACTACCAATTTGGTTTTATCAGATTGAACAGATTTACTATCAACACTGAAATAAATAATAAATACTAAGCAATATTGAATAGGAGTAAATAGTAAATACCAATAACTAGGAGTAAATAGTAAAAAAAGAATCAATTGTAAATAATAGTAAATAGCAGATAGAAGTAAATAGTAAGTAGGAACAAATAGTAAGTACGAGTAAACAGTAAGCAGGAGTAAATAGTAACTAGGAGTAAATAGTAAGTCAATTATAAATATTAGCAAATAGTAAATAGGAGTAAATACCAAATAATAGTAAATAGCAGATAGGAGTAAATAGTAAGCAGGAGTAAATATTAAGCTGGAGTAAATAGTAACTAGGAGTAAATAGTAAGTCAATTGTAAATATTAGCAAATAGTAAATAGGAGTAAATACTAAATAATAGTAAATAGCAGATAGGAGTAAATAGTAAGCTGGAGTAAATAGTAAGCAGGAGTAAATAGTAAGCCGGAGTAAATAGTAAGTAGGAGTAAATAGTAAGTCAATTGTAAATATTAGCAAATAGTAAATAGGAGTAAATACCAAATAATAGTAAATAGCAGATAGGAGTAAATAGTAAGCAGGAGTAAATAGTAAAATAGGAGTAAATACCAAATAATAGTGAAAAAAAGTAGGTAATGAATAATAATCAATAGTAAGCAGATGTGCGTTGTGGTGCAGGGGATATCGACTCGGAACGACAAATCGAGGAGCCGAGTTCGAATTCTAGTTGAATCCACGGCATTCACTTACTTGCGGAAGATATCAATCAGTCTCTTCCATTCAGGCATGGGTAAAATAATAGGATAGATTGGGTTCTATATCACTGGCTGACAATCAGTCTACCGCAGAAAGCAATGGTTACCTACTGCGGGATAATCTTCTACCCAGTCAGTCATGTCTCGAAAGAGACATGATCGCCCAAAGTGTGTATCACGTATGGCACTTAACTGACTGGCTGAATATAATAGTTGAAAACATGATTAAGGCTTCTACTGGGCATAAAGTGGGGGGTCAGTTTTATATTGTTATGAAGTAATAAACTGATCCTCTACTAATTACTAAATAATATAATACATCTGTTTCCCCTCTAGCTATGAGTCAAATAACAGGACAGATTGGCTTCTATAGCTTTGGCTGGCAACCAGTCTACTGCAGAAAGTAATGGCAACCTGCTGCGGGATAATCTTCTGTCCAGTCAGTCATGTCTCTTTCGAGACATGATCGCCCAAAGTGTGTATCATGTATGGCACTTAACTGACTGACTGAATATAATAGTTGAAAACATGATTAAGGCTTCTAATGGGCATAAAGTGGGGGATCAGTCTTATGTTGTTATGAAGTAATAAACTGATCCCCATAAATTACTGCTTATTGATATAGTACATCTCTTCCCCATCTAGCTATGAATTAAATAATAGGACAGATTGGGTTCTATAGCCTTGGCTGATAACCAGTCTACTGTAGAAAGTAATGGCAATCTACTGCGGGATAATCTTCTGCCTAGTCAGACATGTATCTTTCGAGACATGATCGCCCAAAGCGTGTATCACATATAGCACTTAATTGACTGGCTGATGTAGGAATAAATATTCCTGTGACAACAACAGAAAAAGTTTTAATATTTATATTGGTTTTTGTTTGTATTTTTGATGGTTCGTTTTAATGTGTAAGTCTATTATACTTTAAAAAAAAAACATTGTTAATTCATGTTTTATTTCATGTTGTCAGATACTTTATAGAATTATTGTTATAATTAAGATGGCATGAATTATGGAAGATTTCATTTTTCATAAGAGGGTAAGGGCGACACATATCGAAAATTAGGACAAAACTGGAAGCAGCTGAAATGTGGTTCTACAGAAGGATGCTACGGATATCGTGGACTGAACATGCAAGCAACGATGAGGTGTTGGAAAGAATGGCAACAAAAAGGAAATTAATAGTGAGCATCAGGAAGAGACAACTGAAGTTCCTGGGACACGCATTGAGGAAGGAGAGCTTGGAGAACCTGATACTGACTGGTCAGATAGAAGGAAGGAGAAACAGAGGAAGGCAGCGGATAACATATTTGCAGGGACTGATCAGGTGGATGACGGAACGGGGGTTGCCAGGAGTAAACAGGAGCAAACATACTAAGAGCCACAAGGGATAGGGAGACGTGGAGAACCATGATCGCCTACGTCCTGAAGGGACAGGGCACATAGAAGAAGAAGAAGCACGACACAGTGATCCGAAGGCGAATTGGAATGGCGAAGGCCACGTTTCAGAAGCTATGTGATGTTTGTTCTTCAATATGACAGTGAATGCTGGACAATATCATCAAAGATGAAAGAAAAACTTGTAACAGCTGCGATGTGGTTCTTCAGAAGGATGCTGCGGATATCGTGGACTGAGCATGTGAGCAATGATGAGGTTTTGGAAAGGATGGAAACAAAAAGGAAATTAATATTGAGTATCAGGAAGAGACAACTATTTACTTGGGTTACTAGACTGGCATCATAATCCCATCATTTTACCGTTAAAATAGTCAAATGCCGCCCTCACTTCTACTCTAATAGTTTCTTTTCTCGCACTTCCCGTCTGTGGAAATCTCTTCCGTATACTTGCTTCCCTGATAGTCACAATCTCTAAAAGTTAAAATGCAACGCCAATTGCCATCTTCTACGTCCCTAAATCCCACTCTACCCCGTAAATCACATCCATCTCTTATCCTTGGGAAGTTCTTAAGAGTTCTTAGAAGTTCTAGAAAGATCGTTTAGAGTTCTATCGGTAGAGCTGCTAGGCAGTTGATATTAGTCGGTAGTTAGCCGAATACTAAGGAGTCAGCTTTCAGTGGAAGATTACCAAGTAACAGGACCGACCGTGTCTAGCCAACTGCTATTTTTCCGTTGCTTTTACTAGTGTTAGATATCTTATAAAGGCACCGATTTTGACCAGGTGCAAAGAGGTTCGTATGTAGACATGTCAAGCTGTGCCGCTGTAAACGGGGAAAACCCGTATATTGTCAACAGACATGTCCGCACGCGATCATAAGCCTCTTTAGCGTCTGTACTAACCCACTTTCGTCATTTTTTTTAAAAATCATATCACCCCGAGCAAGGCGGTAGCGCCACTGATTTGCAGGGGGCAACGTAATAGTGAAAAGATTGGAAAAGAGAAAGCCGGAAACCACATCCTAAACAGGAAACAAGGGATGGGCCTCTTAACCTGTTCAATAGACGTGAGTGGAGTGTGAAACCGGGTGATAGATAGATCTATCTACTCCAATTGAAAAAAAAAAAAAGAAACCAAAGTGAGAAGATTGGAAAAGAGAAAGCCGGAAACCACATCCTAAACAGGGAACAAGGGATCTTTATATTCCTGATGTAAGATAACACTGAAGACTAATTTCAATTTGTTGGTTAATTATATCATTTTTAAATCGATAAATAATTAGTTTTCTTTTATCATTAATCTCTCACCCAAGTAAGGCAATAAAGTTGCTAAGACACAAAGAGTTAATGCAATGGAAAGCAAAAGATAAAACATTAATGATAACAAACAGCATTAAAATAACAGGATTTAAGATAAGAAGAGGGTGATTGGCGTTGAATTCTTTCAGTTCGCAGTATACAGAAAAGTCGGAAGGGAGTTCCACAGGTGGGAAACGCGAGAAAAGAAACAATTAGAATAGAACTTATGGTCACAGCGAAGAATTTCCAGATTAAAATCATGAGACCTAGTTATCAATATAATCAGTCAGTCAAGTGCTATATGTGATACACGCTTTGGGCGATCATGTCTCGAAGGAGACATGACTGACAGGACAGAAGATTATCCCGCAGTAGGTTGCCATTGCTTTCTGTGGTAGACTGGTTGCCAGCTAAGTTTATAAAATCCAATCTGTCCTATTGCTTGACTCATAGCCAGAAGGGGAAGAGATGGATCATATTAAGTAGTAATTAGTGGGGGATCAGTTCATTACGTTCTAACAATATAAACTGATCCCCCACTTTATGCCCAGTAGAAAACTTAATCATGTTTTCAGCTATTATATTCAGTCAGTCAGTTGAGTACCATACGTGAAACACGCTTGGGCGATCATGTCTGAAAAGAGACATGACTGACTGGGCAGAAGATTATCCCGCAGTAGGTTGCCATTACTTTCTGCGGTAGACTGGTTGCCACCCAAGGCCATAGAACCCAATCTGTCCTATTATTTGACTCTTAGCTAGAAGGGGAAGAGATGTACTATACTATTAAGTAGTAATTATTTGGGGATTAGTCTATTAGCCCACTTTATGCCCAGTGGAAGCCATAATCATGTTTTCAACTATTATATTCAAACAGGCAGTTAAGTGCCATACGTGATACACGCTTTGGCCGATCATGTCTCGAAAAAGACATGACTGACTGGGCAGAAGATCATCCCGTAGTAGGTTGTCATTGCTTTCTGAGGTTGTGTGGTTGCCAGCCAATGCTATAGAACCCCATTGGTTGTATTATTTAACCCATAACTGGAGGGAATAGACGGATTAATACCTTTCCCAAGGGTATTTGTGCGTAAGTGAATGCAAGGAATTAAACTGAAAATTAGTAAAGTCTATGTACCAAAGAAATAGGCTCTTCAGAACAACGATCATAAAATATGTTTGGAGAAAAAGTACATGGACACTATATTATGGCAGCGGTAAGGAGACTGAAACAGAGATGCCAGGTCAAAACTAATAACATTGCTGATTTTTAAAAAAATTACTATCATGAAATTATTCATAGAAAAAGGCACATGGAAGCTACGTTATGTCTGTAAGAAACTGAAGCCTAGATGTCGTGTCAATAGCGATAATGTTGAAGATTATCCATTTTGAACTTGTGGTAGAGGGCAATATTCAAGGCAGAAAAGAATGATAAACTTAGTGCTATGGTGCCCTCCTGCGAGGAATGGACTCTTCCTTTTGTTATATGTGATTACCTACGTGACTTCCGGAGAGCAGTCAACGCTCAGTTGACAGCCTTACTCACTGTCAAACTCTCTGCTTTGAGTATTAACCCAGTCGTGGCTCCGCCGAAGGGTAGAGTCACGACTGGGGAAAATTAGACAGATATTTTTGGCCGGATTATGGCCCGGAGGACCGACATTAAAAAGGCATTGTGCCACATTTTGTCTTAAGTTGAAAGGTGACTAAATACTGCAGTTAACAGAAGCTAACTGCCTTGCGCATTGTCGAACTTACTGCCTTCGGACGATGCCTAACAACCCAGACGAGGCTCCGCCGAAGGGTAGAGTCACGACTGGAAAAAAATTAAACATGAATTTTTGGCCGAGCTGTATGACCCGGATTACCCACATTAAAAACTCCTTGTGCCATATTTTGTCTTAAGTGGGAAGACGAATAAATACCGCAGTTAACAGGGCAGTTGAAAGCAGTTAACAGTAGTTGACGACAGCTAATAGTCAGGCAATAAGCAGCGTAATAATACCCTCGGTCTTGTTTATTTCTAGCTTATTTATTATTAACACTTCCTCTGAATATCTTGTTTTTTATTACACTAATATACTGTTTTGACCCTACCTCCTGTGTTCCGTGTCTTACTTTCGACCAAACCGGTCACTAAAAATTTGCAGCGAAGTTTCGTCACAGCTCCACAACAACTTGGCGACGAAGATCCACAACACTTACAAACCTGTAAGATAGATCCTCTCGAAACAAAATTTATTTTACGACACAGTGAACTAACTTTCCTAGCAGTAGACCTAACAATTGATTAAATTTGGAATTAGAAAATATTAGATTTTGAGACAGTGACAGCGTACACAGTGGCTTAAAGAAAAAAAAACATTGTTCACCTCCATGACATCTTTTTATGCGCTGTGCCTCTTCAAACGTAGGAGATCATGGCCCTCTACATTCTTGTACCTCTTAACAACTTTTCTTTTGTTATTTCTCCCAAACCCTGCTCTGCCATCCATTTGCTCAAGCCCATCAAGTATGTCACTGGCTGCTTTTCCCTGTCTCTCTTTCCCTCTATCCGCCACGTAAGTATCAGATTCTACAAGCCGTCTTTTCTCATTACATATCCCAGAAACTTCAGATGTCTTTTCTTGGTGTTTAGTATAAGTTTTTCTTTTCCATTTTCATCAAAACCTCTTCGTAAAATCTTATGATTAAAATTTCATTTAGAGTATATCAGTGAAAAGACAATATGAAAACTTCTTTTGATGGAGTATATCAAGGCAAATATAAGGATTTTGTTTTACAATTATTTACAAAGAGAAATTAAATAAGGTAATTCTCATAGATCCCACCCTTTTACAGTGAAACCGATAAAATGCAGCCGTAACTTCTACTCCAACAGTTTCTTTCCTCGCACTTCCCGACTGTGGAATTCTCTTCCAAACGATTGCTTCCCTGACGGCTACAATCTCCAGGAGTTTAAATGTAAGGTCAATACACACCTCCTAACACACTAACTTGCTCCCATTCTATCAAGCACTCTTCCCATCTGCCCGACCCTCATCCTCGCTATCCTTACTCATCTGTCACCTTTCTCCTGACATTCCCTATGTCTATCCACTCCTTCTCTTTACCTTCCCCTATGTAGCCCCATGCGCAATAGTGGCAGTGGAATGCCTTGCTTGGGGTGAGATGATTAAAAAAAAAAAAAAAAAAAAGTATCAGTCAGTTAATTACATTACGCTTGGGCGATCATGTCTTTAAAGAGACATGACTAACTGGGAAAAAGATTTTCTTGCAGTAGGTTTTTGGGGAGACTAGTTGCCAACCAAAGATATAGAACCCAATCTGTCCTGCTATTTAACCCATAGCTGAAAGAAAGGGACCGATTAATACCATGCGCGTAAGTGAATGTAACGAATAACAATTTGAATTCGGCTTGCATATCCCAATTATCAAGTATATTATGCCTGAAAAAAAAAAATACTACTTTCCCAAGCTAACATGCATGATTAGAAAACTTGAAAATAAAAAGACAACGGTTAAATTCCAAATCTAAAAATCTATAATACATAAATTAACCTCAGAATACAATTGATAAGGAAAAACAGAAACGCTTCATGACTCAACCTAATAAAACGAAATATTGAATTATTTTTGAAAAATTTGTTTTATATATTTCATTTCATTTCATCAGAGGTTTTAACCAGTAGAAAAATGCTATCTCCATACCTAAGATATTTAGATTTGCAAAACTTTGTTTTGTATGTGAAATAAAATATTCAAGGAATGTTGGATCGAGAGGTGACCCCATATGTACGCCATCAGCATACTTGCGAATAAAAATCAGCTTAAATAAAAATTACATTAAAAAATAACAATAACCAAGGTTTATTCATTTTCATTTGTTAGATATTAAATAAAATCACTAGACTTCTCAATAGTTTACCTTGACTTTCAGTTAGCCTAAGCTTTTTTACACTAAAAATTCTGAAAAAGCTAACGACATTTTAACTTTCTGTTTATAAATATATGTTGCTAAATCCTTACCTTGATAAAGTCTAACAGATAGATAGATAGATAGATAGATAGATAGGAACATACTGAGATATATAGAGATAAATAAGCAGAGAGAGAGAGAGAGAGAGATGAAGAGATTCATATATATATAAAGTTAACTAATTAACTAATATATATATTTAAGAATGAATGATAAAATAAGGATACAGCTTTTCAAATTATTCAAAGAACTAGATTTTGACATTACAGCGGACACAAATAATAAAGTGGTACAATATTTAGATGTAGAACTTAATTTACAAACTAGAAATGTCTTGCCATACATGAAGACAAACACGAAGTTATCATACATAAATACAAAGTCCAGTCAACCAAATAATATAATTAAACACATTTACAAAGGAATAGAACATAGACTATCTAATAATTCGTCAAATAAATCAATATTTAATGAAAAGAAAAAAATATATAATAAGGATGCACTAAGAAATTCTGGCCATAAAAACATTTTACAATATAATTCTCAACCAAACAGACAAAATAAAAACAACAATAGAAAACGAAACATTATCTGCTTCAACCCACCATTTAATTTAGAAGTAAAGACCAAAATAGGGCATATATTTTTTAAACTAATCGATAAACACTTTCCAAAAGAATCAGAATTAAACAAAATTTTCAACAGAAACACAATCAAACTAAGTCATAGTTGCACTAATAATTTAGATAGTTTCATAAAAAAAACAAAATGCCAGAAACTTAAATAGCATCGTACAAAACAAAACCACCAACAAAGAATGCAACTGCAGGGACAAAAATAAATGCCCACTTCAAGGTCTCTGCAACACAAAAGAAATAATTTATAAGGCAGAGGTACATGATCCAGATAGTCAAAAACAAAATATATTTGCGCTCAATCAAAGACACCTTTAAAACCAGGTGGTTCAACCACAGATCTACATTTAAAATAGAAAACTTAAAAAACAATACAAAATTGGCTAACCATGTCTGGAAATTGAAATCAAAGTATGGAAAAGACCCAGACATAACGTGGAGCACTGTAAAAACAGCCAAGCTTTACAACAATGGACAAATATGTAGACTGTGCCAAGAAGAAAAATTGGAAACTATGACATACCAAAATAAGGACGAACTGTTAAATGAAAGAACAGAAATTATGACAAAATATATCCACACTAAGAAATATCTCTTAGGTTCATACAACCATGGATGAAAGCGTCATAATTCGTTTGAATTTAAACAATGCGCGTTCATAAATTCCCTGCCACGTGAACGTTCAAATAAAACACCGTTACAAGAGCGCTCTTAATAAAAATAAAAAAAAACGGTAAAAAGTAAAATCAGTGATTAAAAATCGCCTGAAGACACCACTCATGGTAGAAACCTGGGTAGCGAAATAACTCGTTTAAAAATGGAAAATATTCAAAAGTTCTACAATATAATTATATAGAACACCTTTTAATACAAATGTGTACTGGTCTAACCCTATTAGGACCAAACACTAAGTATTAAACAATCAATATATATATATAAGTTGAATATATGGATCGGAATCCGACAAGATAAATTGAATTTATTACGTGTTGGCACACACACTTAAACAGGCATAGGGTTTTTCTTCTACATTTACTGTTCATCCATTGCTTTATCACACGTGACATATATTTGACCAATGAAACTATACCCCAATCAACATACTGTCTCTTGAATATTTAAATAATTCATCTTGAATAATTTTCTGAAGAAGCTTGTTACAGTGAAACATGTTACATTAACTTTACTTATTCCATTCATACATACATATATATATATATGTATGTGTGTGTGTGTGTGTGTGTGTGTGTGTGTCTGTGAAAAGTATATGTATATAATAATAAATATCAATATATATATGCAATTTGTTTTATATATTATATTATATTATATTATTTATATACTATATATGCGCGGTACTTATTTGAAATCGCTCAATGTCAGTGATAGAACTGACACATTCATATAGATAGGTATATATATATATAGAGAGAGAGAGAGAGAGAATATATATATATATATATATATATATATATATATTGCAATATAACGCTCTACGTTTGTATCGAGCACTCTTTATAAAAGTAAATGCATGAACAACAGGTTAAAAAACCTACGAGTTCTACAACTTTGTTACAATATATATATATATATATATATATATATATATATATAGTGTAATGGTTGTTACAATGTTTTTATAAATTCATAGCATCACTACACAAAAATTTCTGCCTTCGAAACATGAAAATTTTTTGTGTAGTGATACTATGAATTTAAAAACATTGTAACAACCATTACAGTATAACGCTCTACATTTGTATCGAGCACTCTTTATAAAAGTAAATGCATGAACAAAAGGTTAATAAACCTACGAGTTCAACAACTTAGTTACAATATATATATATATATATATACACACAGTATAACGCTCTACATTTGTATCGAGCACTCTTTATAAAAGTAAATGCATGAACAAAAGGTTAATAAACCTACGAGTTCAACAACTTAGTTACAATATATATATATATATACACACAGTATAACGCTCTACATTTGTATCGAGCACTCTTCATAAAAGTAAATGCATGAACAAAAGGTTAATAAACCTACGAGTTCAACAACTTAGTTACAATATATATATATATATATATATATATATATATATATATATACAGTATAACGCTCTACATTTGTATCGAGCACTCTTTATAAAAGTAAATGCATGAACAAAAGGTTAATAAACCTACGAGTTCAACAACTTAGTTACAATATATATATATATATACACACAGTATAACGCTCTACATTTGTATCGAGCACTCTTTATAAAAGTAAATGCATGAACAAAAGGTTAATAAACCATACGAGTTCAACAACTTAGTTACAATATATATATATATATACACACAGTATAACGCTCTACATTTGTATCGAGCACTCTTCATAAAAGTAAATGCATGAACAAAAGGTTAATAAACCTACGAGTTCAACAACTTAGTTACAATATATATATATATATATATATATATATATATATATATATACAGTATAACGCTCTACATTTGTATCGAGCACTCTTTATAAAAGTAAATGCATGAACAAAAGGTTAATAAACCTACGAGTTCAACAACTTAGTTACAATATATATATATATATATATATATATATATATATATATATATACAGTATAACGCTCTACATTTGTATCGAGCACTCTTTATAAAAGTAAATGCATGAACAAAAGGTTAATAAACCTACGAGTTCAACAACTTAGTTACAATATATATATATATATATATATATATATATACAGTATAACGCTCTACATTTGTATCGAGCACTCTTTATAAAAGTAAATGCTTGAACAAAAGGTTAATAAACCTACGAGTTCAACAACTTAGTTACAATACTATATATATATATATAGGATTAATGTGGCGAAGTTTTGTACTTAACCGGGCAGAGTTATGCTGGCTTCGCAGTCTCGTTCAGGCACCGTTGTGTTATCTTCACTCCTCAGGGTATTTTCCTCATCTGCTATATATATATATATATATATATATATATATAGAGAGAGAGAGAGAGAGAGAGAGATAGTCTAAATTAGACTCTTTAGATTACTGATTGGTAAACTTGCAAACGGTTACTGATGTGTGTTTTGAACCCGATAGTCTTGAAGTTTTAGCCCTACATAGACTAAATCTGCCTTTGGACGTTTAGGCACATTTATAAATCGGCTCAAAAATAATCAAATGGACAAGCCAAAAAAAAAAACAAAAAACAAAAAAAAACGGAAGGTGCATATAAGTTAAAAATGGCGCTGGTTCTGCATTCAATAAAGATGGAAATATTTTTTAGCAGGAAAAATCATAACCCGAACAGTGAAATGCACAAACACGTCTTAGTTGAGGCTCAACAATTTTGTATTACTCACTCTGACTCTTTACCCACGCCCTCTCACAAACAACCCTCTCCCCAATACTCTCTCTCTCTCTCTCTCTCTCTCTCTCTCTCTCCATCTATCTATCTATCTATCTATCTATCTATCTATCACATCGCCACGTTTCCCGCCAAATCACGGCCAACTTTTGGCGGGAGTTTCTCCAATGTTATTTGATCAGTGTCACGCGTCGCATATTGGATTATGTCCAACTGGATTCCAACGCACAGACATGTTTCACGACGCTTAATTTGTTTCGAGACGTGACAATATCTTGTTACAAGTTATTAATTTTTACAGCTTGCACCATGACATTGTCGATATTTTTAATAAATATCTATTTATGCAAAGTCAGCTTACCTAAGCCTGACATAAGGCTACAGAAATGGAGTGAATTCGCTAATCATATATATTCCCCAGTCAAATTACATATATATATATATATACGCATTGCTCATTCACTAATGAATTAGAGCACTCTGGCTATTGGGCGTGTATAATGACAATATACATGCTAAAAAGGCTGCCTTCTTCTACCGAACGCCCATAGCCCAGAGGTAGAATCGCCGACTGAAGCCAATTCGGTCGGGTTTCAATCATGGGTTAGAAGCAATCGGAGTCTAACCGTACTGATGAGCTGTGATACAGCGAAACAAATCTGTCTGCGGATGACTATATATATATATATATATATATAGTTTTGAGTTGCGATAATGTTTAGCGACACGTCAAGATTGTTGTTAGTTGTTCTGTAATTTTGCTGATAAAAGGTAATTTTATAATAAAGGGTTCGATATCAGAGTTGAGACAAGAGCGTTAATAGTTTTAATGGCGAGAATCTGTCACTTTTACTGAGCAGGTTCATGCCGACTGGGGGTGGGTTTATATATATATATATAAGCTGGGTATGTGTGGGAAACCATTACTTTTTACTTCTTCAATATTTCTGATTTTTGTTTTTATTTGTAAATATATTATCCCATGTCTAAGCACTTTTGTTTTACTCAACAAACAATAACAGTTTTTGAAAATGTCTTGCGTTCATTTTAAGACAACAAAGATTCGTAGTCAGTTTTAAACCAAATGATTCGTAGTCAATCTTGATCTAAAGAATTTGTTGTTAATCTTGAACAAAGTGATTCGTTGTCGATCTTGAATGAAGTGTTTCGCAGTCAATTTGAAACCAAGTTATTCGTAGTTAATCTTGAACCAAGTGATTCGTAGTTCATCTGGAACCAAGTGATTCGTAGTTCATCTGGAACCAAGTGATTCGTAGTTCATCTGGAACCAAGTGATTCGTAGTTCATCTGGAACCAAGTGATTCGTTGTCATTTTCGAAACTGTCAAAAGAATGTTCGGTTTCTGTAACGCTCCAACTTAAGACCCTAATATTTTGGCATTAAATAACACACAGAGTTATTTCATTAAAATTTCATTAAAAAAATCTTGACGTGTCGCTAAACATTATCGCAACTCAAAACTATATATATATATATATATAGTCATCCGCAGACAGATCTGTTTCGCTGTATCACAGCTCATCAGTACGGTTATACTCCGATTGCTTCTAACCCAGGATTGAAACCCGACCGAATTGGCTTCAGTCGGCGATTCTACCTCTGGGCTATGGCCGTTCAGAAGAAGAAGGCTGCCTTTTCATTAAAATTTCATTAAAAAAATTTCAAATAAAAAAATTTCATTAAAATCTGACTAAATCACCCTTCTCACAATAACCTAACATTTAAAAAAAAAACTCCTTAAACCCCCACTTTTTTGGCATTAAATAACCCACAGAGGTGTTGATATGCCGTTAAACAAAATTCAAACTCTAAAATAAAAACAGATAAAAGCAAAAACTTTTCATTAAAATCTGACTAAATCAACCTTCTCACTATAACCGAACATTAAAAAATATCTTAAAACCCCGCCTTTTTGGGGATTAAATAACCCACAGAGATGTTGATATGCCGTTAAACAAAATTCAAACTCTAAAATAAAAAAGAATCAAAAAAAAATTTTTTCATTAAAATCTGACTAAATCAACTTTCTCACGATAACCGAACATTAAACCAAAATACCCCACCTTTTCAGCATTAAATAACCCACAGAGGTGTTGATATGCCGTTAAACAAAACTGAAAACTCTTACGTTCAGATCGCTCACTCCATTCAATCAGCCATTCAGAAAAAATGACTTGTATTAAGTGATCGTCAACATACATACTGAAGAAGGAGTCGATCAGTAGAGAACGTTGGGATGCTGACTCCAGTTTTATAATAAACAAAGAAATAGATCTATACAAAGGAAGACCGTGATGCTGTTTCAGACTTTGAAAATATTAATAAAATATCAAGCGGGATGTTCAAGATATTCTATTGACATGCAGCTAATTTTGTTCGCTATTGAGACGACTAGAAATGATGAATGTTTCCATGAACAGTCCGAAATATATGCAGTCTCACGGAGACGAAAAAGTGGGTGTTAACCAATGCAATCTTGTCAGGGAAAAGACGTGTCGGATGATGTTAATGAATTCAATAAAGAAAGAAATCTCATTACATTCGTGGTTGGAATCTAAACCTGCTCACATCTATCTATCTATCTATCTATCTATCTATCTATCTATCTATCTATCTATCTCAGTCTCTTCATATCTATCTATCTTTCTATCTCAGTCTGTTCATATCTATCTATCTATATATCTATCTATCTATCTCAGTCTCTTCATATCTATCTCAGTTTGTTCATATCTATCTATCTATCTATCTATCTATCTATCTATCTATCTATCTGTCTATCTCAGTCTGTTCATATCTATCTATCTATCTATCTATCTATCTATATATATATCTCAGTTTGTTCATATCTATCTATCTATCTATCTATCTATCTATCTATCTATCTATCTATCTATCTCAGTCTCTTCATATCTATCTCAGTCTCTTCATATCTATCTATCTATCTATCTCAGTCTGTTCATATCTATCTATCTATATCAGTCTGTTCATATCTATCTATCTATCTCAGTCTGTTCATATCTATCTATCTATCTATCTCAGTTTGTTCATATCTATCTATCTATCTATCTATCTATCTATCTATCTATCTATCTATCTATCTATCTCAGTCTCTTCATATCTATCTCAGTTTGTTCATATCTATCTATCTATCTATCTATCTATCTATCTATCTATCTATCTATCTATCTGTCATATCTATTCTATCTATCTATCTATCTATCTATCTATCTATCTATCTATATATATCTCAGTTTGTTCATATCTATCTATCTATCTATCTATCTATCTATCTATCTATCTATCTCAGTCTCTTCATATCTATCTCAGTCTCTTCATATCTATCTATCTATCTCAGTCTGTTCATATCTATCTATCTATATCAGTCTGTTCATATCTATCTATCTATCTATCTCAGTTTGTTCATATCTATCTATCTATCTATCTATCTATCTATCTATCTCAGTCTCTTCATATCTATCTCAGTCTCTTCATATCTATCTATCTATCTATCTATCTATCTATCTATCTATCTATCTATCTATCTATCTCAGTCTCTTCATATCTATCTATCTATCTATCTATCTATCTCAGTCTGTTCTATCTATCTATCTATCTATCTATCTATCTATCTATCTATCTCAGTCTGTTCATATCTATCTATCTATCTATCTATCTATCTATCTATCTATCTTCGTCTGTTCATATCTATCTATCTATCTATCTATCTATCTATCTATCTATCTATCTATTGTCAGTCTGTTCCTATCTATCTATCTATCTATCTATCTGTCTGTTTCAGTCATTTCATATCAATCTATTTCTTACACACACACAGACACTCTCTCTTTTTCCTCTTTCTCTCTCTCTCTCTCTTTCTCTTTCTCTTTCTCTCGCTGCTGGCGTTGTTTACATTTCGTAAAATACATTGCACGCTATGAAATCGGCTTTTCTCTGACGTTGCGCCAATCGGGTCTGGTAGGTGAATATCCGACTGCTATCGAATCAGTCGGTTTTCAATTCCAGCTTGAGGCAAAAACAATTAATCAAGTCGCACCGCAGTGCTGCGAAACAGTTCTGTCTGCGAATGTTTTATATATATATATATATATATATATATACCGTATTTTCAGCCTATTGGACTGGGATCTTTTCTAAACAAATAGATCCAAAATTTACTCTACGTCCATTTCAACATTATCCTGTATGAGAGGGAAGTCCACGAAGTTAGTAGAGTTCACCAGTAATCAGTGCACGTATAGAGAGATTAGTTCTAAGACTACGATTCCGGCAGTGAACAAGAATGAAAAAAAAATGTTCTGGAAAATTTTCAACGAGGAAAAACAAATTTATGTAATGACGAACGCTCTGTTGCATTTTTGTATAAATAACAGATTAGGCAGAAATATTTTCTTTGACTCGTGTGTTACTTTTTTTTTTTTTTAATCATATCACCCCAAGCAAGGCGATAACGCCACTGATGCGCAGGGGGCTACGTAAGGGTAAAAAGAATGGAAAAGAGAAAGCCGGAAACCGCATCATAAACAGGAAACAAGGGATGAGCCTCTTCACCTGTTCAATAGATGTGGGTGGAGTGTGAACCGGGCGATAGTTTAGTCTATCTACTCCAATTGGAAAAAAAAAGTGAAAAGATTTGGAAAAGAGAAAACCAGAAACCGCATCCTAAACAGGAAACAAGGGATAAGCCTCTTAACCTGTTCAATAGATGTGGGTGGAGTGTGAACCGGGCGATAGTTTAGTCTATCTACTCCAATTGAAAAAAATAAATAAATAAAATAAAAGAGTGAAAAAATTGGAAAAGAGAAAACCGGAAACCGCATCCTAAACAGGAAACAAGGGATGAGCCACTGTTTGTTTTAAGTGTTACTGGAAAAGTACATGTATGATATGGGACTTTATTTACCAATAAGTGCCATATTTCTGGTTTTTGACTAATACCATACACAACAGTGTTCAATGATACCAGTAGGTTTCTTTGTCGCTATTATGAATTTAATGTAAGTGCAAATATTGCTCCCTAAATAACAACTAAAACAATTTTTAATAAATGCATGAAGTGTACTAAAATTTATATTTTCTCCAAAATTTCCTGGTACGTAAACCTTACCTCCGTTCTATTTAAAAAAAAACAAAAACAGTTTAATAATACTTGTTAGTACTGTAAGTGTTTCTCCGTGGTTAGTAAGAAGATCACATAAAAATGATGTTATAACTTTGATATTTGGTTTGTGATGAGTGCATGTTTTCCCTAAATATTCCATGTCAAAATCTGGGTTCGCCCAATATCTGGTTGTTTCCCAATTGTCCAGTAAATATTGTATATATGTATATAATTATTAACCAGTTATTGGCCAGAAATAAATTAGACCAGTCTACAATTGTGTTAAAAATTTGCTCAATACATATATAATGTAGAGCTATTAAATATTTTCATTCGGAAAAATAGAATGGTTCTTTTGTTAATACTGCACAATAACATGTGCATCAAATGAACTGTTCTGTGCCCAGTTTTTGTGCTCTCTTCCCCATGCTAGTCTCTTCTTATTATTGTCTGGCCGACGCAAAGGTTCCCTGGCAGCCTTGTAAAATTTTGTAAAGTAATAATAACAAAAGAACCATTCTATTTTCATTTAGAATTATCCACTTGGCAATGAATATAAAAATAGCATGTAATACATCATTTAAAAAAATTGGGGTGGCCTAGTAATTATGGCCAGTAGTGTGCATATATATATATATATATATATATATAATCTAAACGGAGCGATGGGTAAATTGTCGTTATTTGCCTTGTAAAATTTTGTAAAGTAATAATAACAAAAGAACCATTCGATTTTCATTTAGAATTATCCTCTTGGCAATATATAGTATGAAATATATTTTTTAAAAAATTGGGGTGGCCTAGTAATTATGCCCGGTAGTGTATATGTATATATATATATATATAGAATTGGACATGTTTGCAAATTCATTAGTGCTAATTTATTTTGTGAATATTTTTTAAAAAAATATTCAATTGCTCAGACCGATATTTTTTTACAAAAAATAAAAAATTGTAAATAAAGTTTTTTCTCAAAAATATTCTCGAAATAAATTATTACCAACGGATTTGTAAATTATCCAATTTATTTTCAATATAATACTCTGTTAAATTCTAACATTCAGTTCTCATCGGATTAAGATCCCCGTGGAATTAACCTTACAAATTACCAAGGATACTACTATATATATATATATATATATATATATATATATATATATATATATATATATACTAGCAAGGAATAATGAGAATTTCGATGACATACTAAAAACTTAGACAAAAAAAAAAACAACTGGTTTCGCCCAGAGCTTATCAAGTTTTTAATTTCTGGGATTTTCTAAATCGTGATTAAAAGATGTAATGAGAATTGAGGGTATAAAAAAAATCAAGGAAATCTAGAGGCCAATCACATTCAAACCCAAAAGGCATTCTCTCTGGTTACAGAGAAAAGGCTTTCGGGATCTAATGTATATGGACTATACCACCTTTAGATCAAAGAGTGAGTGGAACTTTGATAAAATTGTAAAGTTCCCACCACTCAATCTAACCACACACACACACAATATATATATATATACTAATAAAAAACCCAGTACATATATTGGTTTTACTACAACAACGCTTTCCCGTAGACTTACATGTCAACTTTTTGATCAGAGTACAATTAAACAACATTTCTCAGAAAAACATAAACATGTAGTTAATATCAGACAGATTTTACTCAATAATACAATAATCCTTACTCATGCACACAATAAAAAGAACCTTCAGATACTGGAGGCCATGTACATTAAATCCAAATAACCCACACTTAATAAAATCACATTTAAATCTGGCCATAACACATTACATTGCATTTAAATATATGGTTCCGTTGTCATTTCGCGCTATCACGCGGTGTGACGTCATAGAACCGTTTGCGAACGACGTTTGTTATTTTTGGTAACTATTGCCGTTGCCTAGCGGAATTTTATGTCAACACAAAATAAAATCGTCGGTGATGGTGGATGTTATTGTATTACCGTCTTAATAACCTCTCTGAAAATGGCTCATGTCAGCCGAAAGCTGAGTACCAAATTAATAAAAAATTATCCAAATGTTGGTGAATTTTTGTCTTTATTTTCAACTGAAATTAAAGCCAAAATACGACGTTTAGAACGGCTCATGATTAAACATAATAGACATTCATTGTCTCTTATATTTAACAGCATATGTTCAGAATATATATATATATATATATATATATATATATATATATATATATATAAAGACAGAGATTGATTGACATAGTAAATATAAGGAAAGTCATCTCTCTTAGTGAGACTGCACAATTCATTTTCTAATCTCTATAATAGACAGGTTAAGCAATAAGTAGAGGCGCAGATAATGACCGATACAGAAGTAGATTCAGTCTTCGTTATACCCCTTTGTCGTTCTTACGTCAAGCAGACGAGTTTAACAGTCTAATCAAGGGCGTGCTACCTTCAAAACAGGAATTTAGAAATCTGGGCGCAACACGCTCCCAGTTGTAAAAAAAATGCTGCCATTTAGTTTACCAAAAAAAAAAAAAAAAAAAATTAATCATCGACAGACAGGCGGAATAACTGCCCGTAGAAAACACAAGAATTTAAAGGTGAAATGTCAATGTATTACGTTCATTTTGCGTATTGTATGAAGTGAATGATGGAGAACGCAGTTAAACATAAGGCAGGGAACCCGACGCACATCAGGTTGAATTGTTAGATATCGCCGGAACTGGAACGAATGCGTTGAAGTCTTCAGGGCTTCTAACGTGTCCTTCTGCCTGAACGATCGCTTGCATGGAAACCTTTTTCAATGTTCTAATATCAAAGAGTGTCTCACGCATCTGACATTTCTCAGATACTTAAAGGAGCACTACGGCGGGAACAGCGTTAGCAACACTGTCTGTTGCCACACAGGTTTTGGCTGGTAAAAGACATTTACTCACTTTCGTCTCTAAGGCAGTAAATTACGTCACTTAGCTTCCTTCATAGTTTACCTTGACTTACACAGAAAGCTTTAAGAATAAGATTTTATAAATATTTTCCTGTAATACTAGTCAGTCAGTTAAGTGCCATACTGATCCCCCACTTTATGCCCAGTAGAAGTCTTAATCATGTTTTCAACTATTATATTCAGGAAGTCAGTTAAGTGCCATACATGATACACGCTTGAGTGATCATGTCTCGAAAGAAACATAACTGTCTGGGCAGAAGATTATCGCGAAGTAGGTTGCTATTAATTTCTGCGGTAAACTGGTTGCCAGCCAAGGCTATAGCACCCAAGCTGTCCTGTTATTTGACTCATAGCTAGAGGGGGAAGAGATGTATTATATTATTAAGTAGTAATTAAGTGGGGGATCAGTTTATTACTTCATAACAATATAAAACTGATCCCCTTCTACTGGGAGCATAAAGTGGGGGATCAGTTTTATATTGTTATGAAGTAATAAACTGATCCCCCACTTTATGCACACAGTAGAAGCCTTAATCATGTTTTCAAATATTATATTCAGTCAGGCAGTTAAGTGCCATACGTGATACACATTTGGGCGGTCATGTCTTGAAAGAAACATGAGTGACTGGGAAGAAGATTTTTCCGCAGTAGGTTGCCATTACTTTCTGCGGTAGACTGGTTGTTAACGAAGGCTGTAGCACCCAATCTAAAATAGCTGAAAGGTGAAGCAACAGATTACTACTATTTTCAAAGGTATTTGTATTTAAGTGAATGCAACGATTTCAACTAGGATTTGAACTCGGCCTCTGATTTCTCGCTCTGGACCGATATCAACTGCATCACAACCCACAGCCACATGAATACTGGTAACAAAATGAAAGGTTTCTATTGGCCTTGCTAAAACTGGCTTTAACGTTGCATTATATTATATTCTAGAAGCTGTTGCAATATATATATATATATATTATTATTATTATTATTATTATTATTATTATTATTTGGTTAAGGAAATCATTGAATCTTGTCTTTGGTTTCTAGTGGTCTATTTTTAGATGCATGTCATTAAAATTTAAAAATTAGGGGTTGAATTTTCGCTAGAAATTTCCGTCTCTTCACTCCAGTTATGGGTTAAAAAACAGAACCAGTTGGGTTATAAAGCCTTGGCTGGCAACCAGTCTACCGCAGAAAGCAATGGCAAACTACTGCGGAATAATCTTCTGCTCAGTCAGTCATGTCTCTTACGAGACATGATCGCCCAAAGCGTGTATCGCGTATGGCACTTGACTGACTGACTTTTCTTTAAATTTCGCAAACCAATCTATGGAATTTGTATGAGATGATTTCTTTAAAATATACTTTGGCAAAAACCTTATTTTCTAATCTTTACGCCTCTTAGTGAAACCAAATGTAATTTGTACCTATTTGCACTTCTCTCCAAAATTAGATTTTGATCGGTCAATGTAGCAGGTGCGACGGACTAATGCAAGTCACATAATTTTATGTATATATATATATATATTTTATACATTATCGTCACCGACCAACAAACACACACAGTCATTCATTTTTGACATTCAAGATCTTCTCCCGCACACATTTAAGAAAAATCGTCTATTATTTTCATACTTGACTTGTCTGTTATTAAGCATACACGTGTGTGTGTGTGTGTGTGTGTGTGTGTGTGTGTGTGTGTGTGTGTGTGTGTGTGTGTGCCGGAGCAATATATCAAACAAGTGAATGACAAAAGTAGAAAAAACATCTGTGCAACGTTTCATCTTCTAGAAAGACTTTATCAGACTAAGGAGATATTGTTATCTGCTACCAAGAAGTTTGGTTCACTGTATCAGGCAAGACAATTTCTAACATATAATAATTCTGCTTGTTACTTCCTTAATTAGTTACTTAGTTACTTAGTTCGTCCGTCCGTTACACCACTCACTCTCTACAAGAGCTTTTCCTTCCCCTCTATCATTTTACTCTCCTCAGCCTTTTTCTCGCCGTTTTTAAACGGAAGGATAGTAAAGAGTGAGAGAGTAGGAGGAGAGAGACTATAGCATTACCGTATCAGTAGCAGCTTAAGCTGGTGGATGTATCAGTAATTGTGTGTGTGTGTGTGTGTGTGTGTGTGTGTGTGTGTGTGTGTGTGTATGTGTGTGTACTGTAAAATATAGTAAAAATAGGTCGGTTTGTTGTCGTATCCCGCGACCAAATAACGAAATTTCTGGCCTCTACACCCTTGGCCATTACTCAGTTGGTCTTTTCTGTTTACAATGGACACAGGAGCCATGATTTTTCAGTAATAAAAAAAAACATGTTCTCTTTCAAAATCTCTCACAAAATAGCGTTCAGTATTTTGGTTATGGTCTGTGCATACGCCGCTTAATATAAGTTTACAGTAAAGTAGCTTCTATGGACATTACTTTTATAGATATTTTAATAAAATTACCCTCTGTGTTATCGTTATTTTATTATCCAATACCTTTATGTTTGAAGACGTTTCTATCATTTGTAGTATGATAAAGTAATTTTTTCCAGGAAATCATAATTATCCTTCTGTGAAAATTCCACGGGTTCCGCTAGTCTTTATAATTCTTCTAGCACGTCTCTTGATCTACCATTGCTGCCTAATCAAGTATTGGCTCCGTCTATTTATCTTAAGTTTCTCGACAAAATCTAACAAAGGGTCTGTAATATTATAGGTCCTGACGTGGCATCTTATCTTCAGTCATTTTCCAACCGTCGTGACGTGGCTTCCCTCCGTTCTTTTCTTTTCCTTTCTGTCGTACCTCTCGCATTTCACTAAATGCCAATACAAATGGCTGTTTTGGACTTTACCCGGCTGCGCACGCTCCAAATCCCCACTTTAAACTGACCTTGTGTCAGCGTGGGTCGGCAAGTAAATAGTATGTGGAGTATCTTTTCTTTTCAACTTTAATGCTAACGATAATATCAGCTGTTGCCTTATAAGGAAGCATTCGGCATTCACTGATTGAGTGAAAATTCAAAAATGTTTTTTTAGCAAAATGTTTCCACAAGTTCACTAAATGTTATCGTTCTTTCCTTCCGTGAAATACAGTCCTATGCAAAAGTATTAGGACAAGAACTATTTTATCTTTTATGAGGCATCAAAATAATTGCGACAATTTACCAATCGCACCTAGTATATATACAGTACTGTGCAAAAGTATTAGGACAAGAACTATTTTATCTTTTATGAGGCATCAAAATAATTGCGACAATTTACCAATCGCACCTAGTATATATACAGTACTGTGCAAAAGTATTAGGACAAGAACTATTTTATCTTTTATGAGGCATCAAAATAAAGTTTAAAATCACTCCTGTCCTAACACTTTTGCCACACTACCGGTTGGTTGTGCAAAAGGATTTGGACACGGGTGATTTTCCTAAAAACCTCACCAAATTCAAATACAGGGTGAAAAGCCAAGTAAATTGCTAATAAATATTTATTATTTAAAACTAGTCGTAAAAAAATGTATTTAAAAGAAGTTATATTTAATTTTTTCCTATTTTCTATTAAACAAGTTCTTTTGAAACTACTTATTATCCTTGGATATGACTGACTTTTTTCTTATTCCCCCCTCACGAATTAATATATCTAATGTTACTTCGCAAGATACACTTTGGGAACAAATACAAGCTGCTTGGCAGGAGATATCCTTAGATGCATTGAAGAAGCTTGTGATGTCAATGCCTGACAGAATGAAGGCTGTGATCAAAGCAAAAGGCTATTATACTAAATATTGGATTTATTTTGTAACAAGTATATTTTCTTGTTAAAGAATTTGAGTAAATCAAATAAAATTATTTTAATTAAATTGTTTATTTTCTGTCAATATGACTCATAAAAGATAAGATAGCTCCTGTCTTAATACTTTTGCACAGTACTCTCTCTCTCTCTCTCTCTCTCTATATATATATATATATATATATATATATATACATAAGCTATCTACATCAAACAGTTTAAACCTAGCCTAAATAAAATAAATTTCGACACCTCCACTAACACACTTCAATGCCTATAATCGACGGGAGAGGTCATAGTTATTATACTTACCCCTACACCCATAGTAGTAGCAGTTCCCAGACCAATCCCCTCATGCCACTATACACTCAATTGACCAAAAACCCACTACCACCATTCCTTCTCGGCCTGCAGCCAATGCGACACAAAAAATGGACCTGTTTAATTTTCTCGTATAACTGCACTCTGTTAATAATTTAAATGTTCTATGTTCACTGTATATTAAATGTTCATCCTTTGATAATGGCTTATGTAAGTCGAAAGCTCAGACCTGATAAAAAAATCAACAATTATTGCGATTTCTTGTCGTCTTTCCATGACAACACTATCAAGCTAATCAGATCATACGAAAGGACCTTACACAAAATAAATAGACAGAACTTGTCTATATTATTCAATGAAACCTGTATTAATGAAAAAATGCTGCCAAAATACACACACAATATATATATATATGAGATTGGTGAGATTGGTAAATTGTCGCAATTATTTTATTATTTCAAAGCGAAAGGCTATAATACTAAATATTAAATTTATTTTGAAACAAGTATTTTTTCTTGTTAAAGTATTTGTTGAGTAAATCAAATAAAATGATTTTACATAAATTGTTTATTTTCTGTCAATATGCCTCATAAAAGATAAAATAGTTCTTGTCCTAATACTTTTGCACAGTACTTTATAAACATCTTGATTTTGATATTTTTTTCGAGTTACGTGTTATATCCATTTTAGTTGTAGCCATTGTTGTTGAAAAATCTCAAGTGATGTGGTTTCCGTTATTTGGTATAGCTCTTTGTTTATGAGTATGTAGCGCTAATCTACAAGGTTCAAGAGGTTGGTCCTCGCTAAAACCTACAAGCATCCTGTACTTTTTAAAATTCGCTAAGATATGGAAATATAAACTTGATAATTTTGATTTGGTTCGGTATTTTTTACGGTATATCAACCTCAGTGGGTTATTTAATGCCGAAAAGATTTTCACGTATGAATAGAATATATAGTTTTTGTAAGACGTGTTTCTAGATCAATTTTTTTGTTGTATTTTTGTTGAGAGTTAGGTGTATGGTTGATATGTATTTTTGCTTCAGATATGAATCGCTGTTAATTTTTTTTTTTAATCATATCACCCCAAGCAAGGAGATAACGCCACTGATGCGCAGGGGGCTACGTAAGGGTAAAAAGAATGGAAAAGAAAGCTGGAAACAACATCCTAATTAGAGAACAAGGGATGAGCCTCTTCACCTGTTCAATAGACGTGGGTGGAGTGTGAACCGGGCGATTGTTTAGTCTATCTACTCCAATTGAAAAAAAATTAAGAGAGAAAAGAGTGAAAAGATTGGAAAAGAGAAAACCGGAAATCGCATCCTAAACAAGAAACAAGGGATGAACCTCTTCACCTGTTCAATAGACGTGGGTGGAGTGTGAACCGGGCGATAGTTTAGTCTATCTACTCCAATTAAAAAAAAAAAAGAAAAAAAAACGTTGCTATTTTTTTCAAACATTTACTGCTTGTAATTTTTTCCTTCATAAATATACGTTGACAATAATATTTCGTTCCAAAAATGTATTACTAGTAATAACTTTTTTCCTTAAAAATTGTATTCCTGGAATATTTGTCATAAAAGTTCATTTTTATATTTTTATAGTGTTTTGACCCCATTTCCCAATAAACTATTTGCCCATAGCTGGGACCCTAACAGGTGCTACCACCCCGGGTCAAAGTGGAACTGTGAACAACAGCAATTAAGAGGTGATTCCATGCTTCTCACAACCTCCCAATCAGAGGTCTTGCTGCCGAATGCAGTTTATTGTCATACCCAGAACCCAGATATTTCTGACACAGTTCACTATGTTTTCCATGAAAGGCTCTCTTTGCTGCTTGCATAGTCTGCCATTTTAATCTTGGTATGCCACTGTCGCTTCCACTAAGACATCTTTATTAAATGAACAACATTCAAGAGAGATAAATAAGTAGAAAATTAACCTTTTATGCAGACCTAGAACAAGAATAAAACACAATAAATCTCTTGTAAAAAAGAATGAAAATTGTCAGAGTAATTGTATTTGCGATAGGTCATTCTTACAGCGTGCAATATTGGAAAATCGATAAAAGTAGGTGGAAGGAGAATGGAGAGAGAAATTTAGGCAAAAAATAAATTTAAATAAATAAAAAAAAAAACGATGAATAAGGAAACAAACAAACAAACAAACAAACAAACAAGGACAACAAAAGCAACAGCAAAAGTCAAATATAAAAACATAAACAAAATGGCGAACGTGGACTTCCGGTTCCCATACACAATTGAGCTAATTGCCGTCACCTTAGCACCATTTTGAAATCGGCTCATTCTAAGATGGCCGCTAACCGTCGCAGGATTCTTCTTGGTTTGTTGTGTAATGTTTGCGAAGAAAGAAATTTTTTTTTCTTTTTCTATTCTTTTTCTTTTTTTACTCTTTTTTTCTTTTTTCTTTTTCTTTTATTTTCTTTTTCTATTCTTTTTTCTTTTTTTCTGTATCACCACAGTGGTTGCTTCCTTTTTGTTTCTTTCTGCTCATCCAAAGAAAGAAGAAGAGTAGTAGTACATAGAACAATGAAAAAAGTGTCCTTGTACCAGACTAAGTACATCTAACGAATATCTACAACTATATCAATTATTCAGTATTATTCTGATATATATATATATATATATATATATACAGTACCGGCCATAATTATTAGGTCACCCCAGTTTTTTAAAAGAAATGATATATTTCATACTATTTTTAAGTGGATAATTCTAAATGAAAATAAAATGGTTCTTTTGTTATTGAAACTTTGCAAAATTTTACAATTTATAAGCAAAGATGAACTCGTCCGAATCTTCCATTTTGGATTTTTTATTATGCACATCATATTACCAACTATTTTATCATGAAACCTGCATAAAATAAGAATTGCTACCTAAATATACTATATATATTTATTTCTTTTAAAATTATTTTTACTATATTGGTATGTTTGAGCAGTACAACTAAACTTATTTAAAACTGTAACTTTGTCTCTGTGTGTCTGTGTCTGTGAGTGTGTGTGTGTCCGTTACACAGTTGTACTATAAGCGAGTGTTCATAGCTAGGATTTGTGTCCAGGTTATAGAAGGAGTGGTCCGATTTTAATCAAATTTGATACACTCATAGACAAAGACATAAGAAACGATATTCAGAAGTTTCAAGTTTGCAGTTCTTACAATAGTGCAGAAAATCGATAATATATATATATATATAAAAGGCAAGATGTTTGTGTGTGTGTCGGTTTATCTGTCTGTATGTCCTTTATACAAATCCACAATTTTTATCCGATTCTCACCAAACTTCACAAATATTCTTTAGGCTGAGTCTGAGCTCCAGGACAATGGATTAGTTTTAAAACCTTTCATTACACCCGAACAACGCCGGGCTATTCTGCTAGTATATATATATATATATATATATATATATATATATATATGTGTGTGTGTGTGTGTGTGTGTGTGTGTGTGTGTGTGTGTGTGTGTGTGTGTATTAGCCATCCACATACAAGCCTGTGTCGCTGTATCACGGCTGATCATTGTGGTAAGACACATCCACTTGCTTCTGGCCGGGATCAAAACGCGACCGATTTGGTGTCAGTCGGAGTCGCCACCCCCTAAGCCATCGGAGCATAGAATCAGAGAAGTGAAATTTTAACCTGTTGTATAGAAGCAGTGTACACACACGCCAGTCACCGAAAGTACTCAATTCATTTCTGAATATATATATATGCATATATATTCTGGTGTGGGTTAAAAGATGAAAATCTCTAAATATAAATTCACTTATTGAGGTTTAATTGTTTCGTTCATTCAAAAGTAAGGCATATCTTTGATAAAGATTCCTTCTTTTCCATAGATGTTCCTTTTCAATGACATGCTCAATTCTGTTGGCATCACTGAAAGACTTACCTCTAAAATAACACAGCGGATAGTCGAATAAGTCTCAGAACATGAGATAGAATGAAAGACAACTGGGAACGTCTGCGAATAAATCTTAAAGAATTTTGGTATCGGAATATCTTATATAATATTGGTGAAAGCTGTCTTTAACACTGAAAGAGTTTATTCATTTCTGAAACTGAACAGCGTCTATTGCAAAGCCGATTATATATTTTGTCTATTTGAAAAAATAGGAATGAAATGTTTATGAATATATGTCTCTTCCTTTTCTATATATATATATATATTTGGTGATGATAAACATTCTACAATGATTTAATAAAATTTCTAATAATATTTAATTAAATTTAACTTAATAAAATAATAAAATTTAATAACTTAATTTAATAAATTAATAAAAATTTCTACAATTATTTTCATGGGCTGTTTTCCTGGTCAGTTGAATCGAAAATGAGGACAAAACATGAAGCAGTGGAAATGTGGTTCTACAGAAGGATGCTACGGATATCGTGGACTGAGCATGCAACCAACGATAAGGTGTTGGAAAGAATGGCAACGAAAAGGAAATGAATACTGAGCATTAGGAAGAGACAACTGAAGTTCCCGGGACACGCAATGAAGAAGGAGGGCTTGGAGAACCTGATACTGACAGGTCAGATAGAAGGAAAAAGAGACAGAGGAAGGTAGCGGATAACATATTTGCAGGACCTGATCAGGTGGCTGACGGAGCGGGGGTTGAGAGGTGTAACAGGAGAAAACATACTAAAAGCCACAAGGTATAGGGAGACGTGGAGAACCATGATCGCCTACGTCCTGAAGGGACAGGGCACACAGAAGAAGAAGTTAAATGCCATATGTCATACACGCTTGTGCGATCATGTCACTGAAGAGACATAAGTGACTGGGCAGTAGATTATCCCGCAGTAGGTTGCCATTGCTTTCTGCGGTAGACTGGTTGCCAGCCAAGGCTATAGAAACCAATCTGTCCTATTATTTAACCCATAGCTAGAGTGGGGAGAGATATATTGTGTTATTAAGTAGTAATTAAGTGGGGGACCAGTTTATTACTTCATAACAATATAAAACTGTTCCCTCACTTTATGTCAAGTAGAAGCTTTAATCATGTTTTCAACTATTATATTCAGTCAGTTAAATGCCATACGTGATACACGCTTGGGCGATCATGTCTCGAAAGAAACATAACTGACTGGGCAGAAGATTATCCCGAAGTAGGTTGCCATTGCTTTTTCAAGAGTATTTGTGCATAAGTGAATGCAAGAAATTCAACTGGAATTCGAACTTGGCTCACCAATTTCAGGTTCCAAGCCAATATCAACTGCACCACAGCGCACATTGATATCCTGCCCATATTTACCCGTGCTACTAGATTGCCATCAAGGTCCGACCGTTTTACCGTCAAAACAATCAAATGTAACTCTCTCTTCTACTCTAACAGTTTCTTTTTCCGCGCGTCTTATTTGTCCAACTAACCTCCGTTTCCTTGCTTCCCTGATAGCCACAATCTACAAAAGTTTAAATGCAACATCAATCGACATCTTTTATCTACTTGATTCCCATTCATCTGTTATCTTTTCTTTAACATCCTAATAACCACAATTTATTGCTCTGTCTGTCTGTATTTATTGATTTCTCTGTCAGTATTTATTTCTCTATATTTATTTCTCTGTCTTTATATATTTCTCGATGTGTATTTATTTATTTCTCTGTATTTATTTCTCTGTCTGTATTTATTTCTGTGTCTGTATTAATTTATTTTTCTGTCTGTATTTCTTTCTTTCTCCGCATTTATTTACTTCTCTGTCTGTCTGTATTTCTTTCTCCGTATTTATTTATTTCTCTGTCTGTCTGTATTTCTTTCTCCGTATTTATTTCTCTATATGCCTGTATTTATTTACTTCTCTGTCTGTATTTCTTTCTCCGTATTTATTTATTTCTCTGTCTGTCTGTATTTCTTTCTCCGTATTTATTTCTCTATCTGCCTGTATTTATTTACTTCTCTGTCTGTATTTCTTTCTCCGCATTTATTTATTTCTCTGTCTGTCTGTATTTCTTTCTCCGTATTTATTTCTCTATCTGCCTGTATTTATTTACTTCTCTGTCTGTATTTCTTTCTCCGTATTTATTTCTCTATCTGCCTGTATTTATTTATTTCTCTGTCTGTCTGTATTTCTTTCTCCGTATTTATTTCTCTATCTGCCTGTATTTATTTACTTCTCTGTCTGTCTGTATTTCTTTCTCCGTATTTATTTCTCTATCTGCCTGTATTTATTTATTTCTCTGTCTGTCTGTATTTCTTTCTCCGTATTTATTTCTCTATCTGCCTGTATTTATTTACTTCTCTGTCTGTC
The DNA here is from genome assembly GCA_037127315.1 of Ascarosepion bandense. Classification (NCBI taxonomy): domain Eukaryota; kingdom Metazoa; phylum Mollusca; class Cephalopoda; order Sepiida; family Sepiidae; genus Ascarosepion; species Ascarosepion bandense. The sequence goes on along the minus strand of JBBBDQ010001240.1, from coordinate 1,773,028 downwards.
TGTATTTCTTTCTCCGTATTTATTTCTCTATCTGCCTGTATTTATTTACTTCTCTGTCTGTCTGTATTTCTTTCTTCGTATTTATTTCTCTATCTGCCTGTATTTATTTATTTCTCTGTCTGTCCGTATTTCTTTCTCCGTATTTATTTCTCTATCTGCCTGTATTTATTTACTTCTCTGTCTGTATTTCTTTCTCAGTATTTATTTCTCTATCTGCCTGTATTTATTTATTTCTCTGTCTGTCTGTATTTCTTTCTCCGTATTTATTTCTCTATCTGCCTGTATTTATTTACTTCTCTGTCTGTCTGTATTTCTTTCTCCGTATTTATTTCTCTATCTGCCTGTATTTATTTACTTCTCTGTCTGTCTGTATTCCTTTCTCCGTATTTATTTCTCTATCTGTCTGTATTTATTTACTTCTCTGTCTGTCTGTATTTCTTTCTCCGTATTTATTTCTCTATCTGCCTGTATTTATTTACTTCTCTGTCTGTCTGTATTTCTTTCTCCGTATTTATTTCTCTATCTGCCTGTATTTATTTACTTCTCTGTCTGTCTGTATTTCTTTCTCCGTATTTATTTCTCTATCTGCCTGTATTTATTTACTTCTCTGTCTGTCTGTATTTATTTCTCCGTATTTATTTCTCTATCTGCCTGTATTTATTTACTTCTCTGTCTGTCTGTATTTCTTTCTCCGTATTTATTTCTCTATCTGCCTGTATTTATTTACTTCTCTGTCTGTCTGTATTTCTTTCTCCGTATTTATTTCTCTATCTGCCTGTATTTATTTACTTCTCTGTCTGTCTGTATTTCTTTCTCCGTATTTATTTCTCTATCTGCCTGTATTTATTTATTTCTCTGTCTGTCTGTATTTCTTTCTCCGTATTTATTTCTCTATCTGCCTGTATTTATTTACTTCTCTGTCTGTCTGTATTTCTTTCTCCGTATTTATTTCTCTATCTGCCTGTATTTATTTACTTCTCTGTCTGTCTGTATTTCTTTCTCCGTATTTATTTCTCTATCTGCCTGTATTTATTTACTTCTCTGTCTGTCTGTATTTATTTCTTTCTCTGAATCTTTAAATCTCTTACGCATCTGTATTTATTTTTTTTTGATTTTTAAATAACCATTTCACCCCAATCAAGGTAGGACTTATTTCTCTATCTAACTACCTATCTAAATTGATTTTCCATTCGTTGCTTAAATTTAGCTCAAGCATTCAGTGCGGATCGAATCCACTACTCAATTATAAATGTTCTAACGAGACAAGCTTGTCACCACTACACCATATCGAGATGCCTGTGTTTATTTTTCTTTATTTGTCTTTCTCTCTCTGTCTCTACCCTCTTTCTTTCTATGTCGCTACCCTCTTTCTCTCTATCTTTGTCAATCTTTTTTCTCTCTGACACTGCCTATCGTTTTGGCTGTCTCTCTTTCATTGTTTATTTCTCTTTCCCTCTCACTACTCTCTTTTTGTATCTCTGTCTCCCTTTCTGTCTATCTCTTTCCCTCTCTTTCTCTCTTTTTGTGTTTCTGTCTCCGTTTCTGTTTATCTTTCTTCTTCTCTTTCTCTCTCTTTTTGTGTCCCTGTTACACTTTCTCTCTGATCTTTCTTTGTATCTCTGTCTCCCTTTCTGTCTTTCCTTCACCCCCTTTCTGTCTCTCTCTCTCTCTCTCTCTCTCTCTCTGTATCTCTGTATCTCTGTTTCCCTTTCTTTCTCTCTTTGTATCTCTTTTTCCCTTTCTGTTTATCTTTTTCTCTCTTTTTGTATCTCTATCTCACATTGGGTCTGCCTTTCTATCAATCTATCTCCTTCTCTTTGTATCTCTGTCTCCCATTCAGTCTAACTCTCTCTCTCTCTCTTTATGTCTATGTCTCCCTTTCTATTTAGCTCTACCGCTCTCTCTCTCTATCTCTCTCAGTCTCCCTTTCTATCTCTCTATTTCAATCTCCTTGTTTCTCTGTTTCCTTTTCTGTCCATCTCTTTCCCTCTCTTTCTATCTCTCTCTTTTTGAATCTCTGCGTCACTTTCTGTCTATCTCTCTTTCTCTCTCTCTCTCTTTCTTTTTGTTTCTCTGTCTCCCTTTCTGTCAGTCTCTTTCCTTCTCTTTCTCTCTCACTTTTTGAATCTCTGTGTCCCTTTCTGTCTATTTCTCTTTCTCTATCTCTCTTTCTCTTTGTTTCTCTGTCACCCTTTCTGTTCATCTCTTTCCCTCTCTTTCTCTTTCTCTCTCTCTCACACTCTTTGAATCTCTGCGTCCGTTACTGTCTATCTCTCTTTCTCTCTCTCTCTCTCTCTCTCTTTGTTTCTCCTTCTCCCCTTCTGTCAATCTCTTTCCTTCTCTTTCTCTCTCTCTCTCTCTTTTTGAATCTCTGTGTCCCTTTCTGTCTATCTCTTTATCTCTCTTTCTCTTTGTTTCTATGTCTCCCTTTCTGTCCATCACTTTCTTTCTCTTTCTCTCTCCCTTTTTGAATCTCTGTGTCCCTTTCTGTCTTTTTCTCTTCCTCTCTCTCTTTCTCTTTCTTTTTCTGTCTCCCTTTCTGTCAATATCTTTCCTTCTCTTTCTCTCTCTCTCTCTCTCTCGTTTTGAATCTCTGTGTCCCTTTCTCTCTATTTCTCTCTCTCTCTATCTCTCTTTCTCCTTGTTTCCCTGTCTCTCTTTCTGTCCATCTCTTTCCCTCTTTTTCTCTTTTTCTCTTTCTATCTCTGTCTCCTTTTCAGTCTATATTGACTTTCATTTCACGGATTTGATATTTTTCCACTTTTGTTTTCTATGATTATTTTCGATTTTTTTCGATAAATCAAGAATAAAAATGCCGCGCCAAAACATCTTTCAGTGAAAATCGCATCTTTTTCACAAGAAATTGAAAAAAAATGTTTATAAACCTTTAAAAGGTTTTAACGACAAGACAGTAAAAAGAAACAATAGTAAATTAATATTGTTGTTGTTATTCTATTTTGGAATAAATATTTTTTAATGCTTATTATCGATTGTATCACCATGACACCAGAAAATTATTCTGAAAAATAAATAAAACTAAAACATTGCTTATGTCATATAATACAAATTGTATATATTAATAGCATTATTCTTACATTAGTTCCTGACCCCTGATAATTCTTTTTGATTTTCAATGCATTTCTATAGTAAAATCATTTCCCAGAAAATTATTATATATTAATAATATATATATATATATATATATATATATAGATAGATAGATAGATAGATAGATAGATAGATAGACCACATATTAAAGAAGACTGATATCATCAGACCAGAAAAAGGCCCCAACTGTTAATCACACACACACACACACACACACACACACACACACAAGCACTCACAATTAATGACAGCAGCAGCAGCCAGTAATGACCATTCCTTAAAAGGCACGGTTTCACTCGGACAGACACACGCTCCTACCATTCTGAAGATGAGATTTTGATCTCGAAATCTTAATGTATAACAAATAGGTAATACCCAACAACTTCTTTACCTTCCTTTATTTTACTAAATGCATTGTGACAGCCTTCAAGACCTGACCATATATATATATATATATATATATATATATATATATATATATACATATGTTTGTTGTCAGTAACGCTTGCATTCAGTTCTGTGTATTTACGATGACTTAATACGTTATCTGTGTCCTCATTACTTCTATGTGCGTTGAAGTGCAGTGAATATCGCCACAGACCGAGAAATCGAAGAGCCGAGTTCAAATTCCAGCTAAATACGTTGCATTCACTTACTCACAAATACCCTTAGGTTTTCTTCTGGGTTAAATAAGCAGGATAGGCTGAGTTTCTGCAGCCTTCTTTGGCAACCAATCTACCACAGAAGGTAATGGCAACCTACTGCGGAGAATTCTTCTTTCGAGACTTGAAGCGTGTGCCATTTAACTGACTTGTAGTCAAATCATTTCTACGGCATAATTACGAGAAACCTTACAGGAAAACATCAGTTTATGCGAGAATTATATTAGGAGAAGATGTAAGCATTTACTGTGAAAAACCCAGTTGTATTTTTATACTAGGGATACACCCAATAAAAGGCTCAAGATCCACTTGTGGTAGAGAGTTGTTGGTTGTGAGTGGGTAGATGTATGTATGTATGTATGTATGCCGCATTCACCCTAGTCGGGTTGAGCGGGCTTCCTCCCTGACGGAGCAAGTCTCATTGGAATTTGTTTAAGGGCAGGGTCCCAAGTCCTACCCCGTTATTTAACCCATAACTGGAGGGAACGGACGGATTAATACCTTTCCCAAGGGTACTAGTGCGCAAGTGAGTGCAGTGTGCTCGACTGAAATTGGAACTCGGCTCACCGATTTCCCCCTCCAAGCCGACATCCACCGCACCACAACGCACATCCGTGAACGCTAACAGCACCTGGTATTCCCAAGTGGTCACCCACGTAAGTACTGACCAGGCTCAACGTTGCTTAACTTCGGTGATCGAGCGGGAACCGGTGTATTCAACGTGACATGACCGTTGTTGGTTGTGAGTGGGTAGATGAGGAGTAGGAAGAAGTGAAAACGAAGACAATGAGAACCAAATCAATAAATAGCGACGGCTCCTTGAGAAGTATGACCATGTTTTCCATCTATCTAGGTTTGGATTCTCCTAGACCGGTTGCCAGTAAAGAGTAAAGAACCCAGACTATCCTACCCACAACTTTTAATATATAGACGTATAGACATACACAAACATGCACTCATATGTGTAGGCTTACGGTCTATCACGTTGAATACACTGGTTCCCGCTCGATCACCGAAGTTAAGCAACGTTGACCCTGGTCAGTACTTAGATGGGTGACCGCTTGGGAATACCAGGTGCTGTAAGTGTTTATTGGCTTAGGGCCCTTAGGGCCATATCACGTTGAATACACCGGTTCTCACTCGATCACCGAAGTTAAGCAACGTTGAGCCTGGTCAGTACTTAGATGGGTAACCGCTTGGGAATACCAGGTGCTGTAAGCGTTTAGTGACTGTGGTGCAGTGGATATCGGCTCGGAAATAGAAATCGGTGAGCCGAGTTCGAATTCCAGTTAAATACCCTGCATTCACTTAAGCACTGGTACCCTTGGGAAAAGTATTAATCCGTCTCTTCCCTCCAGTTATGGGTTAAATAACAAAGGTAGGACTTGGGGACCCTGCTCTTAAAAACAAATCCCAATGAATCTTGATACTCGAAAAGAAAAATATATTACTAGACACAAAACTTTTAAAAAAAAAACAACAATAAATTGTTGAAAGAAAAAGGTATTACCAATAATAAATAAATATGCGTGTGCACCTGGAAGTGGTGTAATGGTTAGCAAGGTTGTTTCGCTAAAACCCTTACAATTGAGTAGTGAGTTTAATCCTCACTGAGTGTCTCATACTTATGGCCTTGTGGCACATGCAAGATGCGCTTAGAAAATCACCGTATGTGTATATATTTAAAGCTAGAAAATATTTTTCGATCGTAAGAATTGTTTTTTTGTTTTGTTTTTCTGGTGGTAATAGTAATTTACAGATACAATTTTTCTAAATTAACCCATAACAAGGGAGAGGTGGTTTCATGCCTTTCCCAAAAGTATTTTAACGTAAGAGAATATAACGAATCCAACTGGAATTGGAACACGACTCTCCGATTAAAATTTACAACTTATTATTCATTACATCCCCCGTACATAAAGCACCCTGTATTTCTAAGCTGTCACCCCTCTAGGTCCTGACCATGCTCGATGGTGGCGGGGGTGGGAGTCCGTCTTTCAAAGTGATATGGCCGTAAGAATATTATGTCATCTGTACATGCAAGCTTACAACATCTGGTATTCGTAAGCAGTCTCCAATGTAGGTACTGACCAGGCTCAACGTTGCTTAACTTCGGTAATCGTACGGGAACCTGTATTTCAATGTGATATAGCCGCAAGTTCAGTTATGTTGAAGAATTAGCTAAGACTGTTTACATTTAAAGAACAGATCTACTTATGGTGATTTTGCTAAGTTTAGTTTCGAAATTAAGGCGCACCCAGTGAGGCTATAACTCACTCTTCAGTCGTAGTTGATCTAGCAAGACAAGATTGCTAAACACTACCCGAGGTCGAAATGACCAAATAATAATAATAATAATAATAATAATAATAATAATGAGAAGAAGAAGAAGAAGAAGAAGAAGAGAGGAGGGAAAAGAAGGAAAATTCTAAATAATAGTACCTTGCAGTTTAGCCTAATATTACGTCAACTGCTAAAAATCATATTATTATCTTTGAAAATAATAATAAAATATTAATAATCCTTAGACATGAAAATAATAATAGTCTTTAGGAATTATTATTATTATTATTATTATTATTATTATTATTATTATTATTATTAAAAAATAATAATACTTATATTCTTTACAAATAAATTCTCTCGCACTTCCCGCCTGTGGAACTCGCTCTCATATTCTTGCTTTCCTGACTGCTACAACCTCCAAGAATTTAAATGCAATGTCAATACCCATCTATTAACCACTTGACTCTAGTTCTTTCCCTACCCCATATATCCCTTCCTTTCTCTCCATCTTTGAAACTGTCATCACACCTGCATTCTTAGCTTTCTATTGCTCCTTTCTAACTGGTTCGTCTTCCTCTTCACTCTCTTCTAATTAATCTTTTTACACTTATGTAGCCCCCAGCACATCAGTGGCATTTCCCCCTTGCTCGGGGTGAAATGATTAAAAAAATTGAATATAAACTTGCAAATACTACTACTACTACTACTACTAATAATAATAATAATAATAATAATAATAATAATAATAATAAACCTCACAAATTAACCTCTGATTGCATCAATGACTCAACGGACCGACGACGACATTAATTTATATTCAAGCTTTCACAGAAACGCATGCAGGCACGCACAATCATCGGCAAAGAGGCACATATAAAAATGCACTTTTTAATCCGTCAGTCAAGTGCCATACGGGATACACGCTTGAGCGATCATGTCTCGAAAGAGACATAACTGACTGCGTGGTCAGGACCTAGATGACTGACTGGACTGATTATCCGGCAGTAGGTTGCCATTGCTTTCTGCGATAGACTGGTTGCCAGCCAAGGCTATAGAACCCAATCTGTCCTGTTATTTGACTCATAGCTAGAGAGGGAAGAGATGTATTATATTATTGAGACCGGTTGCCATCCAAGGCTATAGAACCCAATCTGTCCTGTTATTTGACTCATAGCTAGAGAGGGAAGAGATATATTATATTATTAAGTAGTAATTAGTGGGGGATCAGTTTATTACTTCATAATAATATAAAAGTGATCCTGTACTTTATGCCCAATAGAAGCCTTAATGCCTGTTTTGATTTATTATATTCAGTTCGTCAGTTAAGTGCCATACGTGATACACGCATTGGGCGATCATGTCTCGAAAGAGACATGACTGATTGGGCAGAAGATTATCCCGTAGTAGGCTCCCATTACTTTCTACGATAGACTGGTTGCCAGCCAAGGGTATAGAACACAATCTGTCCTGTTATTTAATCCATGACTGGAGGGAAGAGACGGATTAATACCTTTCCCAAGGGTATTTGCGCATAAGTGAATGCAAGGAATTCAACTGGAATTCGAACTCGGCTCCCCGATTTGTCGTTCCGAGCCGATATCCACTACACCACAAAAGTTATATAAAATACGTGTGCCAATATACTGAGTGATAAGAAACGTCCTTTTGAACAAAAAAAAATCACATAAAAACAAAACAATCTTTGCACTTACACAAATCTAACGCTTATTCGTGTACAAGGTCAAAATGGCGCCGAACGCCACTAACTTTAGATTGGAATATTTTGTTCGTTCTTTTGTTTTGATTTGTTTTCGTTTATTTTTTTATTTTATTTTATTTTATTTTATTTTTTTTGTGGTCCGTCCACACTTTTTCATCGTTAAATCTAAAACATTTCTTTTTGGCATCTAGTGAAACATTTTTATCCCTTTTAAAAGTTTTAAGTAAAGCGAAGATGCAAAGATTCAATCAAGAACCTAAAAACAATGAAAACAAATAAACAGACGTCCACGTTGAATTCGGCACCTTTTGTTTCCGTTGATTATTTATCGTATTTTGTTGATTTCTATTTTTTTTACCTGTTCTTTCTTTTTTGCTGTTTCGCTTTTTGCTTTCTTAACCCAACTATTTTTATTCTTCTTTCTTCCATTCAAAAGCATCGTAGCCTTCGTCTTTTTATGCAAAGTTATTTCAGTTCGATTGGCTTAAACAAGAGTTGCAAGAAAGCAAGAGAGAAAATATATAAACCTGACAGCAATATAAACAAGTGGCCGGGAATAATTCAATAGAGAGCCTTTCTTCATCACAAATAATAATAATAATAATAATAATAATAAGAAGAAGAAGAAGAAGAAGAAGAAGAAGAGTGGAGGAAAAAGAAGAAAAATTCTAAATAATAGTACCGTGCAATTTATCCTAATATTAGGACTACTGCATAATAATAATATTATTATCTTTGAAAATAATAAAAATAATAAAATAATCCTTAGACATTAAAATAATAATAGTCTTTAGAAATAATAATAATAATAATAATAATAATAATAATTATTATTATTATTATTATTAAAAATAATAATTATATTCTTTACAATTAAGGTGAATATAAACTTGGAAATAATAATAATAATAATAATAATAATAATAATAATAATAATAATAAATGCTAAAACAAGAAAGCTTCTTTCTAAGCATAAGATGCATCATCCAAAGGCTGATGTAGACCGTCTATAGATACCCAGTAAAGAAGGTGGAAGAGGTCTTATTCAGCTGGAAATGTCATACAAGACAACAACTATTGGCTTACTAACATACATAGAAACAACAAAGGATTGGATGATACAATTAGTAAGGCAACATGAAGAAAGAAAGAAAAAATATTCAATAATAAAAGAAGGCAGTAAATTCAAACAAGATTTACAGTTAGTAGATTCTGTAGAAAAGCAAAACAGAAGCCAAGAACCAACTATTGCGGCAAAAAATATGAAAATGAAAGCCAAAGATAAAGCTCTTGAAAAGATGAAACAGCGCTGGCAAGACAAACCTCTGCATGGCCAATATCCAGTACGTGCCAATAAATCCAATGTTGACAAAGTTAATACTCATCGATGGTTACGTGCATCTGGATTAAAGTCTGAAACTGAAGGATTTATACTTGCAGCACAAGACCAATGTCTTTTCACTAGAAACTTTCAGGCAAATATTATGCATAATAATATGGATCCAAAATGCAGGTTTTGTGATAAACACCAAGAAACAATAGACCACCTAATCTCAGGCTGTTCTGTGCTTGCCCCAAACGAATATAAAAATCGCCACGATAGAGTTGGGCAATATTTACATTGGACAATGTGCAAACATTATGGAAAAGCTGTAAACAAACACTGGTATGAACATCATCCAGCACCGGTTACAGAAATAGAAGATGTAACCATTCTATGGGATTACACCATCTACACAGACAGAAAAATTGAAGCAAACAGGCCAGACATTATTGTTAAAAACCAGAAGGAGAAAACTTGTCTATTAATTGATATGGCTTGTCCAGCGGATTGTAACATAGCAATCAAGGAATTTGAAAAACTGTCAAAATATAAAGACCTGGAAATTGAAATAGAAAAAATGTGGAAATTGAAAACAAGAGTTGTGCCAGTGATAGTAGGTGCACTTGGAATGATAAAAAATGGAACAAAACAACACATTCAAAGAATCCCTGGAAACCCCAGCTTTAGAGACATACAAAAAATTGTCTTATTAAGTACAGCCCACACACTAAGGAAAACTTTATCTATGTAATGCTGAGGATGATAGGGAAGATAGAAAAACATGAAATGGAGCCATAACAACACGCCACTACCTGCCTTAGGTCTCCCCGCAGACCTGGTTGGTAGTGAGACCAAAGCAGAAATCGAAATATGATGAAAAATGACATAATAATAATAATAATAATAATAGACCACCTAATCTCAGGATGTTCTGTACTTGCCCCAAATGAATATAAAAATCGCCACGATAGAGTTGGGCAATATTTACATTGGACAATGTGCAAGCACTATGGAAAATCTGTAAACAAACACTGGAATGAACATCACCCAGCACCGGTTACAGAAATAGATGTCACCATTCTATGGGATTACACCATCTACACGGACAGAAAAATTGAAGCAAAATGCGGGTTCCGGTTTTCTCTTTTCCATTCTTTTCACTCCTTTTTTTATTTTTTATTTTCAATTGGAGTAGATAGACTAAACTATCGCCCGGTTCACACTCTACTCACGTCTATTGAACAGGTGAAGAGGCCCATCACTTGTTCCCTGTTTAGGATGTGGTTTCCGGCTTTCTCTTTTCCATTCTTTTTACCCTTACGTAGCCCCCTGCGCTTCAGTGGCGTTATCGCCTTGCTTGGGGTGATATGATTAAAAAAAAATATATAGGCCGGACATTATTTTTAAAAACCAGAAAGAAAAAAACTTGCTTATTACTTGATATGGCTTGTCCAGCGGATTGTAACATAGCAACCAAGGAATTTGAAAAACTGTCAAAATATAAAGACCTGGAAATTGAAATAGAAAAAATGTGGAAATTGAAAACAAGAGTTGTGCCAGTGATAGTAGGTGCACTTGGAATTATACAAAATGGAACAAAACAACACATTGAAAGAATTCCTGGAAACCCCAGCTTAAGAGATATACAAAAAATTGTCTTATTAAGTACAGCCCACACACTAAGGAACATTTTGTCTATGTAACGCTCGGGATTTTAGGGAGATATAAAAAAAATCATGAAATGGAGCCATAACAACACATCACGATCTGCCTTAGGTCTTCCCGCAGACTTGGTAGGTAGTGCGACCATAGCAGAAATCAATTTATAATGAAAAATGACATATTAATTATTATTATTATTATTATTATTATTATTATTATTATTATTATTATTATTATTATGTCATTTTTCATCATATTTCGATTTCTTCTATGGTCTCACTACCAACCAAGTCTGCGGGGAGACCTAAGGCGGGTCATGGCGTGTTGTTATGGCCCCCTTTCATGTTTTGCTATTTTCCCTATCATCCCTAGCGTTACATAGATAAAGTTTTCCTTTCTCTCTCAAACGACTTGAAATAGAACGACTACGTTGAATCTTTAGCGGCGTCTATTGCTAAGAGGGATGGGTGAATGTGCCGAACGAGAAAGTTTTCTTGCCAGAGTCCATCTTGACATTTATAAATCTACCATTCGTCCGTGTATCTAATACTGTTGCCATATCTGGTCGCGTGTTCCTGATATTCACCACAAGGTTCTCGACAAAATTCATAGAAGAATCTGCAATGTAATTGATCCTGACTTGGCATCTCGACTTTTGTCACTTTCTCCCTCTGTCTTTTCTACAAGTATTTTTAATTGCAACTGCTCTGACGATATTTTCCCCTGGTGCCCACACCACAGGAATTTACACGTGACACTAGACGGTCCTTTTACTGGTGAAATAATCTATTGTAACAGCATCTTCTACTCTTAATAGTTGCTGTTCTCGCACGTCCGGCCTGTGGGAATTGTTTTCGTCTATTTCTTTTCCTGATAGATACCATCTCCAAAAATTTAAATGCAACGTCAATTGCCACTTTCTATATACTTGAATATCGTCCATCTTTGATCCTTAGACACTCGATATTTCCTGTTTTTTCTTTTTTCTATCACTTGCTCACTAGTGGCGGTCCCGCCTTGAGTGGGGTTAAATGATTAATAAATAAATAAATAACTTTACAAATAATAATAATAATAATAATAATAATAATAATAACCTTTAGAAATAATAATAATAATATGTTACATGTATAAGACCTGTAAAAATTATGGGCCGAGCATGTCAGCAATCATAAGGTTTTGGAGAGGGTAGAAACGAAAAGGAAACTAATAGAAAAAATAATAATAGAAAAGATGGTTGAAGTTTCTTGAACATGTAATGAGGAAGGACGGTTTGGAGAATCTCATATCAGATTGGAGGAAAGAGGCAGAAGCAATGCCTAATATACTAGACGGGCTTAAACAAATGGATAGGCAGATCGGGGTATGGGTGGTGCTAAAAGCCACCAGGGATAGGGAAATGTGGAAGGCTATGATCGCCTACGTCCTGAAGGAACATGGCACATAGAAGAAGAATATATATGCTGTTTATAAGAAATTATAATGTGGATATAAAATGGGGGATCAATTTTATATTATAATCAATATATAGACTGATCCTACATTTTGTGACCATGCTAGTTTCTATACATTTATATTCTAGATTTATGGGCTTCAGCTAGTGGATGACTGAACGTGGGTTGCATGGAGTAACAGGATAAGGCGTGCTAAGAGCCACCAGGGATATGGAGACGTGGTAGGCCATGATCACCTACGTCCTGAAGGGACAGGGCACATAGAAGAAGATATATGCCAACTGTTCATAAGAAATTATGATGTGAGTATAAAATGGGGGATCAATTCTATATTATAATCAATATATAAACTGATCCCTCATTTTTGGCAATGCTACTTTCTATACATTTATATTCTAGATTTATGCGCTTTAGCTAGTGGATGACAGAACGAGGGTTGCATGGAGTAAGAGGAGAAGGCTTGCTAAGAGCCACCAGGGATAGGGATATGTGGAAGGCCATGATCGCCTCCGTCCTGAAGGGACAAGGCACATAGAAGAAGAAGAAAAAGAATAATAATAATAAGAGTTTTATGGGATTTAAAATAAACACAGACACAACAATCAAATCTAACACTCCAGACATCGTATTTAAAGACCAAAAAAAAACAAAAAAACAAAACAGAATGTGTCTTCGTATTGATACAGCTTGTCATGTATACTTGAAAATCTTTAAAAATCTATCACAATACTAAGATATTAAAGTGGAAAACTAAAAAAACATATCCAGTTGTGGTATTTACATTATTCGGACTATTGTCCTACTCTTTGTTGCTTTTTGTACGACGTTTCAGCCGTTGTACCCTCCGGCCTTCTTCAATTACTAGAAATTTCAAACCGAATCATTTATTACAATCACTGGGATATATCATTAACATTCCTTGCGAAATGCCACGATTGAAAGTCATGAGTTATCTCCCTCTAATCTTGCAAGTTACTTGTTCAGCACTGCTGCAGCCTGGTATTGAACTCACAAACAACGTCTATATCCACTTAAAGAAAAATGATCGCAGATGGCTTTCTAGTAGTATCCATTACTTATTATATATATATATATATATATATATATATATATATATATATATATATATATAGTACCAGGCATAATTATCAGGCCACCCCAGTGTTTTAAAAAATAATGTATTTCATACTATTTTTTAGTATTTATTGGCAAGTGAATAATTGTAAATGAAAATAGAATGGTTCTTTTTTTAATACTGCACAATAACATGTGCATCAAATGAATTTATAAATATTTAATAATTACCTATATTGCAGTTTCATCAATGAAAGAATGAAAAAAATTTCGGGTGATTCGGAAGAGTTCATCTTTGCTTCCTTGCCTTGTAAAATTTTGCAAAGTAATAATAACAAAAGAACCATTCTATTTTCATTTAAAATTATCCACTTGGCAATAAATACTAAAAATAGTATGAAATACATAATTTCTTTTAAAAAACTGACTTTGCCTAATAAATATGGCCGGTAGCGTATGTTCATATATATATATATATATATATATATATATATATATATATATATATACACTAGCAGTATAGCCCGGCGTTGCTCGGGTGTAATGAAAGCTTTAAAACTAATCCATGGTCCTGGAGCTCAGACTCTTTGGACGTTGGCACGAAAGACTAAAAAGCAATAGTTGTTTCCAGTTAAAGCGAAACCGGAGACTGAAAGAAAAATGAATGGAAGTCAAATTTAGATTTCCTGGTATCGATATCAAATAAGTTTTTTTCGTCGTAAACTGAATTTTTAAGGCTAAATAAGTCCTCTGAGTAAATGGTATCATGGCTGAGACTAAGAACTACAATTATACCAACTTAAACCAAACCCGAATCAAAAACTAAAATAAAAAGGCTGAAAAAATACAGACATACAGGCAGATAAACAGACACACATACAAACATTTTGCCTTATATATATATATATATATATATATTATCGATTCTCTGCACTATTGTAAGAATTGCAACCTTGAAACTTCTGAATATCGTTTCTTATGAGTGTATCAAATTTGATTAAAGTCAGACCACTCCTTCTATAACCCGGTTTTTTCGATTATCGATTTTCGATATTTATCGGGGGTACCTCGACACAGAACCTAGCTAAGAACACTCGCAGACGCTTATGGTACAACTGTATAAATTTTCCAGGAAATCGGTTCAGCCGTTTCGGAGTCTATATGTAAGGGACACACACACACACACACAGACGATGTTCCATTTATATATATATATATATATATATATATATATATATATATATATATATCAGAATAATACTGAATAATTGATATAGTTGTAGATATTCGTTAGATGTACTTAGTCTGGGACAAGGACACTTTTTTCATTGTTCTATGTACTACTACTCTTCTTCTCTCTTTGGATGAGCAGCAAGAAACAAAAAGGAAGCAACCACTGTACCGAAACAACGGCTCTTGTTTTGCAGTAAACTATATTTTTATTATAAGTTTATAATAAAAATTTACCACACACACACACACACACACACATATATATATATATATATATATATATATATATATATATATATATTGTTTTTCTTTAATCCGAAATGGAAGAGTAGGAAAGTAAATTCCAAGAACCACAGGTACTCCTTTTCGAACCCCGGTCAGAGGTACCAGACAGCCCTTTCGCGGGCATTCTGGAAAATGAAAGCGGGAGGGCTGGATCCTGAAATTAGCTGGAAACTGATAGGTTCAGCTCGTATTCCGAGGAATTTTCGTGAAAGGTGCTGCCTATGTTTACTGGAAAAAAATTCAATATTAAAATACTCCCACCAACACCGGCTACTGAATCTTAGGAGGGAATTCATCAGTAAGTGCCGCTACAAGGCAAATTTTTTGAATACTTAAATTTAGAATTTAAATCCCCGTTGACTAGATGTTAGAATATAAATTAAAAGGATTCAATTTAAGTTTTAATCTTACTTTTACCCTAACGTTAACCTTAAAAAGTATTTTAACCCCCCCTACTTTCCTATCCCAAGCTCCTTTAATTGCCTGTCTTTAGAAAATATGGATTCTTTTACTAAACCCCTTTTTCCTTGGTTAACACATATATGTATATATTTTTTTTTCTCCAATATTTTTTTCTCTAATAATTTTAAACTGATAACTTCCTGTAATTGGCATTTAGCTCGCTTCTACATAAAAGGTTTAATCAAATAAACTTAAATAAAAATTTTAAAAATCTTACATTGAAACCCATTTTTTTCCCGCCTAAATACACCTCTTCAA
>JBBBDQ010001240.1:1747500-1752500 GCA_037127315.1 Ascarosepion bandense | reverse complement strand
CGGAAGAGTCTGCTAATCTTGCAAGCATCATATGACAGAAACGGCTAGATTCCTCTGTGGAACCGGACGCCATGTTATAAAAGAAAAGAAATCAAATTACAAAATGATAAAATTATTTTTTCATTTAAATAATAATAATAATAATAATAATAATAATATTAATAATAGCAGCACAATAATAATAATAATAATAATAATAATAATAATGTATATCCGACCCTCCTGTGGTATGTTGGGATTAGACATGCTCATTTGTTTAAATTATATGACGACTTCAAATTATATGACGACTTGTACTTTTTTTTTTTCTTGACCATTCGCATTTTTTCATTGCCGGGCGTTTTCTGGAATAAAATAAATTTTTATAGATTTTTTTTTTAATCCTCTTCTAAGAAAACGATATTAACAACAATACTTCAAAAGATTTTGAAGCTCGTTTTAAGTGGGTAGCATTATACAAGAGATATAAAATATCTATTAGGTCCACCATGTATGACAGCCACTAAATAACTACCAGGAATTTTTTTTTATGAGTCATGCCACTCAATTTCTTGCATTTTTTTTTGGTGTTGCTTTTTTTTTTTTTTAACGTTAAAATTACCTGTCGTATGCGACCACCCCTACTGCCATAAAATGGTTGCATACGACAGGTAGTCGCTCACTGAAGGCTCATCGTCATGACCTATTTACGCCAGGAACGTGTATTCTACTCGCCAGAATGTACATATCAGAATTTTATCATGTAATCTGTTAATAAATAAGGACATAAGAAGATAACCTAACTTTGAATTTATTCAGCATATTTCATTTTAAAATTTTAAAAATGTATTAACAACTAAAATATTTATTCTTAAAAAATATTTATTAAGTGGGCTTTTAAAAAAGTCAGTTATTGCTTTCCTTTTCATTTCTGTACTAAAATATGTAGATTGGAAAAAAATAATATTCATATTATTAAAATATAAGCGCGATGAGAATTTCTCGTATTAGTCAATCCTTTCTGTGTATCATGAGTTGCCAATCAACCGCGTAAAACTACATATTCGAGTTTATGAGAAGAAATGTGTAGAATAGTTAAAACAAATAAAAAGGCAGTCCAATGTTTAGATGTAGAATTGAATTTACAAACTGGAAATGTCTCTCCATATATATATTCTTTTTAATCATATCACACCGTGCAAGGCGATAACGCCACTGATGCGCAGGGGGCTACGTAAGAGTAAAAAGATTGGAAAAGAGAAAGCCGGAAACCACATCCTAAAAGGGAACAAGGGATGAGCCTCTTCACCTGTTCAATAGACGTGGGTGGAGTGTGAACCGGGCGATAGATAGATCTATCTACTCTAATTGAAAAAATAAAATAAAGAAAAAAGTGAAAAGATTGGAAAAGAGGAAACCGGAAACCGCATCCTAAACAGGAAACAAGGGATGAGCCTCTTCACCTGTTCAATAGACGTCGGTGGAGTGTGAACCGGGCGATAGTTTAGTCTATCTACTCCAATTGAAAAAAAGAAAAAAAGAAAAGAGTGAAAAGATTGGAAAAGAGAAAGCCGGAAACCACATCCTAAGCAGGAAACAAGGGATGAGCCTCTTCACCTGTTCAATAGATGTGGGCGGAGTGTGAACCGGGCGATAGTTTAGTCTATCTACTCCAATTGAAAAAAAGAAAAGAAAAGAGTAAAAAGATTGGAAAAGAGAAAACCGGAAACCGCATCCTAAACAGGAAACAAGGGATGAGCCTCTTCACCTGTTCAATAGTCGTGGGTGGAGTGTGTATGGTTGCAATATATATATTGATATGCCTACTATGGAGTATCTTAAATTAAAACATAAGAAAAAAAATCCATCACCCCACTAAGCGTGACAGGAATTACACACGCGCGTGCGTGCGCACACACACACACACACACATATATATATATATATATATATATATATATATATATATATATATATGTATTCATATAGATAGGTGTGAGTTTGTAACCCTGGGTTTCACGTACTTGCGATCGTCAGACAAACTGATTCATTTTTTAAAAAATTGGTTATATCTAGGGTTGCGTATATTCGTGTATTTTTGTGGAAGTGGGGGAAAATCTGTCGTCATGACAGACGCAGACATATATATATATATACATTTGTACACCCTTTAACGCGCGCAAGGACACACACACACACGCACGCGCGTTCGCTCTATCACTGATATTGAGCACTTTTAAATAAGTACCACGCATATATAATATATAAATGATATAATATATATAACACATTGCATATATATATATATATATTGATATATATAATTATATACATACACTTTTCACATATATATAAACCATATTCACTATATATATATGCATATATTTAATCATAATCAACTATATTCACTACCCACACCCCTTCTTCAAAATTCAAACGGACAATTCACAAGACTTGTTCCCTTATCACTAACCCCCACCAACATCCCACACACAACTCACCAAATATAAGAAAAGAGGCTTTCCATTCCTGTCCACACCACCTGATGAGACATTGTAGTTTCAATGTCGAAACAAATGTACGATTTGTAGTGGATATATAGAAAAAATTCTGTACATGTTCTAAAATATAATTTATAATAAATATTCACATATCTATATATTATATATCGAGCACTGTTTGAATTTAATATTTTGGACGTTGTAAAAAATTTTTTTACTTCGTTCCTTATTCACTCGGATATATATATATATATATATATATATATATATATATATATATATATACATATATATACATATATATATATATATATATATATATATATATATATATATACTAGCAGTATAGCTAGGCGTTGCTCGGGTGTAATGAAAGCTTTAAAACTAATCCATGGTCCTGGAGCTCAGATTCTTTGGACGTTGACACGAAAAACTAAAAAGCAATAGTTGTTTCCAGTTAAAGCGAAACCGTAGACTGAAAGAAAAATGAATGGATGTAAGTTAAATGTTGATTTCCGGTAAATAAGTTTTCCGTCGCAAACTGAATTTTGAAGGCTAAATGAGTACTCTGAGTAAATGATATCATAGTTGAGACTAAGATCTATGATTATACCAACTTAGAGCAAAACCCGAAGCAAAAACTAAAATAGAAGGGCTGATTTTGATCAGAAAATGAGCCATATTGATGGCTGAATATCGGTTTTGGATCAGATTCGATAGAATATTGGGGGTATCGATTTCCGATATCGGGGAAAATGAGTCGTCTGAGAAGATCTACTAATGTTCGAGGCTAAAAACTACAATTTTACCAGATCAAATTCTGCAGCAAGAACCACGATAAAAGTGCTGAATTCCTGATGTTGATCAGACCTGATCGGATATCGGGGGGAAATCGGAAAAAATAAGTAGCCCATGGCCTGACCGGAAGCCTTTTATCTAGTGTTGACATCAAACTTTATTAAGCAACGATAACAGTTACCAAATAGCAAACCCAGTTCATAAATTTGTAATGCGGTTCTATGACGTCACACTGCGTGAGAGCCAGAAATGATAACAGAACCATATATTTAAATGCAATTTAATGTGTTATGACAAGATTTAAACGTGATTTTTTTATTATATCAACACAAGATAAAATCGTCGCTGATGGTGGATGTTTTTATGTTAACGTCCTTGTAACCTCTCTGAAGATGGATCATGTGAGCCGAAAGCTTAGAACCAAATTAATAAAAAATTATCCAAATGTTGGAGAGTTTTTGTTTTTATTTTCACCTGAAATTATAGCCAAAATACGATGTTTAGAACGGCTCATGATTAAACATAATAGATATTCATTGTCTTTTATATTTAACAGTATATGCTTAGAAAATTATCTGCTGCCGCGATACACTATATATATATATATATATATATATATATATCCGCAGACAGATCTGTTTTGCTGTATCACAGCTCATCAGTACGGTTAGACTCCGATGCAGACAGATCTGTCTCGCTGTATCACAGCTCATCAGTACGGTTAGACTCCGATTGCTTTTAACCCAGGATTGGAACCCGACCGAATTGCCGTCAGTCGGCGATTCTACCTCTGGGCTATGGGCGTTCGGTAGAAGAAGGCAGACTTTTTAGCGTGTATATTGTCATTATATCCGCCCAATAGCCAGAGTGCTCTAATCCATTACTGAATTAGCGATGCTTATACAAATGAAAAGAAAACACTTTCAACGTTCAAAACATTAATTTAAACAATAGTCAATATAAAAATAGTGCAATGAATATTTATTAATTATTACTTTACAATATGTACAAACTACTAGAAAATTGTACATTTTGTTTCGATATTGACAGAACAATGTCTCATCAGGTAGCTGCAATTGTTTGCTTCACAAAAACAAAAATGAAAGTAAAGTTTCTTTGTTTTTCATCCAGTTTAATATTTGTGACTTCTATGCGTCCAAACATTATTGCCCCATCAATGACCAAGACATTAACATCATTAAAACATTTAAACATAAGTAGAATTAGAAAACTCATTCTTGAAAGAGTTTCAAATTCACTGAGAATGTTTCAAACATGAACCAATTCTACTTTTGTAGTTTTTCGAGGGGTTTGCTAATCGTTATTGTAGGTTGTTTGTGAAATAATGTTTATGGCCTTTAGTTGTGATAAATGCCTGTTGCTTATGTAAAAGTGGGACTCTGTCATCTATTTTAAGGTCCTTAAGCATTTTTGTAGTAATTTTTCATGCAAAATTGGTTCTCTATGATTCTTAAATATTTTTGTAGTAATTTTTCATGCAAAATTGGGTCTCTATGATTCTTAACTATTTTGTAGTAATTTTTCATGCAAAATTGGTTCTCTATGATTCTTAACTATTTTTGGAGTAATTTTTCATGCAAAATTGGGTCTCTATGATTCTTAACTATTTTTGGAGTAATTTTTCATGCAAAATTGGGTCTCTATGATTCTTAATTATTTTTGTAGTAATTTTTCATGCAAAATTGGGTCTCTATGATTCTT
>JBBBDQ010001240.1:1710000-1742500 GCA_037127315.1 Ascarosepion bandense | reverse complement strand
ACATGTATACAATACTTGTTTCGTATTTTGGACGGAAATGTATTTCGTCACTGTCATTCACATGTACTCATGTTATCGTCATACACACACACTTAGTTCGTCTTTGGTTTGGATTAGCTGAATACAATATACGTATATTCGCTTACTGTTGTGAAGGAATATCCTGTCCTACCCAGGAATGGATATGGCCCGGGTTATAAAAAGACCTAGACGGGAACGACCTAGAGAGACAACACTCGAGAGAGATCGAGTGGGTTCGTGACTATACAAGAGTCTTCGTCATTACACGGGAGTGATCGAGATTATTCGTCATTATACGAGAGAAGTCGAGAGCCATCGGCCTTAGACGTGAGTTAGACGTCACTAGACGGAAGCATTCTTCTCAAGACGGACGCATACGTCCTATACAGAGACATTGCCTTCTTAATTGTTACTCGTGTTAATTGTTTGTTGGTGTAATTGTATTTGGTTTATTGTACTGAGGTATAATAAATCTCTATTTAAATATACTCAGTGTTAAGAGTTATTTCTTGCACTGTTCTTTCTCTGTTTATCCCCACCCTCCGGGATACAACACTCATATATACAGACATTTCATATAATTAACTATATTGTTTAATAAATAAACCATAAAAGGGTTTACTCTGATTACGAGTATCCGCTGACGATAACGTTCAAAAATGGAAAATATTTAAAAGTTCTACAATATAATTGTATTGAACACGTTAATACAATTGTGCACTGGTCTAACCTTATTATGACCAAAAACTAAGTATTAAACACACACACACACACACACACACACGCACACGCACACACACACACACACACACACACACACACACACACAGGGACAACGATATATGCTTTTCCTTATCAACATTAACGATCTCCCTGATGTAATAAAATCCCAAGTAGGCATATACGCTGACGACACTACGGTTGACTCTTGCATCGATCAAAACTCTATCGAGGTTGACAAAGCAAAACTCGCTGCCGAGCTTGAAAAGGACATCCGATCGGTGGCGGACGAGGATAAGAAATGGCTCGGGAATTTTAATGCTCCCAAAACGAAGCTGCAATCTATTTGCCGACACAGACAATCGCTCCTACCTTTCCCCCATTAGCATGGATCAAGATAATCTCCCTAAAAGCAAATCACTGCGCCTCCTCGGATTAACTCACACACCAGACCTCAAGTTCAATGACTATATAGAATCCATAGCTATATCCGCTACTAAGATGGTCGGTTCTCTGTGTAGGGCCAGGAAGTTTTTCCCGTCTGAAACAATCCTGCACATATACAAATCTACCATCCGCCCGTGCATTGAATACTGTTGCCATATCTGGTCGGGTGCCCCTGCTATCCACGTAGGTGCCTTGACAAAATCCAATGGAGAATCTGTAACATGATCGATCCCGACTTGGCAGCTCAGATACAGTCACTTTCTCACCGGCGCAATGCGGCTTCCCTGTGTCTCTTCTATAAATACTTTCACGGCTTCTGCTCCGATGAACTTAGCTCACTGGTGCCCCTATATATAAATTTACTCGAGCCACAAGATTAGCAACTAGGTCCCACCCTTTTACTGTGAAACCAATAAATTGTAAACACAAATTCTACTCCATCAGCTTCTTTTCTCGCACTTCTCGCCTGTGAAATTCTCTTCCGTTTACTTGCTTTCCCGCCAGCTACAATCTCCAAGAATTTAAATGTAAAGTCAATAGTCATCTCCTATCTCATTAACCTGCATCCTCTCTCTCATGCTCCTTTCTCCGTCCATTCCACTCTCATCAGTATTCTCATCCTTCTGTTACCCACTTCCTGACACCTCCCTATAACCTGTCACTCTCTCTCTCATGACTGTTCTCCTATGTAACCCCCCGCAAAACAGTAGCAGTAAACTGCCTTACTTGGGACGATATGTTAATGCGTTCCTTGTGTTGTTTTTTAAAATGTCTTTTTTGTGTTTATATAATCTTTTATTTAAACTTCTTGAGGTTTCTCCAATATATTATTTCTGGCAATCAATGCAATTAGTAGAGTAAATTCCTCCTTCAGGTTTTGGCTTATTGTTTTTTACTGATTAAGTCATTTACTGTTTCAGAAATAGTTGTAACAAATTTTATGTTGAGTTTATATATATTTACAGAGAACCAATATTTACGAATTTACATGTCCTTCGAAATACTGTGTTCTTGATCAATTCAAATTCATAAATAATTACACTGGATATACTATAACTTGTTTAAATAAAAGACTCACGTTACATCTCTTTGACCATAGCTCAATAAGGTCTCATTTAATTACACATGGAGATCTACCAAACTCTATCTATAATATTTTTTTTTTTTTTTTTATAAGCGTTTCACCCCGAGCAAGGCATGTCACTGCCACTACTGTGCAGGGGGCTACGTAGAGTGGAGAAAGGCTGGTTAAATATAGGAAATAACAGAGGGTGGGTGATAGGCGGGTGAGGATACCGAGAATGAGGGTTGAGTAGATGAGAGTGTTGTGAGAATAGTTGGGAGTTAGTGTGATAGGGGGTGTCTATTGACCCTACATTTAAACACCTGGAGATTGTAACTGTCGGGAAAGCAGACTTGTGGAAGGGAGTTCCACAGGCGGGAAGCGCGAGAAAAGAAGCTGTTGGAGTAGAATTTACGGTTACATCTTATTTGTTTAACTGTAGAAGGGTGGGACCTAGTTGCTAATCTAGTATCTCGTGTAAATTCGTATATACTTATCGATAATACAAATAGCATTATTAACATGTATAAAAAAAAAAGACTAGAATTAACAGAAGTATTGTTAATTAAAAAAAAGAAAAAGCCCACATTCGAGAATATCAACTATGAACACGGCCACAATATGCTGACCGTGTTTAGAAAATAACATTCCTATAACTCTACATACATGCATAAAACAATCTATATATTCAGTTAAAAGTAAAATAAAATTCATCTTTGATAATGGCTAAAAATATAGCCAAAAGCGCTTGGAGAAATAAAATATTCGGACAATTTCTATATAATTTATCTACTGAAAAACAAAAAAATAAGATCACAGAAAAATGATATAAAAGTACTTAAACATAGCACCTTGTCTGTCATTTTAACGAAACTTGCATAAAAGTGGGTTTGCTGCCTAAATTTATATATATATATATAGTAAGCCGCAGACAGATCTATTTCGCTATATCACAGCTCATCAGTACAGTTAGACAACCGATTACTTTTTACCCAGGATTGAAAACCGACCGAATTGGCGTCACTCGGTGATTCTACTCTTGAGCTACGGGCGCTCGGTAGAAGGAGGCAGACTTTTTAGCGTGTATATCATTAGACACGCCCAATAGCCATAGTACTCTCTATATATAAAGCGTAATAACTCGTTTATAAATGGAAAATATTCAAGGGTTCTATAATATAATTGTATCGAACACTTTTTAATACAAATGTGCACTGGTCTAATTATTATGATAAAAAACTAAGTAATTAAACAATCAGTATATATATATATATATATATATATTAGTCATCCACATACAAGCCCGTTTCGCTGTATCACAGCTCATCAGTGTCGCTTGCTTCAGGTTGGTGTCGAAACTCGACCGATTTGGTGTCAGTCGGAGTCTCTACTCCCTAAGCCATCGGCGCATGGCATCAGAGAAAGGAAATTTTAACGTCTTATATATATATATATATATATATATATATATATATATATATATATATATATATATATATATATATATATATATATATATATATATATATATATATATATATATATATATATATATATACTCAGCCGCAGACAGATCAATTTTTTCGCTATATCACAGCTCATCAGTACGGCTAGACAACCGATTACTTTTTACCCAGGATTGAAAACCGACCGAATTGGCGTCAGTCGGCGATTCTACTCTTGAGCTACGGACGCTCGGTATTGCTTATATATTGCTTGTCTTATATATATATATATATATATATATATATATATATATATATATATATGTATGTATGTCGATGGCACGACTCAGAGATTCTTGAAACTCTGAGTCGTACCATCGACGTCGGACAGTACGTATATATATATATATATATATATATATATATATATATATATATATATATATGTTTTTGTTTTGTTTATTGTAGGTATGTGAATACCGATACTTACCATGTACTTTCCTGTGTATAGACGATTAAACGTAAAGGTTTTTTTCAGTTGTTTGTGCACTTAAATTCTAGAAATATGTAGACTATACGAAGGTACAATGTGTGTAGGGGGGTTTGTATAAGATAAGGTAACCTCAAGAAATTTAAATCAGACGTTTTATGTCAACGTCGGGGTTACGATTAAGTCATCACTGAAGATTACGACAGAAAAAAATTCTTTTCGCTTTTCCCCCGACCCAATCACAATATTTCTCTTTTATCTTTGTTGTTTATATTTATGTCAAAATAACAACTAAGACGAACTCAACAAAGAAAAAAAAAGGTCAGTACGAAGAACAGAGGAAGGAATTAGACTCGAAGCAAAATCCCAAAACGAGTAAAGTCTTGATATTCAGACATAACAATGGTCCTCGCTAGAAACAAAAGTAAACAGTAAATTCTTTTAAAAAAAAAAAGTGGGGGGGAATGTATTGCAGGGAAAATAAACGGAAAAAGCTTATTCTTTTGTTGGACGTTTAATTTTTTGTTTAATTCTTTTTTATAGAATATATATATATATATATATATATATATATATATATATATATATATATATATATATAATATATTTTTAGAATTTTATAGTACAAATTCGTAATTTCAATGATGTTTTTGTTTCGGGGGATTTCTCTTCTGCAAGGAGGAACTTGAAAGTTAATATTCATAGAATTTATTATCGACTCGGCAGGACAAATCGAGGAGCCGAGTTCAAATTCCAATTGAATTCTATGCATTCATTTACGCACAAATACTATTTAGAAATGTAATAATCCGTCTCTTCCCTCCAGGTATGAGTTAAATAATAGGACAGATTGGGTTCTATAGCCTTGGCTGGCAACCAGTCTACCACAGAAAGCAATGCCAAACTACTGCGGGATAATCTTCTGCCCAGTCAATCATGTCTCTTTTCGGACATGATCGCCCAAAGCGTGAATCATGTATGGCACTCAATTGATTAAGAAGTAATAAACTGATCCCCCACTATTTAATAATATGATACAACTCTTCCCTTTCTAGGTATGAGTCAAATAGCAAGTCAGTCATGTATCTTTCGAGACATGATCACCCAAGCGTGTATCACGTATAGCACTTAACTAACTGAATATAACAGTTGAAAACATGATTAAGGTTTTTAATTCGAATAAAGTGGGGGATCAGTTTTATATTGTTATGAAGTTATAAACTGATCCCCCACTAAATACTACTTAATAATATAATACATTTCTTCCCCTCTAGTTATGAGTCAAATAATTGGGTAGATTGGGTTCTATAGCCTTGGCTGGCAACCAGTCTACCGCAGAAAGCAATGGCAAATTACTGCGGGATAATCTTCTGCCCAGTCAGTCATGTCTCTTTCGAGACATGATCGCCCAAGCGTGTATCACGTATGGCACTTAACTAACTGAATATAATAGTTGACAACATGATTAAGGCTTTTACTTGGTATAAAGTGGGGGATCAGTTTTATATTGTTATGAAGTTATAAACTGATCCCCCATTAAATACTACTTAATAATATAATACATTTCTTCCCCTCTAGTTATGAGTCAAATAATTGGGCAGATTGGGTTCTATAGCCTTGGCTGGCAACCAGTCTACCGCAGAAAGCAATGGCAACCTACTGCGGGATAATCTTCTACCCAGTCAGTCATGTCTCTTTCGAGACATAATCGCCCAAACGTGTCTCACGTATGGCACTTAACTAACTGAATATAATAGTTGACAACATGATTAAGGCTTTTATTTTGTATAAAGTGGGGGATCAGTTTTATATTGTTATGAAGTTATAAACTGATCCCCCATTAAATACTACTTAATAATATAATACATTTCTTCCCCTCTAGTTATGAGTCAAATAATTGGGCAGGTTGGGTTCTATAGCCTTGGCTGGCAACCAGTCTACCGCAGAAAGCAATGGCAACCTACTGCGGGATAATCTTCTGCCCAGTCAGTCATGCCTCTTTCGAGACATGATCACCCAACCGTGTATCGCTTATAGCACTTAATTGACTGAAATAAAAAAAAAACAATGTTAATTTATCATTAAATTGAAATATGATGAATGGATTTTCTGGGTTTTATTTTTAAATTAATTTTGAAAAACAACTTTAAATGTTTATTTTTTTTTACTTGTTTTTATTTTTATTTATTTATTTTTGTTCTTCATTTTTCATTTTAAAATTTCTTCCCAATTTAGCTTATATTCATTATCAATATCTTTGTATTGCCATAACCTGGCGGTCCGACACACGTTTTTCTCTCACCGACGAGATGTGGCTTCCCTCCGCCTCTTGTACAAATACTTTCACGGATTCTGCTCTGAGGAGCTTAGCCCTTGGTGCCCGCCCCCGCCCGCGAAATTACTCGAACTACTAGACTAGCAGTAAGGCTCAACTCTTTCAACAGTCAAGTCTAACCACAACCGGCTTACGGCCATATCACGTTGAATAGACCGGTTCTCGCTCGATCACCGAAGTTAAGCAACGCTAAACCTGGTCAGTACTTAGATGGGTGACCGCTTGGGAATACCAGGTGCTGTAAGCGTTTATTGGCTTAGAGCCATATCATGTTGAATACACCGGTTCTCGCTCGATCACCGAAGTTAAGCAACGTTGAGCCTTGTCAGTACTTAGATGGGTAACCGCTTGGGAATACCAGGTGCTGTAAGCGTTTAGTGACGGATATGCGTTGTGGTGCAGTGGATATCCTCTCGGAAAAAGAAATCAGTGAGCCGAGTTCGAATTACAGTTGAATACTCTGAATTCACTTAAGCACTGATACCCTTGGTAAAGGTATTAATCCGTCCCTTCCCTCCAGTTATGGGTTAAATAACAAGGATAGCACTTGGGGACACTGCCCTTAAAAACAAATCCCAATGAATCTTGATACTCGAAAAGAAAGAAGTATTACTTGACACAAAACTTATATAAAAACAACAATAAATTGTTGAAAGAATAGGTAATTCCAGCAATAAATTGAAATAAACTTTAGTTGGTAATAAATGACCTGCCGAGGTTGATATGCCATAAAACAAAAAGAACCAACCCACTAACCACAACCTCTACTCCAACAGCTTCTTTTCTCGCACTTCCCGCCTTTGGAACCCCCATCTGTATTCTTGTGTCCCCTGACAGCTACAGGCTCCAAGAGTGTAAATGCAACGTTTAAAAGCATCTCTTAAATCCTTGACTCTCATTCTTCTTTTCAGTTTACACTTTGCTCGATTCTCATCGACGAGATGTGGCTTCCCTCTGTCTTTTTTACAAATACTTTCTGCTCCAAAGAGCTTAGCTCCTTGGTGAGCACCATTAGGCAAATTTACTATAGCATTTGTGGTGCAGCGGATATCGGCTCGGAACGAGAAATCGGTGAGAGAGGTTCGAATTCCAGTTGAATTCTTTGCATTCATTTCCGCACAAATAACCTTGGGAAAGGTATTAATCTGTCTCTTGCCTTTAGTTATCGGTTAAATAATAGGACATATTAGGTTCCATAGCCTTGGCTGGCAACAAGTCTACCGCAGAAACAATTGCAACCTACTGTGGGATAATCTTCTGCCAAGTTAGTCATGTCACTTTCGAGACATGATCGCCCAAGTGTGTATCACGTATGACACTTTAACTGACTGACTGAATATAATAGTTAAAAACATAATTAAGACCTCTACTGGGCATAAAGTGGGGGATCAGTTTTATATTGTTATGAAGTAGTATACTGATCCCCCACTTACTACTTAATATAATACATTTCTTCCCTATGAGTCAAATAATAAGACAGATCCAGTTTTATAGCCTTGTCTGGCAACAAGTCTACCACAGAAACAATGGCAACCTACTGTGGGATAATCTTCTGCCCAGTCAGTCATGTTTCTTTCGAGGCATCATCACCCAAGCGTGTATCACGTATGGCACTTTAACTGCCTGACTAGACTGGCAACAAGGTCCCACCCTTTTACTGTGAAAACAATCAATTGTAACCACAACTTCTACTCTACAGCTTCTTTTCTCGCACTTCCCACCTATTGAACTCCCTTCTGTATTCTTATTTCTGTTAGGGCGCTCTCCACCATTTTAATGATAAATGAACTATCCCATGCACTACAAATAGTGATAGTGTCAAGACCTCGGTGTTGTTGCGACACTGTCAGCACTCTGCCTTCGGGTAGAGGGCGCTCTCTGCTTCCGAGCCGAGAGCACTAACCCAGTCGTGGTTCCGCCGAAGGGTAGAAGCGCGACTGGGCAAAAATAGACAGACATTTTTTGGCCGGGCCATATAGCCCAAAAATAGACAGACATTTTTTGGCCGGGCCATATAGCCCGGAAATCCCAGTCATAACTGACTATGTGTCACATGTTGCCCTTACTGGGAGGGACAACTAAATATAGTTGCCGTCAATGTCAGTTGGCATTTGCCTCTGCAACTGCGACACTGTCAGCACTCTGCCTTCGGGTAGAGGGCGCTCCCTACTTCCCACCAGAGAGCAATAACCCAGTCGTGGTTCCGCCGAAGGGTAGAAAAAAATAGACAGACATCTTTTGGCTGGGCCATATAGCCCGGAAACCCCACTTATAACTGACCATGTGTCACATGTTGCCCTTAGTGGGATGGACAACTAAATATAGTTGGCGGTAATGTCACGGTAGCGATATACCAGTGCTAGAGTGATTTGGACTGTGCTAAGAAGTCAGTCGGATACTTCCGGTAGTCAACCGGAAGTGATTATAATCGGATCTCTACATGGTACGAAGAGACGTACAATTAATACCTTGTTTCCTGTATGATTACTAACCCCACTTTGTAAATACTATTTTCTTCCGTAATATATTTATTTAATATAATTTTCTGTTGTTCGTATTTATTACCGCACAACTCCACAATTTCCCTGATCACTACAATCTCCAAGAGTTTAAATGCAACGTCAACTTTCATCTCTTAACTTCTTGACTCCCATCCGTTTTCTCAATTTAAACTTTGCTATCACGCAGTTTTCTTCACACGAATGTACACGTCCTACTCTTACCTATTCTCAGACACCTACTGTGACCTGTTCTGCTCTATCTTCACTTACCAATTATGTAACCCCCTGCGCACCAGTGGTAGTTCTACCTTGCTTGGGGTGAGTTGATTATAAAAAACAAAAAAAAAATCCCTCTTTATTCAAACTATTAAGTGGGATAGTTATACTTACAATCAGAAAGAGAGATTAAATTTCTGGAGCCAATAAAGAGGAAAAACAGGAGGTCCCCATCTTTCCCAAGAGCATTTGCTTGTATGTAAATATGTCGAACTCAACTGGTATTGGAACACACCTATCCGATTTTCAACAGAGAAAAACATCTTGTAACCTACCTAAAAAGATTCTGCAAATTTCTGAGATTTATAATGAGGAAAGAAAGTCTGGAAAATTTGACACTCACAGGGCATATTGAAGACAACAGGAACAGGGGAGAGCATCTAGTAACCTACTGAAATAGATTGTGTAAATTTTTGGGATACATAATGAGGAAAGAAAACTTGGAAAATTCGACACTCATAGGGCATACTAAAGGCAACAGGGTTAAACAGCGAATAACTTACCTAACGGGCTTGTGTAAATTTCTGGGATACATAATGAGGAAACAACCGACATATCCATCACACCCAATGGTGCATAGGGCAGCAACTTTTTGTTGTTGTTTCTGTAACAAACTGTTTTTTACGGGACAGGGTTGTTAGCCTTGCATCCAATCCCCAAACCCCAAACCCCAAACCTGGAGGACCGGTAAACCATTCTTGGTCCTTAAGTTTACAGCACCTGGTATTCCTAAATGGTCACCCATTTAAGTCCTGACCAGGCTCGATGTTGCTTCACTTCGGTGCATTCAACACGAAATAGCCGTAGACATGGCCGTATCTGACTACTGGGCACACCAGGCACCGGTCCGGGCCGATCCGTGCAATCATAGTGAAAATCCAGGCAAGGAAAAATGTCTTCGTCAGAAATCAAACTAAACAATTCACGAAGAAAGAAAGAAAGAAGAAAGAAAGAAAGAAAAACGAAGAAAACATCCGAATAAACGCAGTAAAAATCTGTTTGTTTATTTATTAATTTTGGGAGAAAAGACTGGTTATACTCAGAAAGTCCGAACTCGATTTCCTGCTTTCGTTCACGTTCTGTGCCTAATTTCCATTGGAATAGCCGAAAAAATCCAAAAAAAATCATAGCTTCTGGAAACGGATAACACTAATGACGTCATCACATTGTCAACTAATAAATCCGGGCAATTTTCTCTATGCCCGGTGTTTTTTTAGCATCCGCTTCGGCCCTGGCTGTAAACATATGAGGAAACTGCGCTTGGATAATTTGACAATTTGTTTTATAAAAATCTATATATTCTTTTTTTTTTACTCACTTGTTATTTTGATTTATTCAATTTTATTTTTGTTCTACTTTTATTAGCCGCATTTCTTTCCTGTTGAGGTAAATTCATATTCCTCATGTTACGATTTATGTTTTAAACACTTTCTCCATTTCTTTCATGTCGTCTTAAGTTAAGTCTTTATGCAGGATAATAAATAATGGTTAAAAGGCTTCTCTTCCTTTCGATTTTCCCCTTTAATCTGAGCTGTTTCTTTTTTTTTTCCCCCCCACTTCTTCAAATTTCGAACGATGTTTCAAGTTTGTTCTTTTCGTCTTGCTCTCGCGGTTAGCTACCCTGTAAACACGTTGCTATGAAATTTCTTTTTAGTCTTTGCTTTAAATTTTATGCATTCAACTAATCCTTTCTTCGCTTCATTTACTTTGTTTTTACTGTTTGGCTTTATGATCGCAGGTGTGAGTTTAAATCCTTGTTTCCTGCACAAGTGGGGCAGTAGTTATCGACTCGGAACGAGAAATCGGGTGAGCCGAGTTCGAATTCCAGCACCCACTTACGCACAAATTTCCTTGGGAAAGGTACAAATCTGTCTCTTCCTTCGAATTATGGGTTAACTAATAGGACAGATTGGGTTCTATAGCCTTGGATGGCAAACAGTCTACTGCAAAAAGTAATGGCAACCTACTGCGGGATAATCTTCTGCCAGTCAGTCATTTCTCGTTCAAGACATGATCGCCCAAAGCGTGTATCACTTATGGCATTTAACTGACTAACTGAATATAATAGTTGAAAACATGATTAAGACTTTTACTGGACATAAGTGGGGGACCAATTTTACATTGTTATGAAGAAATAAATTGATCCACCACAAATTACTACTTAAAAATATAAATCATCTCTTCCTCCTCTAGCTATGAGTCAAATAACAGGACAGATTGGGTTCTGTAGCCTTGGCTGGCAACCAGTCTACCACAGAAAGTAATGGCAACTTACTGCGGGATAATCTTCTGCCCAGTCAGTCATGTCTCTTTTGAGTATGATCGCCTGAAGAGTGTATGACGTATGGCACTTAACCGGTTCACACTCCACCCACGTCTATTGTACAGGTGTAGAGGCTCATCCCCTGTTCCCTGTTCAGGATGTGGTTTCCGGCTTTCTCTTTTCCAAATCTTTTCACTCTCACGTAGCCCCCTGCACATCAGTAGCGTTACCGCCTTGCTCAGGGTGATATGATTAAAAAAAGAAAACACTGACTAACCGAATATAATAGTTGAAAACATGATTAAGGCTTCTACTGTGGAAAATGTGGGGGGTCAATTTTATATTTCCTTCCTTCCTTCCTTCCTTCCTTCCTGCCTTCCTTCCTTCCTTCCTTCCTTCCTTCCTTTTTTGATACCATCTTTCTTTCTGTCTTTCTTTCTTTTTTTCTTAATCTCGCTCATCTTTCTTTTTCTTCTTCTTTCCTTCTTTTCTTGATACGTTCCTTTCTTCCTGCCTTCCTTCCTTCCTTCCTTCCTTCCTTTTTTCCTTTTTTGATACCATCTTTCTTTCTTTCTTTCTTTTTTTCTTAATCTCGCTCATCTTTCTTTTTCTTCTTCTTTCCTTCTTTTCTTGATACCTTCCTTTCTTCCTGCCTTCCTTCCTTCCTTCCTTCCTTCCTTCCTTTTTTGATACCATCTTTCTTTCTTTCTTTCTTTCTTTTTTTCTTAATCTCGCTCATCTTTCTTTTTCTTCTTCTTTCCTTCTTTTCTTGATACGTTCCTTTCTTCCTGCCTTCCTTCCTTCCTTCCTTCCTTCCTTCCTTCCTTTTTTGATACCATCTTTCTTTCTTTCTTTCTTTTTTCTTAATCTCGCTCATCTTTCTTTTTCTTCTTCTTTCCTTCTTTTCTTGATACCTTCCTTTCTTCCTGCCTTCCTTCCTTCCTTCCTTCCTTCCTTTTTTTCCTTTTTTTGATACCATCTTTCTTTCTTTCTTTCTTTTTTTCTTAATCTCGCTCATCTTTCTTTTTCTTCTTCTTTCCTTCTTTTCTTGATACCTTCCTTTCCTTTCCTTCCTTCCTTCCTTCCTTCCTTCCTTCCTTCCTTCCTTCCTTCCTTCCTTCCTTCCTTCCTTCCTTCCTATTTTTGATACCATCTTTCTTTCTTTCTTTCTTTTTTTCTTAATCTCGCTCATCTTTCTTTTTCTTCTTCTTTCCTTCTTTTCTTGATACCTTCCTTTCTTCCTGCCTTCCTTCCTTCCTTCCTTCCTTCCTTCCTGCCTTCCTTCCTTCCTTTTTTGATACCATCTTTCTTTCTGTCTTTCTTTCTTTTTTCTTAATCTCGCTCATCTTTCTTTTTCTTCTTCTTTCCTTCTTTTCTTGATACGTTCCTTTCTTCCTGCCTTCTTTCATACCCGCCTTCCTACGCTTCTTGACGAAGTTTCTTCCACTGGAGCTATATTTTATTGTCTTCATTGACTTAGTCATTCGACTGCCGACCTATATTTTCGCCAACATATTCTGTCGCATATCGCGCGAAATCAGAGGCGATAAATCATTGTCGAAACGTTCATGTGCACGAGCCAAGCATGCATGATATAGGTGAAGAAAGAAAGAAAGAAAGAAAGAAAGAAAGAAAGAAAGCTAACAAATAAAAGGAAAAGAAGAGAAAAAAAGAAAGAACTGAAAGGAAAAGAGGAGAAAGAAAGAAAGAAAGAAAGAAACTGAAAGGAAAAGAGGAGAAAGAAAGAAAGAAAGAAAGCTAACAAATAAAAAGAAAATAGGATAGAGAAAGAAAGAACCGAAAAACTAAAGAAAAAGAGAAGAAAGAAAGAAAGAAAGAAAGAACGAAAGAAAGAAAAACAAAGAAAGAAAGAAAGAAAGAAAGAAAGAAAGAAAGGAGCTAATAAATGAAAGGAAAAAAGAAGAAAGAAAGAAAGAAACAATGAAAGAAAGAAGCTAACAAATAAAAAGAACAGAGGATAAAGAAAGAAAGAAGCTAAAAACTAAAGGAAAAGAAAGAAAGAAAGAAAGAAAAAGGAAGAGGCTAACAAATAAAAGGAAAAGAGGAGAATGAAAAAAAGAAAGAAAGAAAGAAGCTAACAAATGAAAAAAGAAGAAAAAGAAAGAAATAATGAAAGAAAGAAGCTAACAAGTGAAAGGAAAGAAGAGAAAGAAAGAAAGAAAGAAAGAAAGAAGCTTGACGTTTTGCTCTTATTTAAACTTCATCAGAAATTTAATTACGAAGAAGAAAAAATGAAAGATTTTCTGAGGAAGTTTAAATTAAAGCAAAGCATGTTAAATAAATGTCTACGATTTGTTTCTTAATCTATCATTCTGTCGGAATTTAAATTTACATTTTTAAATATATTTGATCCCAATCCATTTCATTTCATATATATAGATTTATATATATAGATTTACAAATTATAACACAAATATGTTATAATATCACTACAAAAGTAGTTATTTTGTTCGCGACATTATTTGTGTCTTATCAAGTGATGGTGTTGATATTTGATAAAACACAAATAGTGTCGAAACAAAATAGCTACTTTTAGAGTGATATTATAACATATTTGTGTTATAATTTCTAAAACAGTATTATTACCTCTACTTTGTATTGAGCACTACTTTTTCAGAAAAGTGTTTCTTTGGATACGGAATATTATTCCATCCATACCAACCCTATATATATATATATATATATATATATATATATATATATACTAGCCATAATATTAGGCCACCCTAGTGTTTTTAAAAAATTATGTATTTGCTACTATTTTTTATTATTTATTGCCAAGTGAATAACTGTAAATGAAATTGAATGGTTCTTTTGTTAATACTGCACAATAACATGTGCATCAAATGAATTTATAAATATTCAATAATTACCCATATTGCAGTTTTATCAATGAAAGCATGAAGAAAATTTTGGGCGATTCGCTGGAGTTAATCTTTGCTTCCTTGACTTGTAAAATTTTGCATAGTAATAATGCATCAAATACTGAAATCGTATGAAATACATTAATTAAAAAAATTATGGTAGCCTAAAAATTATGGCCAGTAGTATATATATATATATATATATATATATATATGTGTGTGTGTGTGTGTGTGTGTGTGTGTGTGTGTGTGTGTGTGTGTGCGTTGTATATTTAGGCAGCAATCTCTCTGTTATGCAGGTTTCATTAAAAACGACAGACAAGTTATAATGGTTTAGTTTTTCATGTAATTTTTCACGCGATCTTATTTTTTTTTTCTTTTTAGAACAAAAATAATATGAAAATTGTCCAAATGTTTTGTTTATCCGAGCGCTTTCGGCTATATTTTTAGCCATTATCGAGGATGTATTTTTTTTTTACGTGTAACCGATTGTATGTAGTGTTATATATGTTTTAAAGTAGTGTGTATTTTTTACGTTCCAAACACGGTAAGCACATTGTCACCGTGTTCGTAGTTCATATTATTAAGTGTCGGGTTTTGTCTTTTTTATTAATAATGCCTCATTTATTTTTAGCATCTTTTTTCTTTTACACGTAGATGATGATATGGTATTTGTGTTGTCAACAAGTATGTTAGGGATAGGTTTTATCTTAGGCCTCCGTGTGTGCATTTAAATGAGATCCAATAACTTGACTGTCATTTGTAATGAAGCCTGCATACAGGCATTAGGCGTCTCGACCACAAATAATTCCACAGTTTAATCGAAGCTAAATCAAGCCTAAGATAAACACTTTTCAATTTTTCGTAAATAATCATGTCTACTCTGAAATGTATCAATTGGCGGTCTTCCATATGTTATATACTGATTAATTAAAAACAGAACATCTACTCAGATACGAGTATCGATTAAAAGTACTGTTCAAAGCAATATATAAAAATATGTCGGTTGTTAATTCCATTTTGTTAATCTCCAGAACTTTCCGTAACAGTGTCTGTTAACCCTTGTTTACGTTGCAATACGTTTCAGAGAAGATTTTCTTAAATTTAAATGAGATGACAATATTATTTTAATTTTTCCGTCATATTGACAATTCACACACAGCGCGCACACACATATGCACACGAACACACACACACACACACACACACACATATATATATATATATATATATATATATATATACAAAACCAGATCCTATTAACATTAATTTTATTAATATTAAAATTGATCAACATGGAGGGTTCATTTATGAAGCTTGAATTTTTCTCGCTGAAATGACTATTGAACGACTGTAAATTTCGAAATTTTTTGACATACTATATATATATATATATATATATATATATATATATTGACTGTCATTTGTAATGAAACCTGCATATAGGCGACTCGACCACAAATAATTCCACAGTCTAATCGAAGCTAAATCAAGCTTAAGAGACACGATTTTCAATTTTTCGTAAATAATCATGTCTACTCATATATATATATATATATATAAGAATGACTAAATAAGACAATATTTTACGCCCCATTATATATATTGTTAAATTTTAATGCTATTCCTGCCAATGATCATATTTCATTAAATATAATACAGTATAAATTTCAGTTCAAAATTCAATTAATTAGTATCTACGTGTCAGCTCGTGACCTGATTGATCCAGCGTCTTATATGCCCACAAAGTTGATATTTTGCCGTCACGCACACGTTTTTTAGCCGGCGTGTGTAAGTGTATTCCACCGCGTGTACATGTGGATGTGTTATTTGCACAAACAGGCATTGATGAAATGATTGGCGTGCTAACATTTGTCGGCGGCGTCCTAATGTCAGTGTCTTGAACAAAATTGTGACAGAATTAGGTCAAAGGTTGAAGGGGATTTTCTCTCTCTCTCTCTGTCTGATTCACATCGTCGTTCTTCAAGCCGTGAATGTATCTCACTGTGACAAACAATACAACGGAAAATATGGCGGGGTTAAGAGCTTTATTTTGTTTCTATTTAAAAGAACATTTTTAAGGGTGGGGATGAATGATGAGTGGAACAACGGTTTCATTAACAATGGCTTAAAACGTTAAACAACACAACTGCTATTACTACTAGTATTCATAAAAATAATTATAATAGTAATAATAATAATATTAATGATAATAATTTTATTCGGTAATAAAACAAGATAACAAATTCAAAAAAATTTCGAGTGGGTGAAGAAGTGCAAATAAAAGATAATGAACCTATGGCAGCGGCAATGAAGCTAAAAAAACAAAAGCAAATGCAATAAACCAAATGCAGGAAGGATGGCAAGATAAACCACATCATGGTCAATCAGTCAGTTAAGTGCCAGACGTGAAACACGCTTGGGCGATCATGTCTCCAAAGAGACATGACTGACTGGGCAGAAGAGTATCCCGCAGTAGGTTGCCATTGCTTTCTGCAGTAAACTGGTTGCCAGCCAAGGCTATAGAACCCAATCAATCCCGTTATTTAACCCATAACTGGAAGGAAGAAGCGGATTAATACCTTTCCCAAGGTATTTGCGCGTAAGTGAATGCAATGAATTCAACTGGTATTCGAAATCGATTTCTCGTTCATTTCCAGAGATGTGCGTTGTGGTGCAGCGGATATCGGCTCGGAACGAGAAATCGGGGAGCCGAGTTCAAATTCCAGTTAAATTCATTGCATTCACTTACGCGCAAATACCCTTGGGAAAGGTATTAATCCTTCTCTTCCTTCCAGTTATGGGTTAAATAACTGGACAGATTGGGTTCTATAGCCTTGGCTGGTAACCAATCTACCGGAGAAAGCAATGGCAACCTACTGCGGGATAATCTTCTGCCCAGTCAGTCATGTCTCGAAAGAGACATGATTGCCCAAGCGAGTTTCACGTATAGCACTTAACTGACTGACTGTCTGATATGGTCAATACTCTGCCATAAACTCCTTGGCTGTCCCTATGAGGCAATACAGTTTGTACATATTAACTGGACGATAGCTGACATTGATCGAATTGATGTCAAAACGATAAAGCTTCTCACTTGCCATCGAATGAATTATCCTAAAGCTGATGTTGATCGTCATCTGTGTCCAGATCCGAAGGCGAAAGAGGATTAGTTCAACGAGAACTGTCTTACAAACCTTCAACAATTGGTCTCCAAAGATGCCTAGAAACTACAGAAGACAGGATGATGGTCTGTATCAAAGAACATGAAAGATATCAGAAACTTTATTCAGTGATAAAAGAAGCCAAGTAATTCGAAAGGGAATTCCAATTGGGTGAAAAAGTTCAAACAAACCGCAATACGCCCACTACAGCGGCGAACACCTTACAAAAGAAAGCAAATGCAATGGACCAGATAAGCGTCTTCATGATCAACACTCTGCTTCTATCAAACAATCGGATGTGGACAAACTCCGTACCCATCAGTGGTTACGTAGTAAAGAGTTAAGAGGTGAAACCGAAGGTTTTATTCTTGCTGCACAGGACCAATGTTTGCTAAGTAGAAATTACCAAGCACACATATTGAAAAAACTGTGTTAACTCTAAATGAAGATTTTGTGATAAAACCCCAGAGACAACTGGCCATCTTGTATCAAGTCTCACAGTGTTAATACCAACTGAATATAAAACTCGACATGATGCAGCGGACCAATATCTTCACTGGTGAATATGTCTGTTTTACAGGAAGGAAA
The DNA here is from genome assembly GCA_037127315.1 of Ascarosepion bandense. Classification (NCBI taxonomy): domain Eukaryota; kingdom Metazoa; phylum Mollusca; class Cephalopoda; order Sepiida; family Sepiidae; genus Ascarosepion; species Ascarosepion bandense. Next base: position 1,724,302 of record JBBBDQ010001240.1, on the reverse strand, counting down.
CTCAAAGAAACTAGTATGAACATCATCCAGACTCGGTGACAAAGAAAAGAGTTGCAGCAATTTTATGAGACTTTACAATCAAAACTAATCGACGAAACACCGAGGTCAAAATTCACAAAAACAGAATATTCTTTCTTATTGACTTGGCAGTCTCTGGAGATTGTAATGTATAATTCAGTCAGTTAAATGCCAAACGTGATACACGCTTTGGGCGATCATGTCTCGAAAGTGACCTGACTGACTGGGCAGAACATTATCCTGCAGTACGTTGCCATTGCTTTCTGCGGTAGACTGGTCGTCAGCCAAGGCTATAGAAACCAATCTGTCCTGTTATTTGACTCATAGCTAGAGGGGAAAGAGATGTATTATATTATTGAGTAATAATTAGTGGGGGATCAGTTTATTACTTTATAACAATATAAAACTGATCCCCCAAATTATGACCAGTAGAGACCTTAATCCAGTTTTCAACTATTTTATTCTGTCAGTTAAGAGCCATACGTGAACACAATCTGTCCTGTTATTTGACTCATAGCTAGAGGGGAAAGAGATGTATTATATTATTGAGTAATAATTAGTGGGGGATCAGTTTATTACTTCATAACAACACAAAACTGATCCCCCACTTTATACCCAGTAATCTTAATCATGTTTTCAACTATTATATTCAGTTAGTAAAATTTCATACGTGATACACGCTTAGGCGTTCTTGTCTCGAAAAAGACATGACTGACTGGGCAGAAGATTATCCCGCACTAGGTTGCCATTGCTTTCTGCGGTAGACTGGTTGCCAGCCAAGGCTACAGAACCCAATCTGTCCTATTATTTGACTCATAGCTGGAGGGAAAAGAGATGTATTATATTATTGAGACTGGTTTTCAGCCAAGGCTATAGAACCCAATTTGTCCTGTTATTTGACTCATAGCTAGAGGGGGAAGAGCTGTATCATATTATTGAGTTATAATTAGTGGGGGATCAGTTTATTACTTCATAACAATAAAAAACTGATCCCCCACTTTATGCTTAATAGAAGCTGTAATCAGGTTTTCAACGTCAGTTAGTTAAGTGCCATACATGGTGCACGTTTGGACAGAAGGTTATCCCGAAGTACGTTGCCATTGCTTTCTGCGGTATGTAATATAACAATATGGCCCCACCCTAGGAAGGCTGATGCAAGCGAGGGTGTTTCCGGTCGTTGAAAGGAACGGATGTCGTTTGACCTTATTTCCGGCAGCAGCGGAAATAACTACAGAGGCAAACAGAACAGGTGTCATTGAGAATTACGTGGGCGTGCGTGGGCGAGGCAAAACCGGAAGAAAAAGTCCCGGTTCTGGAAGATTATAAAAAGACCTCGGCACACGGATTCGCCAGTAGAGGAGTAGCAGAGAGCGGCCGGTGGAAGCAGAGAGAGACAACATAGGCAGACTGGTTGCTTGCCAAGGCTATAAAACCCAATCTGTCCTGTTATTTGACTCATAGCTAGAGGGGGAAGAGATGTATTATATTATTGAGTAATAATTAGTGGGGGATCAGTTTATTACTTTATAACAATATCAAACTGATCTCCCACTTTATGCCCAGTAGAAGCCTTAATCATGTTTTCAACTATTATATTTAGTCATTCAGTTAAGTGCCATACGTGATACACGCTTTGGACAATCATGTCAAGAAAGAATCATGGCTGACTGAGCAGCTTCTTCCTGGTCTCTTGACCACGTGTATTTACTCGTGTTATTAGATTGGCATCAAGTTCCAAGGCATTTACCGTAGAAATAGTTAAATGTAACCGCTTTTCTATTCGAATAGTTTACTTTTTCACACTTCCCGCTTATGAAACTCGTTTCCATTTGCTTACTTCCTTGATAACTACAACATCCAAAAGTTTAAATGCAACGTCAATTGCTATCTTTTATCTACTTGATTCCCATCCATCTCTTACCTTTTCTTCAACATCCCAATATCTACAATCTCTAAAAGTTTAAATGCAACATCAATCGCCATTTTTTATCTACTTGATTCCCATCCATCTCTTATCTTTTCTAAAACATCCCAATAGCTACAATCTCCAAAAGTTTAAATGCAACGTCAATTGCCATCTTTTATCTACTTGATTCCCATCCATCTCTTATCTTTTCTTCAACATCCCAATAGCTACAATCTCCAAAAGTTTAAATGCAACGTCAATTGCCATCGTTTATCTACTTGATTCCCATCCATCTCTTATCTTTTCTTCAACATCCCAATAGCTACAATCTTCAAAAGTTTAAATGAAACGTCAATTGCCATCTTCTATCTACTTGATTCCCATCCATCTCTTATCTTTTCTTCAACAGCCCAATAGCTTCAATCTCCAAAAGTTTAAATGCAACGTCAATTGCCATCTTTAATCGACTTGATTCCCATCCATCTCTTATCTTTTCTTCAACATCCCAATAGCTACAATCTCCAAAAGTTTAAATGAAACGTCAATTGCCATCTTTTATCTCCTTGATTCCCATCCATCTCTTATCTTTTCTTCAACATCCCAATAGCTACAATCTCCAAAAGTTTAAATGCAACGTCAATTGCCATCTTTTATCTACTTGATTCCCATCCATCTCTTATCTTTTCTTCAACATCCCAATAGCTAGAATCTCCAAAAGTTTAAATGCAACGTCAATTGCTATCTTTAATCTTCTTGATTCCCATCCATCTCTTATCTTTTCTTCAACATCCCAATAGCTACAATCTCCAAAAGTTTAAATGCAACGTCAATTGCCATCTTTTATCTACTTGATTCCCATCCATCTCTTATCTTTTCTTCAACATCCCAATAGCTACAATCTCCAAAAGTTTAAATGCAACGTCAATTGCCATCTTTTATCTACTTGATTCCCATCCATCTCTTATCTTTTCTTCAACATCCCAATAGCTACAATCTCCAAAAGTTTAAATGCAACGTCAAATGCCATCTTTTATCTACTTGATTCCCATCCATCTCTTATCTTTTCTTCAACATCCCAATAGCTAGAATCTCCAAAAGTTTAAATGCAACGTCAATTGCCATCGTTTATCTACTTGATTCCCATCCATCTCTTATCTTTTCTTCAACATCCCAATAGCTACAATCTTCAAAAGTTTAAATGAAACGTCAATTGCCATCTTCTATCTACTTGATTCCCATCCATCTCTTATCTTTTCTTCAACAGCCCAATAGCTTCAATCTCCAAAAGTTTAAATGCAACGTCAATTGCCATCTTTAATCGACTTGATTCCCATCCATCTCTTATCTTTTCTTCAACATCCCAATAGCTACAATCTCCAAATTCAAATGAAAGCAATCAATTTGCCATCTTTTATCATGATTTAGTATCTCTTATCTGTTAACATCAATAGCTTCATTAAGTTTATTAACATTAATTCTTTATCTTTTGCATCTGTAGTTGCATCCATCTCTTATCTTTTCTTCAGCATCCCAATAGCTACAATCTCCAAAGTTAAATGCAACGTCAGTGCCATCTTTTATCTAGCGATTCCCATCCATCTCCATCTTTTCTTCCAACATCTGGCAGCTAGAATCTCCAAAGTTCAATCTGTGACGTCAATTGCCATCTTTATCTACTTGATTCCAATATCTCTTATCTTTTCTTCCAACATCCCAATAAGCACAAATCTCCAAAGTTTAAATGTGCAACGTCAATTGCCATCTTTTATCTACTTGATTCCCATCTATCTCTTATCTTTTCTTCAACATCCCAATAGCTACAATCTCCAAAAGTTTAAATGCAACATCAATTGCCATCTTTTTATCTACTTGATTCCCATCCACCATCTCTTATCTTTAGCTAACATCCCAATAGCTAGAATCTCCAAAGGTTGTCTAACGTCAATTGCTATCTTTAATCTTCTTAGATTCCCATCCATCTCTGTCACTATTAGCATCAATAATACAATCTCCAAAAGTTTAAATGCAACGTCCAATTTTTATCTTTTATCTCTTGAGTTATCCATCTCATCTTTTCTTCAACATCCCAATAGCTACAATCTCCAAAAGTTCGTGTAACGTCAGGTACCCATCTTTTTATCTACTTGATTCCCATCCATCTCTTATCTTTTCTAAAACATCCCAATAGCTACAATCTCCAAAGTTTAAATGCAACGTCGTTACTATCTTTTATCTACTTGATTCCATCCATCTCTTTATCTTTTCTTCATCGGCTTCGATGTCAAAAGTTTAAGGCTAAACAATCAGTGCCATCTTTGAAAATCTACTTGATTCCCATCCATCTCTTATCTTTTCTAAAACATCCAATAGCTACAATCTCCAAAAGTTTGACCCTAACGTCAATTGCCATCTTTTATCTACTTGATTCCCATCCATCTCTTATCTTTTCTTCAACATCCAATAGCTACAATCTCCAAAAGTTTAAATGCAACGTCAATTTGCCATCTTTTATCACTGCTTGATTTACATCCATCTCTTATCTTTTCTTCAACATCCCATGCTTCTAATCTCAAAAGTTTAAATGCAACGAGTAAGTCATATCTTTTTTATCTTAGCAGTTCCATCCATCTATTTATCTTTTCTTCAACATCCCAATAGCTAGAATCTCCAAAAGTTTAAATGCAACGTCCAATTCACTATCTTTAATCTTCTTGATTCCCATCCATCTCTTATCTTCTTCAACATCCCAATAGCTACAATCTCCAAAAGTTTAAATGCAACATCGGTGCCATCTTTATCTACTTGATTCCCATCTATCTCTTATCTTTCTTCAACGCGTAATGACGTCTCCCAAAAGTTTAAATGCAACGTCAAATGCTGCATCTTTAATCGACTTGATTCCCATCCATCTCTTATCTTTTCTTCAACATCCCAATAGCTAGAATCTCCAAAAGTTTAAATGCAACGTCAATTGCCATCGTTTATCTACTTGATTCCCATCCATCTCTTATCTTTTCTTCAACATCCCAAGAGCTACAATCTCCAAAAGTTTAAATGAAACGTCAATTGCCATCTTCTATCTACTTGATTCCCATCCATCTCTTATCTTTTCTTCAACAACCCAATAGCTTCAATCTCCAAAAGTTTAAATGCAACGTCAATTGCCATCTTTAATCAACTTGATTCCCATCCATCTCTTATCTTTTCTTCAACATCCCAATAGCTACAATCTCCAAAAGTTTAAATGCAACGTCAATTGCCATCTTTTATCTACTTGATTCCCATCCATCTCTTATCTTTTCTTCAACATCCCAATAGCTTCAATCTCCAAAAGTTTAAATGAAACGTCAATTGCCATCTTTAATCTACTTGATTCCCATCCATCTCTTATCTTTTCTAAAACATCCCAATAGCTACAATCTCCAAAAGTTTAAATGCAGCGTCAATTGCCATCTTTTATCTCCTTGATTCCCATCCATCTTTTATCTTTTCTTCAACATCCTAATAGCTTCAATCTCCAACATTTTAAATGCAACATCAATTGCCATCTTTTATCTCCTTGATTCCCGTTCCTCATATTTTCTTCGACATCCCCTGTACCTTATTTTTCTCTCACTGCAATCCCCTGCGCACTAGTGGCATTTTCTGCCTTGCTTGGGTTGAAATGATTATTTTTTTTGAAATTCATCTGAATAGCATTTTTCTTCTTTTTCTTCTTCTGTATCTTATTATTATTATTATTGTAGTTAATAATAACCTTAAATGGAGTTTGTAATTGATACACAGGGCTGTCATTTCATGCTTTTGTTATTGGCTGACTTGCATTGTCGTACAAAAATCTTAATTGCTCAAATGTCTTTATGTTCGTCTTTCTTTGGAATGGTGAAGACTGAGGAAAAAGCAGGATTCGGTGTCTTTTGGTGTCAGCAGAAACAAATATCAAACAATGTCTTAGAATGCCCGCGTTTCAGTTTAAAGAATAAGGGTCGATTGTTAATTTTAATGGTAACATAAAAAATGGGATGCAATCAGCTAAACACAAAGCAATAATGTCGCTCCTCCCAATGAAATGGGGACGTGTAATGAGGAAGAAGAAAAAGGATTGCCATAATCGAAACAATTAAAGGATCGATAAACAACAAATTGGTTGCTGGATCCAGTCAAGGCTCAATACGGGTATAGCAGCTTCTACCAGTGTGGCATACCAGTGACTAGTCCCATTTTTTTAAGATATCTGATAACGCGACAAAATGTTTTGTACTGAGGCCTTTCCCGAGAACTATTAGTGTGAAATGAATAGAATTCGGCTGAGATATGAATATTACCTAAAACATTTGTTTTCCGTGTTGATAACCGATTTAATTCTGCTTAATGCTATATTCCAATTTTTATTAACGTTGATACAATACAAGCCAGAGAGTCACTCAAGCTAGGGGATGATTGAAGTAAGGTGTTTTATAAGTGGCAAAAGTACGAAGCAATAAGTGCAATTTATGAAAATCAGTCAGTCAGTTAAGTGCCATACGTGAAACACGCTTGGGCGATCATGTCTCGAAAGAGACATGACTGACAGGTCAGAAGATTTTCCCGCAGTCGGTTGCCATTACGTTCGGCGGTAGATTTGTTAACTGCCAAAGCTATAGAACCCAATTTGTCCTGTTATTTGTATTATTAAGTAGTAATTATTAGTGGATCAGTTTATTACTTGATAACAATATAAAACTGATCCCCCACCTTATGCTCAGTAGATGACTTAATCATGTTTCCAACTGTAATATTCAGTCAGTCAGTTAAATGCCATACGTAATACACGCTTGTGCGATCATGTCCCGAAAGAGACATGACTGACTGGGCAGAAGATTTTCCCGCAGTAGGTTGCCATTAATTTTGGCAGTAGACTGGTTACCTGCCAAGGCTATAGAACCTAATCTGCCCCGTTATTTGACTCATAGCTAAAGGGGGAAGAAATGTATTATATTATTAAGTAGTAATTATTGGGGGATCAGTTTATTACTTGATAACAATGTAAAACTGATCCCCCACTTTATGTCCAGTAGAAGATTTAATCATGTTTCCAACTATTATATTCAGTTAGTCAGTTAAGTGTGTGATACACGCTTTGGGCGATCATGTCTCGAAAGAGACATGACTGATTAGGCAGAAGATTTTTCCGCAGTATGTTGTCATTGCTTTCTGCGGTAGACTGTTTTCCAGCCAAGGCTATAGAACCTAATCTGTTCTGCTACTTAACCCATAGCTAGAGGTAGTGACGGATTATTACCTTTTCAAAGTGTATTTGTGCGTAATTGAATGCAACGAATTCAACTGAAATTCGAACTCGGCTCCTTGATTTGTCGTTCCACGTCGATATTCACTGCACAACAACACATCCACATTCATGAAGTTGACAAGTGACAACACAATTTCCTCCCGCATCATTTCGAAATTTGGCGAGGCGGACAAACACAACCTCGCTGCTGATCTTGAGAAGGACCTACACTCAGTGGCGGACTGGGGTAAGAAGTGGCTCGTAAATTTCAATGCTTGTAAAACGAAACTGCTATCTGTCAACCATCACAGGCAATCTCTCCTGCCCCCTTATAAGCATGAACCTAGCGAGTCTCCCTGAAAGCAATATACCGCGACTCCTCGGCCTTACCCTATCTTCCGACCTCAAGTGGAATCATTACATTGAGTCAATAGCTAAATCCACTAATCCAGGAAGGTTGGGTCACTGTATCGGTCCAGGTAAGGTTTTTCCGCCTAAATTCATCTTGCACATGTACAAATCAACCATCTGACCGTGCATAGAATACTGCTGGCATATATGGTCAGGCGCCCCTGCTGTTCATCTCAGTGTTCTTGACAGGCTCCAATGGAAAATCTGTAATGTGGTTGGTCCCGATTTGGAAGCTCGACTCCAGCCACTTTCTCACCAGCTATATGTGGCTTCCCTCTGTCTCTTCTATAAATATTTTTATTGCTTCTGCTCCGACGAACTTAAGTCCCTGATGCTCCCACCACAAGAATTTACTCGTGCAACCAGACTGTCAACTGGGTCCAACCCATTTACAGTTAGATCAACTAAATGCAGCCGACAATTCTACTCCACCAGCTTCTTGTCTCGCACTTCCCGCCTGTGGAACTTCTTTTCATATACTTGCTTTCCTGACGGCTACTACCTCCAGGAATTTAAATGCAATGTCAATTCCCATCTCTTATCCACTTGACTCCAGTCCTTTCTACATCACCCCGTGTATCTTGTTCTTTTCCTTTCTCTCTACCTTCGCGACTGTCATCACACCTGTGTTCCCATCCTTCTCATGCCCTGGTTCGTCTTTCTCTTCACTCTTCTCCTGCCTATATTTTTACTCTTATGTAGCCCCCTGCGCATCAATGGCGATACCGCCAAGCTTGGGGAAAAACGATTAAAATATATGTCGATAAAAATAACATTCTGCTGAAGAGGTTAAGTTTATCAGTCAGTTGAGTGCCATACGTGATACACGCTTTGGGCGATCATGTCTCGAAAGAGACATGACTGACTGGGCAGTACGTTATCCCGCAGTACGTTGCCATTGCTTTCTGCGGTAGACTGTTGCTGGCCAAGGCTATAGAACCCAATCTGTCCTGTTATTTGACTCATAGCTAGAGGAGGAAGAGATGTATTATATTAGTAAGTAGGAATTAGTGGGGGATCAGTTTATTACTTCATAACAATATAAAACTGATCCCCCACTTTATGACCTGTAAAAGCCTTAACCATGTTTTCAACTATTATATTTAGTCAGTTAAGTGCCATACGCGATACACACTTTTGGCGATCATGTCTCAAAAGAGACATGACTGACTGGGCAGAAGATTATCGTGCAGTAGGTTGCCATTGCTTTTTGCGGTAGACTGGTTGACATCCAAAGCTATAGAACCCAATCTGTCCTGTTATTTAACCCATAACTGGAGAGAAGAGACGGATTATTACCTTTCTCAAGGGTATTTGTGCGTAAGTGAATGCAAGGAATTCAACTGGTATTCGAACTCGGTTCCTCGATTTGTCGTTCCGAGTCGATATCCATTGCACCACCTTATGTTTGTAGTTGTCGTAAAAAAAATCATCATCTTGAGAGTATGTTCTAGAAAATATTGGTTTTGGCAAGAATCTGTCCGTCTGGAACTTTCGAATGGAGTACATAAAATTGGAATGTTCTAGTATGCGTAGCCTAGAGGGCTTTATAACTAAGGAATAACAGCTTCATAACAGTTGCTATGGAAACAAAAAAACGATAAATTAGAGAGGGGTTTGCGACGTTTCGTCTGTGAAAAAAAAAGTTGGTTATAGAGTGAAAAATAGTTCATCACCCACAAGACCGTGTAAACGCTTTTGAAATCTATCAGGACAGGGAAATGGTGAGTGGGCAGGTAGACTGTACGATGGAAGCGTAAAAAAATAACACTACAGGAGTATTCTTGTCAGTACACACACACTTAGACACTTATATACTTTTAACTACACACATATATTCATAGAAGTATATACATATATACAGACACACGTATTATTGTAAATACATAGACGGTTGCTTCGAAGTACATGCATATATGTAAACGCACTCACACTCACACGTATTCATGTAAGTAAATGTATACGTACACATCCCCACTCGTCTGCTTGTAAGTACACACCTACAACCACAAACATATTCTTGTAAGTACACACACATATTTTTGTAAGTACACACAATTATTCTAGTAAGTACACACACATATTCTTATAAGTACACACATATTCTTGTAAGTACACACACATATTCTTGTAAGTATACACACATATTCGTTTAAGTACACACATATTCTTTTAAGTACATACACATATTCTTGTAAGTACACACACATATTCTTTTAAGTACACGCACAGATAAGTATACTTGTAATTATAGGCACGTATTTTTTAAGTACACACATAGAAAAACACTCACGTATTGTTATAGTTCATAAATACATACATATTTATACTTGTAAATACACACACTAATAAGTACATAAACGTACGTATTCTTGTAAGTACTCACATATATGCACACGCATTAATTAATATATATTTATGCAGGTGTGTATGTGTTTTCTTTCTTTTTTTGCCCGTAGCTCACTTTAAATAAATGAAAATGCAAAATGCACATTTCCTTTGCTGGCAAAGTAATAACGTCTGATGGCTGATAATCAAGACGATGGCTGCTGTGAGTGTGACAGGATCTGGAGAAAGATATTCTATGAATGAATAGGTTTTCTTTACAATATTCACCCTTAACTTTGTTGTTCATTTGAGTTGAATATTGTACACAGCATCGGAAAGACTTGCCTTTTAGCTTGAAGATCTTACGTCACAATTGACAAAAGACAAAATGGCCTCTCTTTCTCAATTCCAACCAGCTGGAAAAAAAAATGGAATCTTTTTTTTTAAAAGTGCAGACATTTTGTGTGTGTGTGTGTGTGTGTGTGTGTGTGTAAATTAAGTGATCTTTTTCAGAAATTAAAAAGAAAAAACAAAGAAAGAAAATAAAAAATAAAAAATAAAACAATTATTGAAATTTTTAAAAATATAGTGAGACGAGAAGTTAGCAAATCAAATAGCATGTCTTTTGTCCTAGGGTCCCCGACCCCATGAAACGGAAGCCATTATATTGAGGGGGTAAGAAAGACGTTGGGAAACAGTTAACAAAGAAGGAATAAAAAGAAAAAAAATTAAACACCGGTTTAAGAATTATGATTAAAGAAGAAAAAGAAAAAGAAGAAGAATGAGAAAGAGGAGAAAGTGAAGGAAAGAATGAATAATAATAATAATAATAATAACAACAATAATAATAACAACAACAATAATAACAACAACAACAACAACAACAACAACAACAACAATAAGAAGAAGAAGAAGAAGAAGAAGAAGAAGAATGAGAAAGAGGAGAAAGTGAAGGAAAGAATGAATAATAATAATAATAATAATAACAACAATAATAATAACAACAATAATAATAACAACAACAACAACAACAACAACAACAACAACAACAATAAGAAGAAGAAGAAGAAGAAGAAGAAGAAGAAGAAGAAGAAGAAGAATTAACACAATTAGACCAACGATGAAAAAGCATTGAAAGAAGAGGCCTTTTTTGTTCTCACATGACTTCTACTACTAGTACTAATACTACTAATACTACTACTACTACTAACACGACTTTGATAATCATTTTTACAATCAACTAAAAGTTAATTAAGTACTTTCAATAAATATTTCATTGAAACGAAATTTAAACTGAAAATATTCAAAAATTCAGTCAAAAGAAAGATCAATTAAACATTATTAAAATTCCTTTTTTTTAAAATAACATTAAAATATGCTTGATCATAAAGAATGAACCAAAAAATTCACAATATCTTTTATTTTACGATGGAACGCTTATGTCGTCGACTAAGGTTAATTGTGAATTTCAAAAATAATAATCGATACCTTTCTTTTTGCGAAGTAGTAAAGAATCCAAGCAGTCAGTATTTGAAACTGAAAAATTACCTTGTATATATAAATATATATATATGGGCTCTTGCCGTCTATATCGATATGCCATTGTCTCTCTCATGAACTGAGAGAAAGCTGCCACGATATATTGACCCTATCCTCATGAGTGTGACAGGAGGGATATATATATTTATATATATATAATATTTATATATTTATATAAATATTATTTATATATATATATATATATATATATATATATATATATATATATATATAGTCATCCGCAGACAGATCTGTTTCGCTGTAAATCATAGCTCATCAGTACAGTTAGACTCCGATTGCTTTTAACCCAGGATTGAAACCCGACCGAATTGGCGACAGTCGGCGATTCTACCTCTGAGCTATGGGCGTTCGGTAGAAGAAAGCAGACTTTTTGCGTGTACATTGTCATTATACACACCCAATAGCCAGAGTGCTCTAATTCATTAGTGAATGATCGATGCGTACATATATATATATATATATATATATATATATATATATATATATATATATATATATTTTTATTTTTTATTTTTTTTCATTTGTAAACAAGTTATTCCGCTACCAAGGCTTCTACCATGAGTGGTGTCTTCAGACGATTTTTAATAACTGATTTTACCGTATACCATTTTTCTTTTAAAGAACACTCTTGTAACGGTGTTTTATTTGAACGCTCATGTGGCAAGGAATTTACGAACGTGCAATTTTTAAATTAAAACGAATTACGGCATTTTTATCTATGGTTGGATGAACCTAAGCTGTATTTCTTAGTGTGGATGCATTTAATCATAATTTCTCTTCTTTCGTTTAACAGTTCGTCTTTATTTGGGAATAACATAATTTCTAATTTTTCTTCTTGGCACAGTCTACATATTTTTCCACTGTTGTAAGGCTTGGCGGTTTTTACAATGCTCCACGTTATGTCTGGGTCTTTTCCATATTTTGATTTTAATTTCCACTCATGGCTAGCCAATTTTGTATGGTTTTTTAATTTTTCTATTTCAAATGTAGATTTGTGATTAAACCACCTGGTCTTAAAGGTGTCTTTGGTTGAGTCCAAATATATATATATATATATATATATATATATAACGCAATCTGTGAGTCTGTGTGTGACTGTTCTCTATGCACGCCTTCATTTTTTACGCTACGCCATTCGAACTTTCTAGGGACACATATCTACAGGGAAGCCAGGCTGACACATACTTTTTAGTTTAAGTTCAACAATTTTCCCTTTCGCACGTTTTGACCAACGGAGCCGATTGTTGACATTTGCTCCGTAAAACGTCTAAGATCTAAGATGGTTGCTAAATTACGTTACAGAAATCAAATCTCACGTGTCAAACGCTATTAAAAAAAAAAAAGAGCCTTTATATTTAATTTTTATTCCGACGTTTTAAAAATTCATTTGGTCAACAAACAAATGTGAATATTTTTCCCCGTAATTTTGAAACAAAAGAAATATACTTAAAAAAGTGTTTTTTCAAACAAAAACAAAATATGTAAAAAAAAAAAAGTGCCAATGGTTAATTTAATTATTTAAGTTTCTTTTTTTTAGATTTAATATTTTATACTTCAGAAAATAAAATTTAAAAAAAATAAAGCTTTTTTTTTCGCTAAATATTTCATGCAGGAAATCAACTGTCTGTAAATGATTTCCATCGATTCCTCTCATTGGCATCTTCTACTTCTAAAATGTTCTAAGTTGCACGGGCTGTAATGCTAGTATATATATATATATATATATATATATATATATTTGTTTAAAATTTATAACATAACAATGTTATATTATATCTAAGAAAATAGGCGTTTTGTTTCGACACTAACCGTGTTTTATCAAATGATGATAGTGAATTCAAGTTGAAGAGTTTTAAAAAGTTAAAAATGGACTTAATCTTTTGAACCAAAGAAATGAACTTGCTGTTCACTGTAAACATAGTTCATTGTTTACTTTACAATATGGGTTGTAGTATTAAGAATTTATGTGTACAATTTTCACTGATGTCACTGTCATTTACATTTAGTTAATGAGTATTTTCATCCGACATGGTTTGTCAAGACAATATTTGCTGGGCATTTAATTTGGCTTCTATTATCATATTTGGCTTCTATTATCATATTGGGCGATCATGTCTTGAAAGAGTCATGAGTAAGTGAACAGGAAATTTTCCCGCAGTTGGTCTCGATTACTTTCTGCGGTAGACTGGTTGCCAAACAATGCTATAGAAGATAGTGTATCCTGCTATTTAACCCATATCTAGAAAAAAAGACCAATTAGTATTTTTCCCAAGGGGATTTGCACGTAAGTCGATATCCACTGCACCACAACGTAGTATTCACTAAAAATAATGTTCAAAGTGATAAAACATATATTATATACCAAAAGTATAACGTAATGTTTTTCGGTAACCCTAGTTCAAGTTTCCAATCAAGACGTTTACCTTTATTTCACACTAATAGACTTGGGAACGGCATGACTCCGCCTCTATGCAAGTACTACCCAATACACTTGATAAAAAATTCTGAAGCTACTAAAATAGTTCCCAATGAAACTTTAAATAAGCGTCATTATTTAATGTTCGCCAAACAGAAATATTGTTTTGTGGGTCACGGAATTTGATTTTTACGAAAGTCGTGTCATCTTAATTGTTCATCGACAACTTCTCAGATATCAGGGATGGCGTCCAATTCGTGCTTAAATATCTAAACTGTCGACTGCTTTTGAGCCTTTCTCAGACCAAAGATTAAAAATTACTTCAAATTTACTATAAGAATGCATGACAAATGATTTTAATAAAGGAAAGCATTACAAATGATTTTACTACAGG
>JBBBDQ010001240.1:1700000-1705000 GCA_037127315.1 Ascarosepion bandense | reverse complement strand
GATCAATTCCATATTACAATCAATACATATACTGACCCCTCATTTTGTGATCACAGCAGTATACATTATATTCATGAGATCCAAAAACACAAGGATGCATTCCAGGAGCTGAGGAGAGTATTAAGAAACAGGAAACATTCACTAGAAACAAAGTATTGGATTGCTATGTGACGCCAGTTCTTCAATATGGCAGTGAATGTTGGACAATATCATCAAAGATGAAGGGAAAACTTAAAGCAGCTGAAATGTGGTTCTACAGAAGGATGCTGCGGATATCATGGATCGAACATGTGAGCAATGATGAGGTTTTGGAAAGGATGGAAACGAAAAGGAAATTAATACTGAGCATCAGGAAGAGATAGCTAAAGTTCCTGGGACATGCAATGAGGAAGGAGGGCTTGGAGAACCTGATATTCACATGCCAGATAAAGGGAAAAAGAGGAAAGCAACGGATAGCATATTTGAAGGGCCTGAGCAGGTGGATAACGGAACGGGGGTTGGGTGGTATAACAGGAGAAAGCGTGCTAAGAGCCACCAGGGATAGAGAGACATTGAAGGCCATGATCGCCTTCATCCTGAAAGGACAGGGCACATAGAAGAAGAATATATATGCCAACTGTTTATATGGAATTATAATGTGGGTATAAATGGCGGATCAATTCTATATTATAATTAATATATAAACTGATCCCTCATTTTGTGACCATGCTAGTTTCTATACATTTATATTCTAGATTTATGGGCTTGATCTAGTGGATGACAAAACGAGGGTTGCATATTGTAACAGGAGAAAGCGTGCTAAGAGCCACCAGGGATAGGGAGACGTGGAAAGCAATGATCGCCTACGTCCTGAAGGGACAGGGCACATAGAAGAATATATATGCTGTTTACAAGAAATTATAATGTGGGTATAAAATGGGGGATCAATTCTATATTATCATCATTACATAAACTGATCCCTCATTTTATGTCCATGCTAGTTTCTATACATTTATATTCTAGATTTATGGGCTTGAGCTAATGGATGATGGAACGAGGGTTGCATCGTGGTTAAAGCTACCAGAGATAGAGGTACATAGAATGAGAAGAAGTCGCATATTTAAGGCCATGTTCCTTCAGGATGTAGTCAATCACGTTTCTCTGTAGATGCCATTTTAGATTTGCTTTGAATTGCCACCGGGAAGGAGCGTGGAGTGGTTTCCTGCTACCTTCTTCATGATTTTAAAAAAGTCATCGCAGTTCTTCCTGAAGAATGGCTATCATTCAAGGCTAGAGAACTCAGTCCACACCACTAGTTTTACATATAGCTTGGTTGCCGACGAGAAGAAATGTATTCAACACATTTATGCGAAAGAAAACGCAAGAGTCTCTGTCAGGATTTGAACACGGTTCGCTGATTCCACTTCCTGCGCTGACAACCTTTGTGTTACCCACACATTAGTGCTTTTTTTTTTAAGATATTTTCCAGCAAAAAATCAACAATGGCAAATAACGGCAATGAGAGCAGCGTATTTAGCTTTCTTACGTCAATCAGTATTATTTATTCTGCTTCATTTCTTGTATAAATATACTTTTTTTTTCTTATTCCATTGTCGCTGTTGGCTTGGGTTCGTCTTGTTTTATGTTACGGTGCCTACCTATAAGTGAGTGTGCATATTGTGTCTTCGATATGTGCAATACATTGTCTAATAAGTGTAGGGCGGGTAGGCAATCTCGGTGCATAATATATTAAAAGCTGTCCGTAATGCAGGGAGAGTTGCAATTTTTCTCTCCAGAAATGTGATATGCACTTAAACTGTCAATCAAGTGTATAATTCGAGAGCACGCATGCGCACAGATAGGGAGATGCACGCACGTGATTACACAATCAAAGATTTCTTACGCTCGCACGCACATACACACACGCCCGCTCACATACACAGACAATCACATACACACACGCCCGCACACATACACAGACACGCACATACACACACGCCCGCACACATACACAGACACGCGCATACAAACACATACATGTGTGCCTTCACAAGTGTGTAATCCTACAAATTCAACTCAGATGTTTGACGCCGGACATCTAGACATGTGTCAGTACAAATGTATATGAAACTAACAGGAACATATATATATATATATATATATATATATATATATATAGAGAGAGAGAGAGAGAGAGAGAGACATACACACAGAGGGAGACAGACAGACAGAAGGAGAGAGAAAATGAGGAAAAGATAGAAAGAAAGAAGGAAAATGAGAATTAGAGGAAGTGAAAAGAAAGAAAGAAAGAAAGAAAGAAAGTGAGGAGGAGAGGAAGTAAGGAAAGAGAGAGGAAGAAGAATGTGAGGGTTAGAGGATGTGAAGAGATAAAGAGAAAGAAAGAAAGAAAGCGAGGAAGAGAGGAAGTAAGAGAAAGAGAAAGGAAGAAAGAAAGTGAGCGTTAGAGAAAGTGAAGAGAAAGAAAGAAAGAAAGAAAGAGATGAAATAAGAGAAAGATAGTGAAGAAGAAAATAAGTGAGGAAGAGGAAATGAAGAGATAGAGAGAAAGAATGAAAGCGAGGAAGAGAGGAAATAAGAAAGAGAGAGAGAGAGAGAGAGAGAGAGAAAGAAGAAAGTGGGTGAGAAAGGAAAAATAAAGTGATAGAGAAGAAGAAACAAAGTGAGGGAGAGAAAATGAGGATGAAAAAGGTGTGGCAACGTACTTGGTTGGCTTAACGGCTATTGGAACTGAAAATGGAATCGTTAAATCGTGTTCTACTTCTGGACGATGCTACTGCGTCTTCTTCTTCATGTGCTGTGTCCCTTCAGGACGTAGGCGATCATGAACTTCCACTTCGGTCTGTCTCTTGTCACTCTCAATATATTTTCTCTTGGTATCTCCCATAAAACCCTCTCCGCCATCCATCTATCAAGTACGTCTCGCGCTGCTTTCCCCTGTCTCTCCTTTCCTTTATCCGACCTGTGAGTATTAAATTCTCCAGGCCCTCCTTCCTCATTACGTATCCCAGGAACCTCATTTGTCTTTTCCTAGCATTAAGTATGAGCTTTCTTCTCGTTTGCATTATTTCTAGCTCCACATCGTTGCACACGTGCTCCATCCATGGTATTCTCAGCATCCTTCTGTAGAACCACATTTCTGCTGCTTCAAGCCTCTCCTTCATCTTTGATGAGATTGTTAAACATTCACTTCCATACAGAAGGACAAATATCACAGCAATCCAGCACTCTTTTCTTTCTTCCTAATGAGGTTTTTCTGTCTTTAAGTACCCTGGTTAGCTTCTGAAATGAGTCTTTGGCCATGCCAATGCCCCTTTGGATCTCCATGTCGCACTTTCCATCCTCTGTCAAAACACTTCCCAGGTATTTGAACTTTTAACTTGTTTTATTTTAGTTTCTCCGACTTGTAGTTGGCATATTGGGCTCCTCTTTTTGCTGATGACCATACATTCAGTTTTCTTGAGGTTTATGCTCAGTGCTTTCTTTTCCCTTTCTTTTGCTACATTCTGTAGAAGGCCTTGTATTCACTTTTTCGTGTCTGCTATCAGCACTGTGTCATCCGCGTATCTGATATTGTTGTGATTGTGGCCGCCAATGTCGAATCCCGGCAGGGCTTTTATTTCTCTCATAATTGTTTCGCTGTACAGGTTGAAAAGATCCGGTGAGAAAACACATCCTTGTCTTACGCCCCTTTCTATTTTTGCATACCTGCTGAATTCCCTTCCTATTCTTACACAAGCGGTTTGTTGCCAATATAGATTCTTGATTATCCTAACGTCTTTTTAGAAATTGTCAGGGTTGTTGAGCATCTCTATCAAGTCCTTGTGTCGTACTTTGTCGAACGCCTTTGTGTAGTCCATAAAGCACAGATAAAGGTCCTTCTGCATTTATATTGCTCGATCAGATATTCGTTCTGAGCATGAATATCGCATATAGAATAAGTAAAGAACAAGTAGGAAAAACTGTCTTTAATCTGACATGTTTCACTTATAACAAGCTTCTTAAGAGATTTATTAAAGACGAATGATTTAAATGATTTATTTTTTAGAATGATTTTTTTTAATCATTCATCTTTTCTTTTTTTTTTAGTTTCTTCGACCTGTAGTTGGCACATTGGGTTTCTCTTTTTACTGATGACCATCCATTCAGTTTTCTTAAAGTTTATGCTCACTCCTTTTTCTCACTTTCTTTTGCTACCTTCTGAAGAAGTTCCTGCATTTTCCTTTCTGTGTCTGCTATCAGCACTGTGTCATCCACGTATCTGATATTTTTGAGATTGTGGCCGCCAATGTCGAATCCTGGCAAGGCTTTTATTTTTCTCATAATTGCTTCTCTGTACAGGTTGGAAAGATCCGGTGAGAAAACACATCCTTGTCTTACGCCCCTTTCTATTTTTGCATACCTTCTGAGTTCACTTCCTATCAGTACACAAGCGGTTTGTGGCTAATATAGATTTTTGATTATCATAACGTCTTTTCCGAAAATGTCGAAGATATCGAGCATCTCTATCAAGTCCTTGTGTCGTACTTTGTCAAACGCCTTTGTGTAGTCTATAAAGCACAGATAAAGGTCCTTCTGCATTTGTATTGCTTGTTCAGATATTCGTTCTGAGCATGAATATTGCATTCCTCGTTCTGGTATATAAACCTACATTGTTCTTGTCTCATCTCTGGGCCGATTCTGCTGAGTGCTCTGTTCATCAGAATCCGGATGATGAGTTTTGCAGATAAAAGTCCTTCTGAATTTGTGTTACTCTTTCAGATAACACTCTAAGCATGAATATTGCATTCCTCGTTCCGGTATCTTTAATAAAGCTCCACTGTTCTTGTCCTATTTCTGGGCCGATTCTGCTGCACGCTCTGTTTATCAGAACCCGGATGATGAATTTTGTTCTGTGGCCCATTAAAATGAGCTGCGTTTACATTGTACTTTATCTTTGGAAAAAGGAAGAACAGGTGTAGGTGGTCATCGGTAATAACACTAGACAGCGTTCAATAATCTC
The DNA here is from genome assembly GCA_037127315.1 of Ascarosepion bandense. Classification (NCBI taxonomy): domain Eukaryota; kingdom Metazoa; phylum Mollusca; class Cephalopoda; order Sepiida; family Sepiidae; genus Ascarosepion; species Ascarosepion bandense. Next base: position 1,700,001 of record JBBBDQ010001240.1, on the reverse strand, counting down.
T
>JBBBDQ010001240.1:1635000-1695000 GCA_037127315.1 Ascarosepion bandense | reverse complement strand
GTAACACTTTCTGAAGGGCTGTCGATTCGACTCGTTTGATGAAGTCGAGGAAGCGTGTCAAGAATCTTTTGATTCGAAACCGTCTGAATGGTACTTTGACCAGATCCGAAAGCTTGCAGATCGATGGCAGAAAGTCTTGGAAAATGATGGTCTTTATTTTGAGCAATAATTTTTGTTGTTTTTGCGAATAAAATTTCAATTTTTTGCAAGTGTTTACGAACATTTGGGACAAGCTAATAAAACAAAAGATTCAAAATAAAATTAAAATATGTTCGTAGAACATTACAGAAAGATAAACACAATCTTGAAATTCAGTCGTTCGGGGTTAAAAAAAAAAATAAAAAAAATTACGGAGTGGAGAATTATTAAAGGTTGAAATTTTTTTTAAAAATTGCGTAGTTTGGGAATATTGTCAAGCATAATAACAAAAGAGGAGGCCGGCAACAACAGTTACTCACATTAACTAAATAAACAAATGTATCTAGCTTAACCCGGGGTGGGGGGGGATGAGTTCCAACAGAAAATCATCCCCGTTGTGTCAAAAGATGGATCTAAAATAAAATCCAGATGGGCCCAGTTCACAAACTAGGCTCGTTGCTTTGACACATCTTTCATTGAAATCTACCAGTAACAAACGCTTTCTGTCAGTTTCTGATCTTCGTATTGATTTGATGTCGAAAGTATCCAGCCATATCCGAATTAACACTCGTATCGTAAGATTACTTCCGTCTGCGTCGTTCTCACCACGGCTAAAAGCTACAGAAACACAACCCGTCTAACCCCAGAACACGGAGGCGAGAGTAAACTGTGGTGTCATCGGTGTACATTCCTACTTTGGATCTTAAGTCATCGGGAAGATCACTGTAGATCCGAAAGAGCGTAGGATCTAGGATAGAGCCTTGAGGGACACCCGCGTTCGTATGGTAGTTCTGGGAGGCATGTCCGTTTAATACCATCTTCAATGTGCGGTTAGAGAGGAATGACTGGATTAGGTCAAACAAATGTCCAGTTATACTATAGCTCCGCATTTTGCGTAGAAGGCCAGCTCTCTGTCAAACGCTTTGGAGATATCCAATCAACGGTTCAGACTTCGCCATTTTTGTCGAGAGCCTGGTATATATACTCGGTGATGGTCGTTAGCATATCAGCAGTAGACCTGGTGAAGCGGAAATCATACTGTTTGTCCGAAAGGAGCCAGTGGGTTGTGCGAAGCTGAACCACCTCGGCGTTGATAAAGGTTTCGAACACTTTGCCAAAGATCGGAAGAAGTCTGATAGGGTGTTAATTTGCGGCGTCCGAGGGTTCTCCAGTATTCTTAAATATAGGAACTACAGAGGAAGACTTCCAACAGGCAAGAAGCAGGAAGCAGATAAGCAGAAGTTGTAGAGCTTATAAAGAACAGAGGAGAGTTCCGGGGCACATTTCTTTAAGACTATGATCGGGATTCCGTCTCCTCCGCTCATTTTGTGAGGGTCAAGTTTTGAGATTATGTTAGAGACCAGCGATGGTGTAATGTGACCGTCATTCAAGTCAGCCTCAGTTCTAGGTGGGAAGTCGGGTGTAGAAACTCCAGACGAATCCAATCTCGAATTGGTTGAGAATCTGCAATCAAACATTCAGCCTTGTCCGCTGATTAGGTGAGGACCTCAAATTCATTGATTAGGGGGTGGGGTATTGAAGTTTTACTCTTGTTAAGCACGCTTTTACAGAGTCGCCAGTAGTCTTTACAGGATGATATGCGTTTCTTCATTCTTAGCTTCGTTAAGTATCTTTTTACGCTTATTACGAGCTGAGGCGAAAAGGTGTCTGTTTTAGTCCGACGCGTGGCTTCGATAAACCCGGAAGAAGTGATTCCAGCGGACAATTGCGGCCGAGCAAGCGGGCAAGAACCAGGGGGACGAATGGGATTGAGGACTTACTCTTGTTAAGCACGCTTTTACAGAGTCGCCAGTCGTCTTTATGTATATTTAGGCAACATTTTTCATTAATGCATGTTTCATTATATAATATAGATAAGTTTTGTCTATTTTATGTAATTTTTTTATATTCTTCTCTGATAAGCTTAATAGCATTATCATGAAATGAAGAAAGAAAATTACAATATTGACACATAATTTTTTTAAAAATCCAATCTAAGCTCTCGGCTTACATAAGCAATTTTCAAAGATGACAAATTACATTATATATTAAAAACATGGACAAACGATAATGATAAACTGATTTTGTTTACATGGAAGATTTCCAAGCAACAACAAACTCATGTATATAAGACGCACGAAGCGAATATCACATCACAGCTCATGACATCACACATGACCAAGCGGGAGTGAAAACAAGAAATATTAAGTGTGGGAAGCCATTGAAATAGACCAATGGATTCAATTATTAATTATAGGCATTTAAGGATATTTGTGGATATTTAATAGTTTATCTTGTAGACGTTAGGCTTAAACTGTTTTATGTATACAGCTTCGCAAATTTTTAGTTTTTGTTTATTGATTTCATGTTTATATATATATATATATATATATATATATATATATATATATATATATATATATATTATAAATTATATTTTAGAAAATGTACAATTTTGTTATTCACTTTTATCCAATTGTTTTATACACTTTTATAACAAATATTGACAGCTCTATATTACATATCGAGCACTGTTTTAAATTAATGTTTTGTACGTTGCAAATTTTTCTTCGTTCCTTATTCACTCGGATATATATATATATATATATATATATATATATATACATATTTTCTAGACATATTCTATTAAACATAAGAGACAATGAATGTCTATTATGTTTAATCATGAGCCGTTCTAAACGTCGTATTTTTGCTTTAATTTCAGTTGAAAATAAAGACAAAAATTCTCCAACATTTGGATAATTATTTATTGATTTTCTTGTAAGCTTTCGGCTCACATGAGCCATCTTCAGAGAGGTTATTTAGACTGAAATATAATAACATCCACCATCACCGATGATTTTATTTTGTGTTGACATAAAACTCCGCTTGGCAACGGCAATAGTTACCAAAAATAATAAACGCAGTTCTTAAGTTTGCGATGCGGTTTTATGACGTCACACCGCGGGATAGCGCGAAATGACAACAAAACCATCTAGTCAAATGCAATGTAATATGTTATTTCCTGTTTTAAAGTTGATTTTATTGAGTGTTGGTTGTTTTGATTTGATGTACATGGCCTCCAATATCTGCAGGTTCCTCTTACTGTGTGTATGAGTAAGGATCACCGTATTGTTGACCAAAATCTGTCTGATATTACCTACATGTTTATGTTTTTCAGAGAAATGTTGTTTAATAGTACTCTGATCAGAAAGATGACATGTAAGTCTACGGGAGAGCGTGGTTGTGGTAAAACCAATATATGTACTAGGTTTTTGAGTAGTATCAGAGATGCAATCTCTGAATGGGCATGTATATATATATATGTGTGTGTGTGTGTGTGTGTGTGTGTGTGTGTGTGTGTGTGTGTGTGTGTGTGTGTGTGTTAACGAAGATTAACGAAACTGATTATAAACAACTGATAATTTGAAATGATTTGTTCGGACATTATTTCAGTACGAGTATCTATAAAAAATAATGTTCAAACAAATCATTTCAAATTGCCGGTTGTTTATAACCAGTTTCGTTAATCTTCGCTAATTTCCGTAACATATTTACATTTGTTGATATTACGATACATTTCAGAGCAGATATGGTTATTACGATGAATTCGAAAATTGTGTTGTAGGCTTAATTTGACTTCGTTTAGACTGACCGTCATTCGTGGTCGAGAGGTCTAAGACATACCCGATCATTCAGTGGCTTCCCCTTTGTGGATAGGTGTCGCAGGTTCAAATCCTGCTGAATAACACAGATATCGTAAATAGCCAGGTTGGTAGAAGTAAATATATAATACTGTTTGATTATAAAACAGAATATCTACCTAAATAATGTTCAAAGAAATAATACACATATAAATATTTATTTTTATAATCGTGTCGCCCCAAGCAAAGCATTTTACTGCCACTGTTGTTATGAAGGGGGTTACATAGGAAGTAAGTTCAGAGAGAGAGAGAGAGAGAGAGAGAGAGAGGAGGAGGAGGAGGAGGCAAGTTAGTGAGATAGCAGATGACTATTGACTTTACATTTGAATTCTTGAAGATGGCAGATGTCGGGAAAGCAAGTAAAGGGAAGGGAATTCCACAGGCGGAAAGTGCGAGAAAAGAAGCTATATAACAATTATCATCTATCTAAACTTATTTATAAATGGAGCTTTGTCTGTGTGTGTGTCCGTTACCTATAGACTCCGAAACAGCTGAACCGATTTTCTTGAAAATTTACACAGTTGTACTATAAGCATCTGCGAGTGTTCTTAGCTAGGATTTGTGTCGAAGTACATCCGATAAATATCGAAAATCGATAATCGAAAAACTCGGGTTATAGAAGGAGTTTTCCGATTTAAATCAAATTTGATACACTCATAGACAAAGACATAAGAAACGATATTCAGAAGTTTCAAGGTTGCAGTTCTTACAATAGTGCAGAAAATCGATAATATATATATATATATATATAAAAGGCAAGATGTTTGCACGTGTCTGTTTATCTGCCTGTATGTCTGTATTTTTTTCAGCCCTTTTATTTTAGTTTTGCTTCGGGTTTAGCTCTAAGTAGGTATAATTGTAGTTCTTAGTCTCAGCAATGATAACATTTACTCAGAGGACTTATTTAGCCTTCAAAATACAGTTTACGACGAAAAAAACTTATTTGATATCGATGCCAGGAAATCAAAATTTGACTTACATCCATTGATTTTTCTTTCAGTTATGATTTCGATTTAACTGGAAACAACTATTGCTTTTTAGTCTTTCGTGCCAACGTCCAAAGAGTCTGAGCTCCAGGGACATGGATTAGTTTTAAAGCTTTCATTACACCCGAGCAACGCCGGGCTATACTGCTAGTTATTAATACTCTTGTGACAACTTTTTTACATCACACCGCAACGGTTTTGCAGAAGCTGGTTTTGGTGATAATGTACTTTTCTTCGGTAGCATTGCAGATATCGCGGAAGCGTTACAAGTAGCATTATCAGATTTTCTGTCAGGCAAACTTGAAAATAAAGCCTTTATTTCTGCCGCTCTCAGAAAACACCATTGATAATATCAACAAACGAAATGGCGTCGAAACCACTTTCGTCATTAGCGTAAAACCTTCGGCTTAATCGAATCGAGTCATTCTGCTGGCTAAAGCGAACTCGTCATAATTGGCATCAGGCTTCTTGGAGAAATTATCATCATCTTCATCAATATGTTGGTACCAGAATGCCACATTCTAGTCTCTTCTGTCCAGTCCAACTTCGCCTGCAGTTATTTGAGATCGCCGGAAAAATAGAAATGGAAATAAAAAAGTAAAAAAAAACAAAACAAAGGTAATGATTCAGTTAAGTGGCATAAAATAACCTACTGTTTGTTGAATTCGTAAAATCAATGAAACCAGGGTATATGCGTCTATTACAACGGGTGGTAGTCAGTTAACTGCCGTATATGATCACAAGCATGGACGATCATAGTCTACGGCTATATCGTGTTGAATACACCGGTTCCCGTCCGATCAACGATGTTAAGCAACATCGAGCCTGGGCGACCACTTGGGAATACGAGGTGCTGTAAACGTAAGGACCAAGAATAGTCTACCGGTCCCCCAGGTTTGGGGGTTGGGTGCTGCGCTAACAACCCTGCTCCGTAAAAAAAAGTTTATTACAGCAACAGCAACAAAAAGTTGCTGCCTTATGCACCATCTGGTTGTGATGGATAAATGATGATGATGGGAGATCATGTTTCTTTTAATCCATAACAGACTCGGTAGAAGATTTTCCCGCAGTAGGTTGCCATGACTTTCTTCGGTAGACTGGTTGAAATCCAAGGTTATCGAACCCAATCTGTCCTGCTAATCAATTCTTTTATCCAGATCAGTCAGTTAAGTGCCACACGTTATACATGCTTGGGTGATCATGTCTCTTTCGATCCATGACTGACTAGGTAGAAGATTTTCCAGCAGATTTTCCAGTGGTTGACAATCAAGTTTATAGAACCCAGTCTGTCCTGCTATTTAACCCATAGCTGGAATGAGAAGAGATGGATTCATACCTTTCCCAGGGGTATTTGCGTTAAAGTCAATGCAACGAATTCAAATGGAATTCGAACTCGGCCCTCCGGTTGCTCATTCCGAGCCGATATCCATGGCACCACAAAGAACATCCTAGTGGACGAAGCAGCAAATAAATGCTGAAAACACGAGTCTGTTCTTGTACCGCTGATGCCACACCAATTCGTGAGGATGCAGCGTAAACAACGCTTCAAAAGTGCCAAACGGTTGCGGCAATTTACGCTAGACCTGGCGTACGGGAAACTTCTTCTTCTATGTGCCTGTCTCTTCAAGACGTGGGCGATCATGATTCTCCACATCTCCCTGTCCCTGGTGGCTCTTAGCACGCTTTCTCCTGTTACACCATGCAACCCTCATTCCGTCATCCACTACCTCAAGCCCATAAATCTAGAATATAAATGTATAGAAACTAGCATGGTCACAAAATGAGGGATTAGTTTATATATTGATTATAATATAAAATTGATCCCCCATTTTATACCCACATTATAATATCTTATAAACAGTTGGCATGTATTTTCTTTTTTTATGTGCCCTGTCCCTTCAAGACGTAGGCGATCATGGCTTTCCACGTCTCCCTATCTCTGGTGGCTCTTACAACGCTTTCTCCTGTTACACCACGCAACCCCCATTCTATCATCCACCTGGTCAAGCCCTTTAAATATGTTATCCGCTGCTTTCCCCTGTCTCTTTTCCCCCTTATCTGTCCTGTTAGTATCAGGTTCTCCAAGCCCTCCTTCCTCATTGCAAGTCCCAAGAAACTTTAGCTGTCTTTTCTTGATGCTCAATATTAATTTCCTTTTCGTTTCCATTCTTTCCAAAACCTCATCATTGCTCACATGCTCGATCCATGATATTCGCAGCATCCTTCTGTAGAATCACATTTCAGCTGCTTCAAGATTTTCCTTCATCTTCGACGATATTGTCCAGCATTCATTGCCATATTGAAGAACTGACATCACATAGCAATCCAGTACTCTCTTCTTTGTTTCTAGCGAAATTGTCCTGTTTCTTAATACTCTACTCAGCTCATGGAATGCATCCTTGTGCTTTTGGATCTCAGGAATACAAATGTATAGAAACTGTTGTGGCCAAAAAGTGAGGGGTCAGTTTATATATTGATTGTAATATGGAATTGATCCCCCACTTTATATCGAGTATACTTCTGTAGAACCACATTGCTGTTGCTTCAATTTTTTCCTTCATCTTTGATGATACTGTCCAACATTCACTGCCATATTGAAGAACTGACATCACATAGCAATCCAGTACTCTCTTTTTTGTTTCTAGTGAAATTTCCCTGTCTTACTCAACTTCTGGAATGCGCCTTTCGCTATGTCAATTCGCCTTCGGATCTACGGGAAACTAGTTTACCGAAAAAGAACGTATCTGTATCAGTTGCACGGTTTACTGAAGAGAAGGGTAAAAAAAAAATAAAAATAAAAAAAAAAACAGATAATTACTGCTTTAAGTATACCTGATATATGGTTTTATTTTTTTATCAACCCTGACTATTGCAACCAACTGCAAAATGTACCTTCTAAATAAAAGCTCTTGCTTTTTCTTGACAATAACGGTGTTTTTAGTGGGAATCCTGAGAGATGGTGACTTTTCTTATTTTTTTTACGTCTTGGACCTTTGACGTTGGATTTGTAATTCTAACTTTTGCCAGTTCTGCTCGTTCTTCCTGACTTTTCGATTTGTGAGACTGGATTTTCGCTACAGACTTTTCCCCGCCTTTCTTGTTTTAGACATTTGTGAACAGACAAACAGATCAGTTGTTTGAGTGGCAATCTGCTGTTAGCAATGAATCATCTGACCCTTGGACGTTGTTTACATGATTTGCAATACCAGCGATAACCATCTGTTGCATTTTGATAGAAATTTAATCCAAATAGCCGGCTGCAATGTCGGCTGTTTCGAATAAGCCGTCGGTGTGCTGACAAACGCGGCACATTTATAGGTTCCCTAAGACGATTGCTGAGCCCCAGTAAACACGAGTCTACTTTCAAAATATCTTCTGAATATATTTTTATTCGTTTTTTTTTTTCACGGCTTATCAACACTTTGCAAGTTATTTAAAACCAGAAAATATTTTTATATTGAAGAATTTTTTTTTTAGATAATGATTTTAGTGCTATAAATCATTCTTAACTAAAGCTGGTGGCGGCGGGGGTGAGGAGAATAGGTGGATTCATATATTTTACAAGAGTACACTCCACCCATGTCTATTGAACAGGTTAAGAGGCTCATCCCTTGTTCCCTGTTTAGGATGTGGTTTCCGGCTTTCTCTTTTCCAATATTCTCACTTTGTTTTCTTGTTTTTTTTTTTCAATTGGAGTAGATAGATCTATCTATCGCCCGGTTCACACTCCACCCATGTCTATTGAACAGGTTAAGAGGCTCATCCCTTGTTCCCTGTTTAGGATGTGGTTTCCGGCTTTCTCTTTCCCAATCTTCTCACTTTGTTTTCTTGTTTTGTTTTGTTTTCAATTGGAGTAGATAGATCTACCTATCACCCGGTTCACACTCTACCCATGTCTATTGAACAGGTTAAGAGGCTCATCCCTTGTTCCCTGTTTAGGATGTAGTTTCCGGCTTTCTCTTTCCCAATCTTCTCACTTTGTTTTCTTGGTTTTTTTTTTCAATTGGAGTAGATAGATCTATCTATCGCCCGGTTCACACTCCACCCATGTCTATTGAACAGGTTAAGAGGCTCATCCCTTGTTCCCTGTTTAGGATGTGGTTTCCGGCCTTCTCTTTCCCAATCTTCTCACTTTGTTTTCTTGTTTTTTTTTTCAATTGGAGTAGACAGATCTATCTATCGCCCGGTTCACACTCCACCCATGTCTATTGAACAGGTTAAGAGGCTCATCCCTTGTTCCCTGTTTAGGATATGGTTTCCGGCTTTCTCTTTTCCGATCTTTTCACTATTACGTAGCTCCCTGCACATCAGTGGCGTTACCGCCTTGCTCGGGGTGATACGATTAAAAAAAAAAAAAAAAGTATTTGCGCGGAAGTGAATATACAACCCCAACTGGAATTGAACCTCGGTTCTTCACCACACGCACATCCAAGCTTACAGCACATGATATTCCGAAACGATCGATCATCTAGATCGACGTTTCGGTGATCATACGGGAACCGGTGTTTTAACGTATTAGGGCCGTAAGGTAACATAATTCTACGCTTGTATGTGAAAGATGAAGAAAGCAAATATTTTTTAACATTATTTTGCTCTCATGAGAAGGATTACCAAAACAACTTCTTTCCTCGCACCTAAGTATTATTGAATTCAGGATCTGAAAGAGCAAAATTTCTCCCAGTGGTATGTATAAATACATTTCATCATAGATTTATGGGTAGGTTTTGAAGGCTATCACAATGTGTTTAGAAAAATAAAGGAAGGCAATGAAGGTGTTGGGGTTTGCCTATTTATTATTCATTAATATTTCGAGATCATAGTCTCATCTTCAGAATGATAGGAGAGCTTGGTTTCATGTCAGCTCGTGATCCGTGCCTTTCATGGAATGGTCATCTTTCGCTGCTACTGCTGCCGTTAATTGTAGTGTGTGTGTGTGCGTGTGTGCCTCTCTCTCTCTCTCTCTCTCTCTCTCTCTCTCTCTCTGTGTGTGTGTGTGTGTGTGTGTGTGTGTGTGGTTTATATATATGCGCGTTGACCGATAGCAGGATTTAGCGTTTTCGCATCTCTGTTAAAGTGGTAGTGGGCGCCGTTTTATGATCTGATTTATATATGTGCGCGTTGACCGATCGCAGGATTTGGCGTTTTCGCATCTCTGAGATCTTTTTCCGTTTATATCGAATTAGATTTTAATTAATCTTTTCCAACAAACATTATTTTGTGGATACCCATGTTTACGTAGACGTCCTTTATTGCTTTTTTTTAAACAGTGTGAAGAACTTCTGTTTACGTTTTGGATAGAGAAAAATAAACAGACAATGGCTTTCGAGATTTAAATGAGTGGATTTTCATTTTTCAAAATGGTATTTGAAATCTAGATGTGCTGTTTATCTCCCTATCGGTCTAACTTATGCCGTATAAGGTGGTAGGTACTTCTACAGAGATAACGCTTGTTCGAACCGTAACGGAGAGCATATTTTCTTAAGTCTCTAGAATGCACAGGCCGGTAGATATAATTTGTTAAATAGGGCGTCTATTCAAACTTGGGTGTCCACAAAATATCGTTTGATGTAGTAGAAAATAATGTCGAATATAAAAATCCATTGATTCCTTAAAAAATACTTTGTTTATGTTTCAGATAAGAAAATAAAATAAGCAGAAATGGGCTTTCGAGAAAATTTGAACAAGAGTGTGTGCATTCTTCAAAAATGTAACTAAACCTGACTGGTTTGTGAAGTTCTCTGTAGCCGAGCGGTACGACAACTATTTCTTCAACAAAATGGGAAGGGTGCACAGGTTTGTACCTTTTTAGGGGGAAAATTTTCTTTTCTAAATTACTCGCATGTGTTTGACGGGAGTTGTTATTCCCATTATTTAAAAAAAATACAGAACGTCTACTCAACCACGGGTAACCATAATATAAGTTTTGGGTTAATAGCAAATAATGTAGGATAAAAAAAATCTATTGATACTTTAGAAATTAGTACTACTAGATTGGCATCTAAGTCCCACCATTTTACCTTCAAAATTGTTAAATGTAATCCTCTCTTCTACATCAATAGTTTCTTTTCTCGCACTTCCTGTTTGTGATACCGTTTGATTGGTTCCCTGATAGCTATAATCTTCAAAAGTTTAAATGAAATGTTGATTGCCATCTTTTATCTATTGATTCCTATCCATTACTTATATTTTTTTCAACATCCCATGTAACTTGTGTTTTATATTTAGTTTTTTAGTTTTTTTTATTTTCACTGTAACCCCCTGCTCACCAGTGGCGGTCCTGCCTTGCCTGGGGTGAAATGATTATTAAAAAAGTGTTAACATTTCGGATACGAAAAATAAGTAGATGTATTTTCTTTGAAACACTGAAGTAACGCTTGGCCTCAGAATGCTAGTCTGATTAAATTAATTTTTGGGTTGTAGGTGTGCATTAGTTATTTTTCGAAGAGAAAATGCTTTAAATTTTCTTTTAATAACTGACTGTAGCAAATTGTGGTGTTTTTCCCTTTTTAGAGTTTGATTGCCACCAGGATTCTGATGCAGAAACATTGGTGCGGTCGAAACGTTAGAGAAATTATTGTGGCATATTACTGCTACAAGATTTTGCAAAACTAGAATACGAAGCGTGTTACCGTTTTGGACTCTGCTGGCAAAACGATTTCTCTTTCCCGTAGCTGCAACGGTTTCCTCCCACCAAATTGATTAGAGAATGCCATAAATCCCGGCTAGAAACCGACACTCGTCCCAGATAAATATATTTTAATCGAGACTGATCGTAGATAAATAAGAATACCACATCCAAGTGCTTTGAATTTAGTCAATCAGTTAAGTGCCATACGTGATACACTCTTTGGGTGATCATGTCTCGAAAGAGACATGACTGACTGGGCAGAAGATTATCCCGCAGTAGGTTGCCATTGCTTTCTGCGGTAGACTGGTTGCCGATCAAGGCTATAGAACCCAATCTGTCCTATTATTTAAGCCATAACTGGAGGGAAGAGACAGATTAATACCTTTCCCAAGGGTATTTGCGCGTAAGTGAATGCAATGAATTCAGTTGGAATTCGAACTCGGCTCCCTGATTTCTCGTTCCGAAGCGATATCCAATGCACCACAACGCACATTCTTGTGTGCTTTGAATTGCCATGTCTAATTCTTCCAGCTTTCGGTTTTTCTTTTTTCTGTTTTTTTTTTTCTGTTTTTTTTTTTTACTGAATATAAACGTATATTGCTACAAATTAACCCTGAAAGTGTAAGAATGGTCATCATGGAAAACTGATGAACGTGAAAGTAGGAGCACTTGAAATCATACTGTATTTTATTAGACGATATTTTTGAGAATTATGAAATGAAGGGAATGAAATGAAATGAATTATGACAATGAAGTGTACTTGCGCTTGGTGACAGATATTTTGAGATTAGAGTGAAAAATATATTGTTGAAAAATGTCAGCCAAAAATGAAAACACTTTTGTGTTTGTATTTTTATTTTGTCTACCGAGGTCAGACGTCCATGTTCCACATTCAAGATTGTATCTAAACTTATTTATAAATGAAATTTTGTCTGTGTGTGTGTGTGTGTCCGTTACCTATAGACTCCGAAACGGCTGAACCGATTTTCTTGAAAATTTACACAGTTGTACTATAAGCGTCTTTGAGTGTCCTTAGCTAGGTTTGGTGTCGAGGTACCCCCGATAAATATCGAAAATCGATAATCGGGTTTGGCTCTAAGTAGGTATAATTGTAGTTCTTAGTCTCAGTCATGATACCATTTACTCAGAGGATTTATTTAGTCTTAAAAATTCAGTTTACGATGAAAAACACTTATTTGATATCGATACCAGGAAATCAAAATTTGACTTACATCCATTCATTTTTCTTTCAGTCTACGGTTTCGCTTTAACTGGAAACAACTATTGCTTTTTAGTCTTTCGTGCCAACGTCCAAAGAGTCTGAGCTCCAGGACCATAGATTAGTTTTAAAGCTTTCATTACACCCGAGCAACGCCGGGCTATAATGCTAGTAAAAAATAAAAATAAAATATATTCTATATTTTATTTACATATGGGTCCGCTCCATTGTTTTTCGACAGAGGCGTTTGTTGCAGTTTATTGATTTACAGTAACGGGAACGACGAAGGAGACAAAAAAGATGAAGAAAATTATGAAATGTTATTTGAAACTGATTCGTGTGAAAAAGTCTGGTGGAGCGGTTTCCGACAAATCGATTTATGATTAGAGATTTTGATCATCTACCAAAGGTTTTGAGTTTCAAGAAGTTTGAGAATAATCACCGTAGCGGTCACAGTGAAGGCCGAAGAATTATGCAGTTTTTAATTTTCGTACTCGTTTTTGCAGCCTTCGTCGTTTGTACCAGCATCGTTGAGCCAGACAACGTAGGGCCCAAACAAACAGTATTGCGCTTCAGAAGAATTATTTATAACCGAGAAAGTGATATATAACATAGGCACTAGAATACGGATAGGCTGAGTAGAAGAGTTATTGAAAATGCCAAGACTGCAGCATGAGTGTAACTGTAAAGCGTACTGAGAAGGGTGCTGGTGATTTGACAAAACTTTCTGTCATTTGTCTCCAGCGATAGAATCCAGAAATATGATGGGGAATACGTAAATGGTTAAAATATAAAAAGTAGTTATATGTAGAAACAAAGTATTAGTGTTATTTTTTGTTTATTTATTTATTTATTGCTGTTAAGGAAGTCACAGATTGCAAAGATAGTTGTCTTCTAGAAATGATAACATTAACGATTTTCATTATCAAAAGGCAAGAAAATGATCAAGAAAAGGCGGAACAGAAAAGGAAGAGAAAGGCCAGACAAAGCGAAGACAATGAACAAACATATATTGAGTTTAAGTTTGAGTTTTGTTTAACGGTATATCAACACCTCTGTGGGTTATTTAATGCAAAAGGTGGGGTTTAGGTATTTTTTGTAATGTTCACTCATAGTGAGAAGGTTGATTTAATCAGACTTTAAAGAAAATTTTAAAAAATTTTATTCTTTTTTATTTTAGAAAACTGAAAATGTTTTGTAGTTTTGTATTTAAAAATGTTTTGTTGAGAATATTTTTTTTTATTAAAAAATCTGTTATGTCAATAATTTTTCTTAAAAAATGTATTATTGGTAATATATTTTTCTTCAACAATGTATGCATTTCTATAAAATTATATTTTTATTCATAGTGTTTTGACCCCAGTTTGGGGGTTAACTATTTGCCCATAGCTGGGACCCTAACAGGTGCTACCACCCCGGGTCAGAGTAGACCTGGGAAAAACAGCAATTAAGAGGTGGTTCCGTGCTCCTCACAACCTGCCAATCAGAGGCCTTGCTGCCGGATGCAGTTTACCGTCATGCCCAGGAACCAAACATATACTGAAGAAAAGAAAGACATACTGCAAGGATTCATGAGGAACGAACAAAAGTCAAAATTTCCAGGTAAAAGAGAACAGAAAAATGAAGAGAAAGAAATGAATAGAAAATTTCTTCTTCTTCTATGTGCCGTGTCCCTTCAGGACGTTTGGGATCATGATCCTCCACATTTCCCTATCCCTTGTCGCTCTTCATACCCCTTTGCCTGTTATTCCACTCAATCCCCGCTTCACTATACAGCTGCTCAAGTCTATCAAGTATGCTGTGCCTTGCCTTCCCTTGTTTCTCTTCCCCTCTATCCGAAAGAAAAAAAGAAAGAAAGAACATAACGGAAAGAGTGTAGCGTAAATAAAAACAAAAACAAGGATATAAATGGAATAAAAAATAAATAAATAATTAAAGAAATACACAAAAGAAAAAAGAAACAATGTAAAAGAAAGAAAGAAAGAAAGAAAGGAGCACACAGAAGCAAGAAAGAAAGAAAGAAAGAAAGAAAGAAAGAAAGAAAGAAAGAAAGAAAAGAATGAAAGAAAGACAGAAACACAAAGAAGAAAGAAAGAATGTAAGAAGAAAAAGAAAGAATGTAAGATGAAAAAGAAAGAAAGGAACACACGGAAGAATGAAAGAAATATATAAGAATAAATAAAAAGAAAAAATACACAGAAGAAAGAAAGAAGAAAGAAAGAAAGTACGTAAAAATAAAGGAAGGGAAAGAAAGAACCACACTGAAAAGAAAACGAAAGAAATAATGTAAGAATAAAAAGAAAGAAAAAAGAAAGAAAGAAGGAAAGAAAAAAAGAATTAATGTGAGAAACAAAAAGAGAAAGAAAGAAATTATTCGGACTATTGTCCTCATCTTTGTTGGCATTTGTACGACGTTTAATAATAGATCATTCTATTTGTCTATATTTCTGAGATGAGGTAGTATTTACAGTATTTACATTATTCGGACTATTGTCCTCATCTTTGTTGCCATTTGTACGACGTTTAATAACAGATCATTCTATTTGTCTATATTTCTGAGATGAGGTAGTATTTACAGTATTTACATTATTCGGACTATTGTCCTCATCTTTGTTGCCATTTGTACGACGTTTAATAATACATCATTCTATTTGTCTATATTTCTGAGATGAGGTAGTATTTACGGTATTTACATTGTTCGGACTATTGTCCTGATCTTTGTTGCCATTTGTACGACGTTTAATAATAGATCATTCTATTTGTCTATATTTCTGAGATGAGGTAGTATTTACAGTATTTACAGTATTCGGACTATTGTCCTCATCTTTGTTGCCATTTGTACGACATTTAATAATAGATCATTCTATTTGTCTATATTTCTGAGATGAGGTTGTATTTACAGTATTTACATTATTCGCACTATTGTCCTCATCTTTGTTGCCATTTGTACGACGTTTAATAATAGATCATTCTATTTGTCTATATTTCTGAGATGAGGTAGTATTTCCAGTATTTACATTATTCGGACTATTGTCCTCATCTTTGTTGGCATTTGTACGACATTTAATAATAGATCATTCTATTTGTCTATATTTCTGAGATGAGGTAGTATTTACAGTATTTACATTATTCGGACTATTGTCCTCATCTTTGTTGCCATTTGTACGACGTTTAATAACAGATCATTCTATTTGTCTATATTTCTGAGATGAGGTAGTATTTACAGTATTTACATTATTCGGACTATTGTCCTCATCTTTGTTGCCATTTGTACGACGTTTAATAATACATCATTCTATTTGTCTATATTTCTGAGATGAGGTAGTATTTACAGTATTTACATTGTTCGGACTATTGTCCTGATCTTTGTTGCCATTTGTACGACGTTTAATAATAGATCATTCTATTTGTCTATATTTCTGAGATGAGGTAGTATTTACAGTATTTACAGTATTCGGACTATTGTCCTCATCTTTGTTGCCATTTGTACGACATTTAATAATAGATCATTCTATTTGTCTATATTTCTGAGATGAGGTTGTATTTACAGTATTTACATTATTCGGACTATTGTCCTCATCTTTGTTGCCATTTGTACGACGTTTAATAATACATCATTCTATTTGTCTATATTTCTGAGATGAGGTAGTATTTACAGTATTTACATTATTCGGACTATTGTCCTCATCTTTGTTGCCATTTGTACGACGTTTAATAATACATCATTCTATTTGTCTATATTTCTGAGATGAGGTAGTATTTACAGTATTTACATTGTTCGGACTATTGTCCTCATCTTTGTTGCCATTTGTACGACGTTTAAGAATAGATCATTCTATTTGTCTATATTTCTGAGATGAGGTAGTATTTACAGTATTTACATTATTCGGACTATTGTCCTCATCTTTGTTGCCATTTGTACGACGTTTAATAATACATCATTCTATTTGTCTATATTTCTGAGATGAGGTAGTATTTACAGTATTTACATTGTTCGGACTATTGTCCTGATCTTTGTTGCCATTTGTACGACGTTTAATAATAGATCATTCTATTTGTCTATATTTCTGAGATGAGGTAGTATTTACAGTATTTACATTATTCGCACTATTGTCCTCATCTTTGTTGCCATTTGTACGACGTTTAATAATAGATCATTCTATTTGTCTATATTTCTGAGATGAGGTAGTATTTCCAGTATTTACATTATTCGGACTATTGTCCTCATCTTTGTTGGCATTTGTACGACATTTAATAATAGATCATTCTATTTGTCTATATTTCTGAGATGAGGTAGTATTTACAGTATTTACATTATTCGGACTATTGTCCTCATCTTTGTTGGCATTTGTACGACATTTAATAATAGATCATTCTATTTGTCTATATTTCTGAGATGAGGTAGTATTTACAGTATTTACATTATTCGGACTATTGTCCTCATCTTTGTTGGCATTTGTACGACATTTAATAATAGATCATTCTATTTCTCTATATTTCTGAGATGAGGTAGTATTTACAGTATTTACATTATTCGGACTATTGTCCTCATCTTTGTTGGCATTTGTACGACGTTTAATAATAGATCATTCTATTTGTCTATATTTCTGAGATGAGGTAGTACTTACAGTATTTACATTATTCGGACTATTGTCCTCATCTTTGTTGGCATTTGTACGACGTTTAATAATAGATCATTCTATTTGTCTATATTTCTGAGATGAGGTAGTATTTACAGTATTTACATTATTCGGACTATTGTCCTCATCTTTGTTGCCATTTGTACGACGTTTAATAACAGATCATTCTATTTGTCTATATTTCTGAGATGAGGTAGTATTTACAGTATTTACATTATTCGGACTATTGTCCTCATCTTTGTTGCCATTTGTACGACGTTTAATAATGCATCATTCTATTTGTCTATATTTCTGAGATGAGGTAGTATTTACAGTATTTACATTATTCGGACTATTGTCCTCATCTTTGTTGGCATTTATACGACATTTAATAATAGATCATTCTATCTGTCTATATTTCTGAAATGAGGTAGTATTTACAGTATTTACATTATTCAGACTATTGCCCTCATCTTTGTTGGCATTTGTACGACATTTAATAATAGATCATTCTATTTGTCTATATTTCTGAGATGTGGAAGTATTTACAGTATTTACATTATTCGGACTATTGTCCTCATCTTTGTTGGCATTTGTACGACATTTAATAATAGATCATTCTATTTGTCTATATTTCTGAGATGAGGTAGTATTTACAGTATTTACATTATTCGGACTATTGTCCTCATCTTTGTTGGCATTTGTACGACATTTAATAATAGATCATTCTATTTGTCTATATTTCTGAGATGAGGTAGTATTTACAGTATTTACATTATTCGGACTATTGTCCTCATCTTTGTTGGCATTTGTACGACATTTAATAATAGATCATTCTATTTGTCTATATTTCTGAGATGAGGTAGTACTTACAGTATTTACATTATTCGGACTATTGTCCTCATCTTTGTTGGCATTTGTACGACGTTTAATAATAGATCATTCTATTTGTCTATATTTCTGAGATGAGGTAGTATTTACAGTATTTACATTATTCGGACTATTGTCCTCATCTTTGTTGCCATTTGTACGACGTTTAATAACAGATCATTCTATTTGTCTATATTTCTGAGATGAGGTAGTATTTACAGTATTTACATTATTCGGACTATTGTCCTCATCTTTGTTGCCATTTGTACGACGTTTAATAATGCATCATTCTATTTGTCTATATTTCTGAGATGAGGTAGTATTTACAGTATTTACATTATTCGGACTATTGTCCTCATCTTTGTTGGCATTTATACGACATTTAATAATAGATCATTCTATCTGTCTATATTTCTGAAATGAGGTAGTATTTACAGTATTTACATTATTCAGACTATTGCCCTCATCTTTGTTGGCATTTGTACGACATTTAATAATAGATCATTCTATTTGTCTATATTTCTGAGATGTGGAAGTATTTACAGTATTTACATTATTCGGACTATTGTCCTCATCTTTGTTGGCATTTGTACGACATTTAATAATAGATCATTCTATTTGTCTATATTTCTGAGATGAGGTAGTATTTACAGTATTTACATTATTCGGACTATTGTCCTCATCTTTGTTGGCATTTGTACGACATTTAATAATAGATCATTCTATTTGTCTATATTTCTGAGATGAGGTAGTATTTACAGTATTTACATTATTCGGACTATTGTCCTCATCTTTGTTGGCATTTGTACGACATTTAATAATAGATCATTCTATTTGTCTATATTTCTGAGATGAAATATTATTTACAGAATTTACATTATTCGGACTATTGTCCTCATCTTTGTTGGCATTTGTACGACATTTAATAATAGATCATTCTATTTGTCTATATTTCTGAGATGAAGTAGTATTTACAGTATTTACATTATTCGGACTATTGTTCTCATCTTTGTTGCCATTTCTACGACGTTTAATAATAGATCATTCTATTTGTCTATATTTATGAGATGAGGTAGTATTTACAGTATTTACATTATTCGGACTATTGTCCTCATATTTGTTGCCATTTGTACAACGTTTAATAATAGATCATTCTATTTGTCTATATTTCTGAGATGAAGTAGCATTTACAGTATTTACATTATTCGGACTATTGTCCTCATCTTTGTTGGCATTTGTACGACGTTTAATAATAGATCATTCTATTTGTCTATATTTCTGAGATGAAGTAGTATTTACATTATTTACATTATTCGGACTATTGTCCTAATCTTTGTTGCCATTTGTACGACGTTTAATAATACATTAGTCTATTTGTCTATATTCATGTGATGAGTTAGCATTTACATTATTCGGACTATTGTCCTCATCTTTGTTGCCATTTCTACGACGTTTAATAATAGATCATTCTATTTGTCTATATTTCTGAGATGAAGTAGTATTTACAGTATTTACATTATTCGGATTATTGTCCTCATCTTTGTTGCCATTTTTACGACGTTTAATAATAGATCATTCTATTTGTCTATATTTCTGAGATGAGGTAGTATTTCCAGTATTTACATTATTCGGACTATTGTCCTCATCATTGTCGCCATTTATACGACGTTTTGACCATTGTACGCTCCGGCCTTTTTGAAGTACAGGATTTTCAAACCAAATCCTTTATTACAATCACTGGAGTATACCATTCTCATTCCTTCTGAGAAACCTCTTTTGGTAGTCATGACTTATCTCCCTCTAACCCGACTCTAAGTTACTTGTTCATCACTGCTGTAGCCTGGTATTGAACTCACAACCTTTTGGGTCAGCGACTTCAATAGTAGAAATGAAATCATTGGAAAATCCTGAAATTGAGAAGAAAAACCTGAGGGAAAGTAGAAAGATAGAATAAGAAAGGGTGTAAAAAGAGAGAAAGCGAAAAAGAAGGAAAAAAAGTAAGCAGTGAAACAAAGAGAGAAGATTGTGAAAGAAAGAAGAAAAAGAAAAGCGTTTCATTATAGAAAAATTAATCAAGAAAAAGAAATAAATAAAAATAAATAAATAAATGATTTAATGGAAGACGTGAATAATGTAGCGAAAGAAAGAACATTTAGCTAGAACGAAAAAAAAAGGAAAGAAAAATAAAAATCCCATAGAAACAACAACAAAAAAAGAAGTAAAAAGACAGATATAAGAAAACAGAAGACAAAACAAAAACTGAAAAAAAAAAAAAGAAGCAATTAAAGAAAGAAGTTAAAAAAACGGAAAAAATGAAAAAAATAAAAGATCTTAAAAATCGCACTAAAAAAATGGCCGGACGAAACGTGCCAAATGCCGTTGATTAGTTGTTGACAGACGTGCGACAATCAACGGCAACAATTAGGCAAGACCGAAGAAAAAACAAAAAAAAAAAACGACCACAACATTTCATGCTGACATTTATCATGAGACAGAAACAAAACACACACACACACACACACACACACACACACACACACACACATATATATATATATATATATATATATATATATATATATATATATACCTACACAGATGACAGCCACTTTTTCTTGAAATACAGAACCCCAACTAAACAACCGTGTTTAGGCTATAAGCAATTGCAAACAACGAATACACACACACACACACACATATATATATATATATATACATATATATATATATATATATATATATATATGGTTAAATAAAATAAAGACAAAAGGAAAACTGTATTTAAATCGCCTACACGTTTCGTCCTGTGATGGACTTTATCAAGGCAAAATGACGAAATGAGCTTTATTCCAAATTACGTATCTATAAACAAACAGTGATGGCAAGTATAAAACCGGTCACAAATCATTCAAAAAGATTAACAGAATATTTTAGTTTTAGAATTCCTTCATGTGTAGTGCAAAGTCACGAGATGTTAAAATGAAGGGAATTCAACCGTTTTCTTTTAACTTTTTATTATGAATGTTAATCTGTTTCATTATCATTTCCATAAGCAAAGGTGAGATTGGGAAAAAAATCCGGGGCGCAAATTGATGTTTTGGTAGTACTGGTTGGCGGCGCTCTCGGGAACTTTTCTTCTGAACAAATTGTTTACTCTTTTTATTAGTGTGGCATTTTTAAAATCGAAATTGTGGTTGAATTTATTTCTGTGAATCACTAATGCATTTGTAAGATTATTATTAGTGATGTCTGTTTTGTGTTCATATATACGCTTTTTTAGATTTCTACTTGTTTCTCCGATGTACATGGAGGAACAATCCCGGCAATTTATTTTATATACACCTGCTTGTTCGTCATTTTGATTTCGGTTATTTTTAGATCTGATAATGTCCATAATGTGCGTTGTGGTGCATTGGATATCGGCTCGGAACGAGAAATCGGGGAGCTGAGTTCGAATTCCAGCCGAATTCATTGCATTCACTTACGCGCAAATACCCTTGGGAAAGGTATTAATCCGTATATTCCTTCCAGTTATGGGTTAAATAACAGGACAGATTGGGTTCTATAGCCTTGGTCGGCAACCAGTCTGCCACAGAAAGCAATGTCAACCTACTACGGGATAATCTTCTGCCCAGTCAGTCATGTCTCGAAAGAGACATGATCGCCCAAGCGTGTATCACGTATGGCACTTAACTGACTGAATGTCCATAATAGTTTTCGAGGTAGTTGTTACTATGTGTGTATTTTTTATATGAGATAGATTGTTTTGGATATTAGATGCAATGGAGTTGGTTGGTAGTATGATGTATTTGTTATTGTTTAGATTATTATTGTTAACAGTGTTTCTTTTGTTGTGGTTGTATATATGATGTGCCTTTCTTTTTGCATTGTGAATAAAGTGATATGGGTAATGCAAGTTTCTGAATGTGCTTTCTATGTATTTTTCTTCTTTTGTTAAATATTGGGGGCTGCATATTCTTAGTGCTCTTAAGAAGAAACCTATACTAATACCAGATTTGATTTTGGAAGAATGGCTGGAGTAGAAATTTATCAGGTCGTTTTTGTTGGTAGCCTTTCTGTAGACGTCAAAATTGAGTTTGTTGTTATTTTTGTGTAATATGATATCTAGGAAAGGAAGAGTATGATTAGATTCAGTTTCGAAGGTAAAATTTATAGTAGGTTCTATGTTATTTAGTTTGTCGACAAAATCTATGTTAGTAGTTTCCGGATAGATTAGAAGGGAGTCGTCTATATATATATAGGAGGAATTTGGTGGTAAAATGTTTCTGAAATAATCTCTTTCTAGAAATTCTAAAAATAAACTAGCGAGAACGCCTCTGAGAGGCGATCCCATTGGTCAATAAATAAATTCAACCACAATTTCGATTTTAAAAATGCCACACTAATAAAAAGAGTAAACAATTTGTTCAGAAGAAAAGTTCCCGAGAGCGCTGCTATCCAGTACTACCAAAATATCAATTTGTGCCCCGGATTTTTTTCCCAATCTCATCTTTACTTATGGAAATTATAATAAAACAGACTAACATTCATAATAAAATTTTCAAAGAAAACGGTCAAATTCCCTTCATTTTAATATCCCGTGACTTTACACTACACATGAAGAAATTCTAAAACTAAAATATTCTGTTAATCTTTTGAAATGATTTGTGAGCGTCTTTGTGGTGGCCAACACTGTTTGTTTATAGATACGTAATTTAGAATAAAGCTCTTTTCGTCTTTTTGCCTTGATAAAGTCCATCACAGGACGAAACGCGTAGGCGATTTAAATACAGTTTTCCTCTTGTCTTTATTTTATTTAACCATATATATATATATGTATATATAATACTAGACAGATTTTAGTCGATAATTTTTACATATTCTAAACTATAATTTATAATAAAATTTATAATAAATATTCATAGCTCTATTTTATATTGAGCACTGTTTAAATTAATGTTTTGAACATTGTTAATTTTTTCTTCGTTCCTTATTCACTTGGATATATATATATATATATATATATATACATATATTTATATATATGCATATATGTATATCTCTCTCTCTCTCTATATATATATATATATACGCACACACGTATATGCATATATGTATCTCTCTCTCTCTCTCTCTCTCTCTATATATATATATATATATATATATATGTATACACGCATACACACGCACATACACACCCGCAAGCAGATAAACGTATGTATATATATTGAATTCCTCACTGTATTCTTCTTTTTTTCTCGAGGGGTGCATACCTGACGAATCTTATGTTACAGAACTCAGGAATTTAAATGTTTAAGCGCGTCTGTTACTCATATAAAAATGCCAGGATTCTCCTAAAATCTTTTATTGCTCACCTGAATCAAATTTCTGTGGGATGAAAACCCTGATTACCCTCCCCGGAACACATACAGGAGGGGCATGAATTTAGTACGACGAAAGACAAATTGATCAAGTCTATAAAGAAAACCTGGAGAGACAAGAAAACCGACATAGGAGAGCACTCTGAATAGACACATTCAGCTAATATATATTTCTTGTTGTCGGCACCCGCTCGCATCCGATCATCGAGACCGTCATTTTCTCTCCCTGCCCCTTTCTCCACACACTTGGCAGGAAGCGCCTACCTCGCGGCTCAAAAGAGATTGAGACAGGCGAGATCTGATAAACCTGGTTGCATCGTTTTATTGGATATTTGGTCTGTACAAAGGTGCGCCTCGTTTACACCAGCCCGGCTCTTCCGTCAATTTTGTCGTTGAGATCTTTGCTTATTCCACTGTTGTGGGTTTTCAGGAGTTGGTCGCGTTTAGTCTCTGGTCCTTCCTCATCAACCTTATCGCCAAGGCTGGATCTACATGAGTTGAAACTCCAGACAGCTTTGCTATTGAGAACTCTGGGACACGTAAGCCCTCGACCATGACAAGGAACAAACATATATATTTGACACTGGAAATCGGAGTGCACAGTTATTGAATCTTCCATTTTGAATTCTTATTACTTTAAGGACAATAATAAAAATAAATAAATAAAAGAATAAAATTAATACAATAAAATTATCTAAACTTATTTATAAATGGAACTTTGTCTGTGTGTGTGTGTGTGTGTGTGTGTGTGTGTGTGTGTGTGCGTGCGCGTGCGTGTGTGTGTCTGTGTGTGTGTGTATCCGTTACTTATAGATTACGTAACGGCTGAACCGATTTTCTTGAAAATCTACACAGTTGTACTATAAGCGTCTGCGAGTGTTTTTAGCTAGGTTTTGTGTCGAGGTACCCTCGATAAATATCGAAAATCGATAATCGAAAAAATCGGGTTATAGAAGGAGTGGTCCGATTTTAATCAAATTTGATACACTCATAGACAAAGACATAAGAAACGATATTCGGAAGTTTCAAGATTGCAGTTCTTACAATAGTGCAGAAAATTTGATATTGATACCAGGAAATCAAAATTTGACTTACATCCATTCATTTTTCTTTCAGTCTATGGTTTCACTTTAACTGGAAACAACTATTGCTTTTTAGTCTTTCGTGCCAACCTCCAAAGGGTCTGAGCTCCAGGACTATGGATTAGTTTTAAAGCTTTCATTACACCCGAGCAACGCCGGGCTATACTGCTAGTTATTCTTAAGTGAACTCAGATTTTGCGGCCCTCAATATTATGTGAATATACATATATATATATATTGCTTTTTTTTTTTAATGTAGGTTTTTTTAAAGTCATCACAATTATTATATAAGTCTATGTTTAATAAATATGACCTATAATTGAAATAATATCGTCTCTTTACTAATGTCTGTTTATATATCGTTACATTTCGTTTAAGACCAAACTACGTATAGGTCCTAACAATCCTTCTGCTTTTACTAACGGCATTGTCCGCTTACCTATCTGTTTGTGCAAAGATGACCCCTGACGTTTACATCTGTGTATCAGCCTCTTATAAGACGAGACTTGATAAGTGTGTCGAGGGCGGTAAAATCAAGAGGTCCTCATCCCAAGTGTAAAATGAATCTCACTCTTGTATCTACTTTAGTAGTTTGTTTTCTATATGACGAAATCTTCTTAACTTTGCCAACAATAGTAGCGTCGAGCCCTCGCAGACATCTGGGGCTAATTGTCTAGTTTCTCTTTTATTGAGTTCCTGTAATGGCGGCCAATATTAAAAGCAGCTGCTGCGCATGTCTGCGGGGGAACGCGTATTTAATGAATGATTGAGTGTAAGTAAGAATAAAGGGGAAAAGCGAGAGGAAAGGAGCGAAAAAATTCAAGAAAAACGAAAGAGGAAAATTTGTGTTTCAAGATTTCGAGAGATTAAAGGAAAAACGAGAGAATGAAAAAGGACGCAAGATGAATGACTTATAAATAAAGTAAAATAGAAGAATGAAGAAAATGAATGAAGATAAATGAAGAAAGAGAATAAAAAAAGGAGAAAGAGAAAGAATAAAGAAGAAGAAAGGAGTGAATGGAGAAGAATAAAAGGAAAAAAAAAGAGGGAACGTAGAAATGTGAAGACGGTAAATGAAGATAAATGAAAAGAAAGAAAGACGGATAAAGGAGTAAATGACGAAGAATAGAGAAAATGAATGAAATAGAATAAAGAGTTTGAATGAAAATGAATGAAGAAAGTGAAAGAAAAAGAATAAAAGGAAAGACTGATGAGAACAAAGACGAATTAAATGAAAAAAGGATAAAAATATCTCATACTGAAATGTGAAAGAGGGTGAATAAAAAAGAATAAAAAGCATGGATGAGGAATCAGTAGTGAAAGAGAGTGAAAGGAATATAAAAAGGGGTAAAGAAGAAAAATGAAGAAAAAGAATGAACGAAGAAGTGTAAAGGGAATGAATAAAAAATGAATTAAATAAAAATAAATAAATGAAGATGAAAAATCATTTGAATGAAGAAGAAAAGGAATAAAAAAGAATAAAAAGGACAAATGAAAAATGACATGAGTGTAAAGAAATAAGGGTAAAAAGAATTAGTGAGGGAAAGAAAAAAGAAAAACTGGTTGTATTCAGCAGATTTACAATGACTACCAAATGAAAAATTAGGAAAAAGAAAAAAATAAGAATGAAGATGAAATTAAAAAATAGCTTTAGATATGAAATAATGTAAAATATATATATATATATATATATATATATATATATATATATATATATACAGCCGTGAACAAAATTTTAAGGATAATAATAGCGTCAAGGTGTTGAAAGATGGCAGGCAAAGGAAGGAATTGTGGTTGATAAAAATAAAAATAATAAGAGTAGGGACGTTGAAAAATGGATAAATATGAAAAAGTAAAAAAAAATTAAATTGCTTTTATGAGAATAAAAGAACATAGTTGTGGGGGTGAGACCATTCAAATGAATATGAAGTGAACGAAAAATAAAGTGTAAAGTGTTTGAAAGTGTCGTGATACAGACTAGCGACGGACCGGATGTTCGCACTTTCACGAACAAAACGCAAATGACTAAAAGTCGGCGGTGCGCATCCGGGTTCGCGCAGATATTTTGGTTTGAAAATAAAAATGAATCAAATATTAAATTTCCATTTCGCGAGCCTACGCGAATTTTATTTATCAGCCAAAGGGAAGCCCAGAATCAAATACAAGTGTGAAATCCCAAACGAGCTCCTGCGATCCAAAATGTCGAAATAAAAAGCCGATACAGAAAGCACCCAGACAGACTGACTGACAGTGACAGGCGAGAGTAATTAATATCTCCCTTGATCAAGTCAAGTGGCTACTATGCTCGTCCCTTCACCCCTTCTTCCTTCTTCCCTGTCTCAAAACTACTTACTGACCTAAGGAGCGACTACATCAAAGACATTCCTCATTTAGACGCTCCCAACATTTCTAAGCCTTAATTCTCTTTCAGCTTATTATTTGCCATGAACATTTTAACCTCCGTTGGACCTCTATTCAAGTATTACTTTAATTGTAAAAACATTAATTGATATGTGTATGTATAAAAATGTTATTTTTCAACTCAATTTGCTTTTCTTGATTTTATAATCATTTTATGACTTATAGTGGGCTATCTACCACAAGGCCAAATTCCGTTAACCTGCAACCGTATACAATTACCCTTCACTAGAACGGACTCCAACTACAACTAGAAAAGAATAGATAAAGTAGCCCCTATAAAAGAAGAAAGGAAAATAATTAAGAAGAAAAGAAAGAATGAAGTAAATATTAAACGAATAAAGAGAATATTTAAAGAAGACAGTGGAAAGAACAAAGAAAATGAAAGAAGAAAAAAAGAGGTAAAACGATGAAGAATAAAGAAAGTAAATGAAGAACAAGGAGAATGAATAAAGAAGAGAAACAATGAAGATGGATGAAGAAAATGAACGAAGAACAGAAACGATGAAAAAAAAATAAAGAGAATGAATGAAATAGAGAAACGATATAAAAGAATAAAGAGGTTGAATGAAGAAAAGAAACAAAGAAGAAGAATAAAGAAAGCGAATAAAGAAGAGAAACGACGAAGAAGCATAAAGAGAAAGAATGAAGAAGCAAGAGAATAAGAAAAAAGAACTGAATGTTTAAAAAGAAAGTGAATAAGAGTTTGAATGAAGAGAGTGAATGAATGAAGATAGAAAGGAAAAATGAAGTAGAAAAAAGATGGAAAATTTAGAGAATAACGAATATAAATAAGGATGAATGAAGAAAGCGAATGAAAGAGAATGAAAGGGAAATGAAGAAGAATAATGACCAGTAACGAAGAATGAAAAAGAAAGAATTGCAGGAATAGAAAAAGAGATTAAAATAAACAGAGAAAAAGAGAGAAAAATGAAACAGAGTGAGAGAGAAAGAAAGAAAGAGAGAGAAAGAAAGAAAGAGAAACAAAGAGAAAGAAAGAAAGAGAGAGAAAGAAAGAAACAAAGAAAGAGAAAGAAAGAAAGAAAGAGAGAGAGAGAAAGAGAAACAAAGAAAGAGAGAGAAAGAAAGAGAAAGAAAGAAAGAAAGAAAAAGAGAGAGAAAGAAAGAGAAAGAAAGAAAAAGAAAGAAAAAAGAGAGAGAAAGAAAGAAAGAAAGAAAGAGAAAGAAAAAGAAAGAAAGAAAGAAAGAGAGAAAGAAAGAAAGAAAGAAAGAAAGAAAGAAAGAAAGAAAGAAAGAAAGAAAGAGAGAGAAAGAAATACAATGGAAAAATAACGCAAAAAGAAAATTAAAGAAAAACTCTATTAAAAAAACGAAAGAGACAACAAACTAAAAAGACAATGTCCGTTCTTAACATCAGAAAACCTAATTAAATGACGCCATATTGAAAAATTCGTCTTGTCGTCTGCCGACACGTAGTAACTAGTATTTTTTTTCTACTGAACTAATTACACATTTGCAAAAATTGTGTGCTGAGTAACACACGTACGCGACTTCCTCAGTTCACATACACACTCACACAAACACACACAAATACAGACGTCGGTACGGGCTCAAACATTCACACACCAACTTATCAGTTGAGGTGCATATTGCACACATGTAATAAAGACGTCCACTAAAAAAAAGAAGAAACCATGTTTTTTCTTCAGCAATGTATCAGATTTAAACAAAGGCAGTCAATTCGAAAAGCACAATCACACAAAGAAATATACTTAACACACAATAATGTAGTTAATTTTGTTAATATTTTGATATAAATTCGCATCATCTGCAAAAATCCTTCTCTTACACTTTTCTCTGAAACCCCCTGCAACTGGTTCGTCTTTCTCTTTCCTCTTCTCCTATCTAATCTTTTACTCTTATGTAGCCCCCTGCGCATCAGTGGCGTTACCGCCTTGCTTGGGGTGAAACGATTAAAAAAATAATAATTATCTAGATATTATCAAAAAGACTCTCAGAAAAATTTAAAAAAACAATCTAAATTATAATAATTCCATTTCTGCTTCCAAATGGTTTTTTCTTAGATTGACACAGCAACAACGGCAAATCTTAGCGTGATTTATGCTAGAACAATACTGTTGAATATTCTAATCAGTCAGTTTCCATTCTTAAAGCATAATGAAAACGTTGCCAGACATTGTTTGCGCTTAACATGAATGATCCAATTTGTTTTAGTACTAAAATTCCGCTAATACAAGGCTCAAGAACCTCTCATGGTAGAGCGTTACGGAATTATGAGTATGATATGAATGCAAGATAAGGAAGATAGACAACGATTGTTCTTGTTCAGGGAGTCTGTGGGTGGGTAGAATCCGTGGATGTAACACGGTGACTCAGCTATAATGGTTTGAACTTGTGGAACTAAAAAATTTCATTTGAATATTTGCAATCGAGATAGCGATAGGCTTGTCAAATTGCCTCTAACTGAAAAGAATAATAAACTAAGTCATTTCGTTCAAGATTGTGTAACCGATGATACACTGCTGATAGCAGATACCAAAAAAAAAAAAAATACAAGAACTATTATGGGAGGTAGTTAGAAAAGCGGAAAAAAGGACTACGAATAAACTACAAGAGCGCTGAATGCATGGTCATCAGTAAAAAAAGTATCCTAAAATGCCAACTGCAGTATAGGGATACTACAATCAAAACAGGTACAGAAATTTGCATACCTGGGAAGTGTTATAACATAGGATGGAAAGTGCGACACTGTGATCCGAATGTGTGTTGTTATGGTAAAGAATGCATTCCAGAAGCTAAGTAGTGTATTAAGAGAGAGAAAAATTTCGATGGAAACAAAGAGGAGACTACTGGATTGTTATGTGATGGCTGTTTTTCAGAATGACAGCGAGTGCTGGACAATCTCCTGAAAAAACAAAAGAAAAACTCGAAGCAACCGATCTACAGAGGGATGCTGAGAATACCATGGAGGGAACAGGTTTTAGTGTGGATGTACACGAAAAGAAAACTGATACATCAGGAAAAGACAGCTGAAGTTTTGGGGACATGTAATGAGGAAGGACGGCTTGGAGAACCTGATGCTCACGAGACGGATGGAAGGAAAGAGAGACAAGAGAAAGCAATGCATGACATACTTGATAGACTTGAGCAGATGGATGGTGGGGCGGGGATTGAGTGAGATAACAGAAGAAAAAGTATTAAGAACGACAAGGTAAAAGGAAATGTGGAAGGCCGTGATCGCTTACGTCCTGAAGGGACCCAACACAGAAAATAAAGAACAGATTTTGAACTCTATAAATCCTAGAAAAAGACGATTAGTCAACTCTAGATAATCGATTTTTCTCTGAACTGACAGAAGGTCAAGTAATTTGGGAGCAGTTCAAGAATGCAACCATTTTCCAGTTTCTTCATAGATGGATCGTAGAGCATGGCTGATGCTAACCTTCAGGAAAGTGATTCGTTACGCCTTCTCGGACTAACGTTTTCAGCTGACATGAAGTGGAAAGACTATATTAAATCCATTGCTAGGTCAGCTGCTAAGAAAGTTGGTTCATTGTGTCATGTTAGGCAATTCCGTGAGTGTCTCTTTCTCAACCCCAAAACGTACCTTTTAACTGATTTTTCTATAAATAATTTCATGGTAATAAAATCCAAAGAAGAAACAGCTATGTTATTGGTCCTGACCTGATATCTCGGCTTCAATTCATTTTCTACTGACAATGAACCTTCATTGTACCTTTTCTATAAATACTTTCATGGTAATAAAATACAATAAAAATCTGCAATGTTATTGGTTCTGACTTGGCATTTCGGCTTCAATCACGTTCTCACCGCCACCAAGTAGCCGTTTCTATAAATATTTCCAT
The DNA here is from genome assembly GCA_037127315.1 of Ascarosepion bandense. NCBI lineage: Eukaryota > Metazoa > Mollusca > Cephalopoda > Sepiida > Sepiidae > Ascarosepion > Ascarosepion bandense. The sequence continues at coordinate 1,664,107 of JBBBDQ010001240.1, read as the reverse complement.
GGTAGTTGTTCTTATAAACTTCTCACCTATAGTACCTCGACTTTATAAATTGCCATGGAAATATTTATAGAAAAGGATGGATGAGCGTTGTGGAGCATTGGATATCGGCTCGGAACGAGAAATCGGGGGGCCGAGTTCGAATTCCAGCCGAATTCATTGCATTCACTTACGCGCAAATACCCTTGGGAAAGGTATTAATCCGTCTATTCCTTCCAGTTATGGGTTAAATAACAGGACAGATTGGGTTCTATAGCCTTGGTCGGCAACCAGTCTACCGCAGAAAGCAATGGCAACTTACTGCGGGATAATCTTCTGCGCAGTCAATCATGTCTCTTTGGAGACATGATCACCCAAGCGTGTATCACGTATGGCACTTAACTGACTGACTGAATATAATAGTTGGAATAATGATCAAGGCTTATATTGGTCATAAAGTGGGGGATCAGTTTATTACTTCATAACAATAGGAAACCGATCCCCCACTAATTACTACATAATAATATAATAGATTACTTTTCCCTTTAGCTGTGAGTCAAATAACAAGACAGATTGTGTTCTATAACCTTGGTCGGCAACCAGTCTACCACAGAAAACAATGGCAACTTACTGCGGGATAATCTTCTGCCCAGTCAGTCTTGTCTCTTTGGAGACATGATCACCCAAGCGTGTATCACGTATGGCACTTAACTGACTGACTTTACGGAGGTGAGAACGTGACTAAAGCCGGGATGCCAAGTCAGAACCAATAACATTGCTGATTCTTCTTTGGATTTTATCAGGAATCTCTATTATATAGCAGAGGCACCAGAAAATAATGATCATTTAAAAATGTGACTGTGATTACTGGACAATTTTTTTTACAGACATTGACGAAAATTGAAGCAACCGAAATGTGGTTCTACAGTAGAATAATTAGGATACAGTGGACCGAACACGTGAGTAACGACGAAGCTTTAGACAAAATGGAAACGAATACAACACTTATACTTAACACCAGGAAAAGACAGTTGAAATCTGAAGGGAGCATAATGAGGAAAGGAAGCTTGGAAAATTTGGTACTCACAGGATAAATCGAAGAGAAGAGAGACATAAAAAAAATCATGCCTAACCTACACAGTGAGCTTGAGTGAATGGATGTCGAATGAGGGTTTAGTGGAGATCACAGAAAGAAAACATATTAAAAGAGCTATAAAGGACAGGAAAGTGTCGAGAACCATGACCGCTTACGTCCTAAATGGAAACGGCACATAGAATAATGAGTTTGTGTAAATGGATAGCTGAACAAGGTTTAGAAGAAATAAAAAAACAAACAGAATTTCTTAAGAGCTACAAAGGGCAGGAAATTTTGGAGAGCCATGATCGCCTACGTCCTAAATAGATATGGCATATAGAGGAAAAGAAAGGTGCTTGTGTAAATGGATGGCAGAACAAGGTTTAGGAGAAATAAGAAAAAGACAATTTTTTTCAAGAGCTACAAAGGGCAGGAAATTGTGGAGGGCCAAAATCTCTTACGTCTCGAACGGCCACGTTCATAGAAGAAGAGGAATGAGCTTGTGTAAATGGATGACGGAACAAGGTTTAGAAGAAACAACAAAAAGATAAAATTTATCAAGAGTTACAAAAGACAGGAAATTGTGGAGAGCCACAATCATCAATATTCTTAAGGGACATGGGATATAGATGCATGAGTTTGTGTAAATAGGTGGCGTAACAAGTCAGTCAGTTGAGTGTCATACGTGATACACGCTTTGGGCGATCATGTCTCGAAAGAGACATGATTGACTGTGCAGAAGATTATTCCGCATTAGGTTGCCATTGTTTTATGCGGTAGACTGGTTGCCAGCCAAGGCTATAGAACCCAGTCCGTCCTATTATTTAACACATAACTGGAGGGAAGAGACGGATTAATACATTTCCCGAGGGTATTTGTGCGTAAGTGAATGCAAGGAATTTAACTGGAATTCAAACTCGGTACCCCGATCACTCGTTCCGAGTCGATATCCACTGCACCACAGAAGGTTGAGGAGAAATAGCAAAAAGACAACATTTTATTAAGAGCTACCAAAAGACAGGAAATTGTGGAGAGCCATGATGCCCAACGTCCTTAAATTACGTCTGTGATTCGATGAAAGAAAATCAATTGAAATGAATGCTAATGATAATGTTTAATTTACGAAATACGGATAAGTTAAATCTATTTTTTTCTTCCGTTTTAATTCAGTCAAGCAACAAAGTCTTTTGTCTCCTGTTGTGGTAGTCGTAAACAGACATTAAAAACGACACTTTTACATAAAACCCGTGCAAAAGATAAAAAAATCCTGTGAATGCTCATTTTGCTTGCTGTTTGATTCACTTACGTCTAAGCGTTTACATAGAAAGATCTGGCATAAAATGTTCTGTAATTAATCCAGAGATGTTGCCATGAGCAGTTTTTCATTATCGCTAAAGCTTACGCATAGCTGATTGAATATTCATTAAAGTCAACTGCCAATTCCTATTTGCAAACTACATGAGAATTTTAGTTTCTGATAAAGTTCTATTCAATTTTTCCCCTTTTGAATTCTGGTTTGTTAATAACGCTTTTCATTCTTGACTTATGACAATACCTTTATTTCAAGAGTATAAGAGACAGTGGCATTTAAATATTTTTCTCGCCAGAATCCGTATTGCACATTTATGGACCACCTTTCGTCCGCGCATCGAATACTGCTTCCATATCTGGTCTCGCTATATATCTCGAGATTATTGATGAAATTCAAAGGGTCTGTAATGTTATCAATCTTGAACCGGAAGCTCGACTTCAGCCATTTTCTCACTGACGTGATGTAGCTTCCTTCTCTTTTCGAAAAATATTTTCATGGATCATTATTCTGACGAGCTTTCCTGATTCGTGCCTCGACTGAATGAATTTAAGCGCGTCGTTGTGGTACAGTGGATATCGTCTCGGAACGAAAAACCGGGGAACCGAGTTCGAATTCCAGTTGAATCCATTGTATTCACTTACGCGCAAATACCCTTGGGAAAGGTACTAATCCGTCTCTTCCTTCCAGTTATGGGTTAAATAGCAGGACAGATTGGGTTCTATAGCCTTGGTCGGCAACCAGTCTACCGCAGAAAGCAATGGCAACCTACTGCGGGATAATCCTCTGCACAGTTAGTCATGTCTCTTTCGAGACATGATCGTCCAAGCGTGTTTCACGTATGGCACTTAACTGACTGACTGAATATAATAGTTGGAATAATGATCAAAGCTTATATTGGTCATAAAGTGGGGGATCAGTTTATTACTTCATAACAATAGGAAACCGATCCTCCACTAATTACTACATAATAATATAATAGATTTCTTTTCCCTTTAGCTATGAGTCAAATAACAGGACAGACTGGGTTCTCTAGCCTTGGTCGGCAACCAGTCTACCGCAGAAAGCAATGGCAACCTACTGCGGGATAATCCTCTGCCCAGTCAGTCATGTCTCTTTCGAGACATGATCGCCCAAGCATGTATCACGTATGGCACTTAACTGACTGACTTAATTGGCAACTTGGTCTCCCTGTTTTACTATTGAACTAGCTACAAGCATTTGTCTATATTTCTGAGATGAGGTTATATTTCCAGTATTTACATTATTCGGACTATTGTCCTCATCTTTGTTGCCATTTGTACGACGTTTCGGCTGTTGTACACTCCGGCCTTCTTCAGGTGCTAGGAATTTCGAACCGAACCCTATATTACAATCACGAGGTATATTTACAGTATTTACATTATTCGGACTATTGTCCTTATCTTTGTTGCCATTTGTACGACGTTTCGGCTGTTGTATACTCCGGCCTTCTTCAGGTGCTAGGAATTTCGAACCGAACCCTTTATTAAAAGCACGGGATATATTTACAGTATTTACATTATTTGGACTATTGTCCTCATCTTTGTTGCCATTTGTATGACGTTTCGGCTGTTGTACGCTCCGGCCTTCTTCAGGTGTTAGGAATTCCGAACCAAACCCTTTATTACAATCTTAATATTACAATTTATTATATCCACTGGGCCATCTTTTCTTAAGGACACAGGGTCTAGTGGATATATGTATTGGTTAGTTCCTGACTTGACACTTAGAGTTGTGAGTTCAATACCAGGCTACACCAGTGGTGAACAAGTAACTTGCCAGGTTAGAGGGCGATAACTCATGACTTCTAATCGAGGCTTTATTAAGGAATGGAGTTCATATATGGGGTATATCATTCTCATTCCTTGCGTAGTAATGCCTCGATTGGAAATCATGAGCTATTGTTCACCACTGCTGTAGCCTGGTATTGAACTCACAACTCTTTGGGTCAAGTCACAGAAACTAACCAACATCTATATCCAATAGTCCGAATAATATAAATACTGTAAACGTGAAGAATCAGCACGTATGCTAGGCTTCAAAAATCTCCTAAGCCGACCAAGCATAGAAATCCCTATGGGATGAAGTTGAAATAATAGATAGAGAACGCCACTGGAAACTACGTAAGCTTAAGGAATCAGCACATATGCTAGGCTTCAAAAATCTCCTAAGCCGACCAAGTATAGAGATGAACACAATATGGGAACCAGTAGTATGGACTGCCAGAGAAAATCATTAGTGTCAAAAATTGCAATATGAGCTCTGGTAAAAAATATTAGAGAAAACCATTAACATCAAAAACACTAAAGAAAACCATTAACATCAAAAAATTGCAATATGAACTCTGGTAAAAAAGGGTTACCATAACGCACCTCTTTCATTTACATTATTGAATTAAGTACAATGATATGAAAAGAGATTATGTTGAAAAATAAGCAAGAAAATTCTCTTTACTCATCTTTTTTTTTTGTATTTATCTTCTGAGATGAGGTAATATTTACATGATTTACACTGTTCCGAAAGTTTTCTTTGTCTTTATAGCCATGTTTACGACGTTTCGGCCGTTGTACGCCCGCCTTCTTCAAATGCTACGAATTTTGAACCGAACCCTTTATTTCGATCACTAGAGTATATAATTCTCATTCTATGTGCGATGCCACTTCCGGATTCCATATAGATTTTCTAGCTTTAACTTAACTCTCAAAGTTATTTGTTCATCACTACTGTGGCTAGGCATTGAACTCACAACTCATTGAATCAAGTCACTAGAACTAACCAACGCCTATATCAACTGCGCCATATGCCCTTGAGGACAAATTACTTAGAGAGTTGACATATGGCCCCGTGATCGAAATAAAGGGTTAGGTTCAAAATGTTTAGCATCTGAAGAAGGTCGGAGCTTTCAACGGTTGAAACGTAGTAAACAAGTCAATAAAGATGACGACAAAAGTTCAAACAATGTAAATAATATCATCTTTTTCATCAGACTTGCGAGTGTGAATACGTTTTCACCAGTCAGTTGTTTCAGAAGGAAGGAAACTATGCTGAAAAAATACTTTAGCAAAAAAAAGATGCCTTTTTTTTTCTAGTTCTCTCAACCTCTTCTTTCTTTCTTTCTTTCTTTCTTTCTTTCTTTCTCGAGTTTTCTTTCTTTTTTCTATCTCATCATTTGTTCTTTTTCTTTTTTCTTTCTTTCTTTCTTTTTTTCTAATGTTTCTATCTCGATTTTTCTTTCTTTTTTCTTTCTATCTTATCATGTATTTCTTTTTTTTCTCATATTTTTTCTTTCTTTCTATCTCATCATTGTTTCTTTTCCTTTTTTCTTTTTTCTTTCTAATTTTTATCTCAATTTTTCTTTCTTTTTTATCTCATTATTTTCTTTCTTTCTTTCTTTCTTTCTCGATTTTTCTTTCTTTCTTTCTTTTCTATCTCATCATTTTCTTTTTTCTTTTTCATATTTTTTCTTCCTTTCTATCTCATCATTTTTCTTTCTTTTTAATTTTTCTATCTCGATTTTTCTTTCTTTTTCTTTCTATCTCATCGTTTCCTTTCTTTCTTTCTTTCTTTCTTTCATTCTATCTCATTATTTTCTTTCTTTCTTTCTCATACATTTTCTTTCCTTTTTTCTCATATTTTTCTTTCTTTCTATCTCATCCTTTCTTTCTTTCTTTCTTTCAAATTTTTTATCTCGATTTTGCTTTATTTTTTTCTTTCTATCTCATCCTTTTTTCTTCCTTTCTTTCTTTCGCATTCTTTTTTTTTATCTATCTATCTATCTATCTATCTATCTATCTATCTATCTATCTATCAGTCTATTCATATCTATCTATCTATCTATCTATCTATCTATCTATCTATCTATCTATCTATCTGCCTGTTCATATCTATCTATCTATCTATCTGCCTGTTCATATCTATCTATCTATCTATCTATCTATCTATCTATTTCTATTTCAGTCTATTCATATCTATCTATCTATCTATCTATTTCAGTCTATTCATATCTATCTATCTATCTATCTATCTATCTATCTATTTCTATTTCAGTCTATTCATATCTATCTATCTATCTATCTATTTCAGTCTATTCATATCTATCTATCTATCTATCTATTTCAGTCTATTCATTTCTATCTATCTATCTATCTATCTATCTATCTATCTATTTCAGTCGGTTCATGTCTATCTATCTATCTATCTATCTATCTATCTATCTATCTATCTATCTCAGTCTGTTCATATCTATCTATCTATCTATCTATCTATCTATCTATCTATCTAAGTCTGTTCATATCTATCTATCTATCTATCTATCTATCTATCTATCTATCTATCTATCTCAGTCTGTTCATATCTATCTATCTATCTATCTATCTATCTATCTCAGTCTGTTCATATCTATCTATCTATCTATCTATCTATCTATCTATCTATCTATCTCATCTCAGTCTGTTCATATCTATCTATCTATCTATCTATCTATCTATCTATCTATCTAGTCGGTTCATATCTATCTATCTATCTATCTATTTCAGTCTATTCATATCTATCTATCTATCTATCTATCTATCTATCTATCTATCTATCTATCTATCTATTTCAGTCGGTTCATATCTATCTATCTATCTATCTATCTATCTATCTATCTATCTATCTATCCGATTCTTTTTTCTTCCTATTTAATCTTCTTTCTTTCTTTATTTCATACTATCTAGCTTAACAATGTGCCTACATTTCCACCACTTGATTAAGTGCATTGACACGGAAGAAGATTGCGTAAAAATAATATATATTTACGTAAAATAAAAAGTAATATTTTTTCCGTTTTTACGTTATAGACTAGTTCCGTATACATCCGATCCTGTCAGTTCGAAGGGTCAGTATGGCGTTAAGTTATTTATTCAACGACAAATATTATCTTCGATAATTCGCTTCTATCTGGCTGGAAGTTAGATGATGTATAGATAGAATCCAGGAATCAATAACCGAATTGATGGTAAAGCCAACATGAGGCGACTTCTAACTATTAAGGAAATCGATTTTAATATTCATATTCCGGTGGGGTTGTGAAGACCAGATGATAGATTCAGTGATAAGATTTTTCTTCCGTTATAATTTTGACAGACGCGGAAAGAAAAGAAAGATGGCCGAATCGAGTTGAACGATCCAGAGAAATGCAAATGTATTTGTCGTTGAATGAGTGCGATAGAAGGAAAATCAAAATAAATGAACACTTAGAAAAATAGGGAAAAAAATGACAGAACCAATATTAGAGAAAGTAAATAAGAAGCATTTGTAATTGAATGAATTATAAAGATGTCTTCGGGCCGATATTTTTGCTTACTTTAAAGATTTCCTTTCGTTTCTGTTAAATTTAGCTTCGTCGTAATATTGTTGCTATTTTGTTCGATTTTTTTTTAAAAGTTTCCATAAGATAATATTATCTTTTCAGGCTGTTTGGATTTCTTTATTTCTTTCAACTTATTTTCCTGTTGTTCTAGTTTTCTGTCAGAACATGTGATTTTATATCGAAATCTGTTCATCTTTATCAATCTCAGTTGAATCATATCTAGCTAGCCAGCTATTTATCGCACTTATTCTTTCTATCTGAATCATTATTTCTTTCTAGCTATCTTATCCTTTTTATATCTATCTATCTATCTATCTATCTATCTATCTATCAATCTATCTATCTATCTATCAATCTATCTATCTATCTCCTTCTTCTATCTATGTATCTATCTATCTATCTCCTTCTTCTATCTGTCAATCTATCTTTCTTTCTTTCTTTCTCCTTCTTCTATCTATATATCTATCAATCTCCTTCTTCTATCTATCTATCTATCTATCTATCAATCCTCCTTCTTCTATCTATCTATCTATCTATCTATCTATCTATCTATCTATCTCCTTCTTCTTCTATCTATCTATCTATCTACTTCTTCTATCTATCAATCTCCTTCTTCTTCTATCTATCTATCTACTTCTTCTATCTATCAATCTCCTTCTTCTTCTATCTATCTATCTATCTATCTATCTATCTATCTATCTACTTCTTCTTCTATCTATCTATCTATCAATCTCCTTCTTCTTCTATCTATCTATCTATCTATCTATCTATCAATCTCCTTCTTCTTCTATCTATCTATCTATCAATCTCCTTCTTCTTCTATCTATCTATCTATCAATCTCCTTCTTCTTCTTATCTATCTATCTATCTATCTATCTATCTATCTATCTATCTATCTATCTATCTATCAATCCACGTCTCTTCATTATCTATCTATCTATCTATCTATCTATCTATCTATCTATCTATCTATCTATCCACGTCTCTTCATTATCTATCTATCTATCTATCTATCTATCTATCTATCTATCTATCTATCTATCTATCCCGGTCTCTTCATTATCTATCTATCTATCTATCTATCTATCTATCTATCTATCTCCTTCTTCTATCTATCTATGTATCTCCTTCTTCTATCTATCTATCTATCTATCTATCTATCTATCTATCTATCTCCTTCTTATCTATCTATCTATCTATCTATCTATCTATCTATCTATCTATCTATCTCTTCTATCTATCTATCTATCTATCTATCTATCTATCTATCTCCTTCTCTATCTATCTATCTCCTTCTTCTCTATCTATCTATCTATCTATCTATCTATCTATCTATCTATCTATCTATCTATCTATCTATCTGTTTTGCATATACCCCTCGGAAAGATATGAATCTACGTTTGCTCACTCCTTGCTATCGCTTAATTATCCGAACATGTACCAGGAAACCATTATTATTCCCTAAGTTTTCTGACTTTAAATAACCTGCAAAAATTTGATAAACCGTCAAAAACAGATCACTCAATCCAACCCATCTTTAGATACATTGTTATTAGGAATCTGAAACGAACATTTTTTATTTTCATTATATCTAAAAACTTTTCATTTAGGCATATAGATATTTGCAAAACTTAAGCAATGGTACCGATTTTTTTTTTTTGTATCAATTATCTACTGAGTTATAACCATTCAAGTTAGAAAATTTGCTCTTATGCGTTACTAGCAGTATAGCCCGGCATTGCTCGGGTGTAATGAAAGCTTTAAAACTAATCCATGGTCCTGGAGCTCAGACTCTTTGGACGTTGGCACGAAAGACTAAAAAGCAATAATTGTTTCCAGTTATAGCGAAACCGTAGACTCAAAGAAAAATGAATGGATGTAAGTCAAATTTTGATTTCCTGGTATCGATATCAAATAAGTCTTTTTTGTCGTGAACTGAATTTTGAAGGCTAAATAAGTCCTCTGAGTAAATGGTATCATGGCTGAGACTACGAACTACAATTATACCTACTTAGAGCCAAACCTGAAGCAAAAACTAAAATAAAAGGGCTGAAAAAATACAGACATACAGGCAGATAAACAGACACACACACAAACATCTTGCCTTTTATATATATTATCGATTTTCTGCACTATTGTAAGAACAGCAACCTTGAAACTTTTGAATATCGTTTCTTATGTCTTTGTCTATGAGTATATCAAATTTGATTAAAATCGGACCATTAATTCTATAACCCGATTTTTTCGATTATCGATTTTCGATATTTATCTGGGGTACCTCGAAACAGAACCTAGCTAAGGACACTCGCAGACGCTTATAGTACAACTGTGTAAATTTTCAAGGTAATCGGTTCAGCCGTTTCGGAGTCTATAGGTAACAGACACACATATACACACACAGAGACAAACTTATATTTATAAATAAGTTTAGATTTGTCTAGAAGCCATTTTTAACGATGTATAACTGAATATACAGGCTTGAAACACTTTAAAAATTTTACAAATGTGACGTCATCATTTGGTCACCGAAAAATAATGCGATCAGAAGCAATAAGTATGAGGTCAAAGTAGCCTAAATATTAAGGCAAAATCACTTCATCCCGAGTCATGGCATGAAAGGGCAACTTTGACTTTTCCTATAAGTTTCATTTCAACAGCTAACCCAATTAATCTTTTGAAAATGATTTATAATACATTAGATATGAAGCTATATTTTTTTTAAATAGTAAATCATAAAAAAATCCGTAGAAATAATTCAATATAACAATGTTATGTTGAATTATTTGTCCGGTTTTACAAACATTTTGAGAATCTGAAATCCGGGGTGATTTCATCGATGCCTAATAAATGAAACGTCTACATTTAGAAATGAAATCCTAGCTTCCTTTCCCATTGTAAAACAATTTTTAATTTCTTCATTATAAAGAGAATTTTTTTTGTATAATCAAATCGTCCCAAGCAAGGCATTTTACTGACACTGCAAAACAGTGTCAGTAAAATTTTACATAGAAGGAAAGTTATGTAAAAGAGTGCCAGGTTGTAGGGGGTGTCAGAAAGTGGGTAAGAGAAGGATGAGAATACCGATGAGAGTGGAGTGGACGGAAAAAGGAGCATGAGAGAGAGGATAAATCTGGCCATAAAATGAGGGATCAGTTTATATACTGATTGTAATGTAGAATTGATCTCCCACTTTATATCCAAGCTATTGTAGTATAGAATTTTTTTTTTATAATCATATCGCCCCAAGCAAGGCATTTTACTGCCACTGTTTTGCAGGGGTTTACATAGGAGGAAAGTTATGAGAAAGAGTGACAGGTTATAGGGGTATCAGGAAGAGGGTAAGAGATGAATGAGAATACTGATGAGAGTGGAGTAGTCGGAGAAAGGAGCATGAGAGAGAGGATGCAGGTTAGTGAGATAGGAGATGACGATTAAGTTTACATTTAAATTCTTGGAGATTATAGCTGTCGGGGAAACAAGTAAACAGAAGGGAATTCCACGGGCGGGAAGTGCGAGAAAAGAAGCTGATGGAATAGAATTTGCGTTTACAATTTATTGGTTTCACAGTAAAAGGGTGAGACCTAGTTGCTAATCTTGTGGCTCGAGTAAATTTATACATAGGAGGCACTAGTGAGGTAAGTTCATCGAAGCAGAAGTTGTGAAAGTATTTGTAGAAGAGACACAGGGAAGCCACATTGCACTGGTGAGAAAGTGACTGTATCTGAGCTGCCAAGTCGGGGTCGATTACATTACAGATTGTCCGCTGGATTTTGTCAAGGACATCTAGGTGGATAGCAGGAGCACCCAACCAGATATGGCAACAAAATTCAATGCACGGGCGGATGGTAGATTTATATATGTGAATAGTAGAATATGATGAGACAATCTTGTTCAAAACTGCTCAAAACTACACGAATATCCTACTACAAACATAACATTTGTGTCATCGCAGTTTTTAGACAAGGAAGGTGACTAAATTAAAAAAAAAAAGGTATTCAGGGGCGTAAAACAAGGATGTATCTTCTCACCGGATCTATTCAACTTGAACAGCGAGAATATTTTGAGGACAGTAGCTGTTATGCCAGGATTTGTCATCGGAGGCCACAATTTGAACAACATAAGATACGCAGATGATACAGTGCTCATAGCAGACACGGAAAGGAAACTACAAGACCTCCTACAGAATGTAGCTGAAAAGAGTGACAAGAAAGGACTACAAATAAACTGCAAGAAAACCGAATGCATGGTCATCAGCAAAAAAGGCAGCCCAAAATGCCAAATACAGGTAGGGAACACTAAAATCAAGTGATACAAAAATGTAAATACCTGGGAATTGTTCTAGCAGAAGATGGAAAGTGCGACACAGAGATCTGAAGGCGAATTGGTATGGCGAAATATTGCAGAAGTTGAATAGAGTATTGAGAGACAGGAAAATTTCGCTAGAACCAACGAAAAGAGAACTGGATTGTTATGTGACGTCTGTTCTTCAATATGGCAGTGAATGCTGGATAATATCATCAAAGATGAAAGAAAAACTTGAAGTAAATGTAATGTGGTGCTACAGAAGGATGCTGAGGATATCAAGGATCACGTGAGCAATGATGAGGTTTTGGAAAGAATGGCAATGAAAAGAAAATTAATACTGAGCATCAGAAAGAAACAGATAAAGTTCCTGAGACATTCAATGAGGAAGGAGAGCTTGGAGAACCTGAAACTAACAGGCCAGATAGAGGGAAAAAGAGACAGAGGAAAGAAGCGGATAACATATTTCTAGGGCCTGTGCTAGTGGATGACAGAACGGGGGTTAAGTGGTGTAACAGGAGAAAGAGTGCTAAGAGCCACAAGGGATAGGGAGACGTAGAAAGCCATGATTGCCTACGTCCTGAAGGGACAGGGCACATAGAAGAAGAAGATATATACTGTTTATAAGAAATTATAATGTGGGTATAAAATGGGGGATCAATTCTATATTATCATCAATATATAAACTGATCCCTCATTTTGTGACCATGCTAGTTTCTATACATTTATATTCTAGATTTATGGGCTTGAGCTTGTGGATGACAGAACGAGGGCTGCATGATGTAAGAGGAGAAAGCGTGCTAAGAGCCACCAGGGATAGGGAGAGGTGGAAAGCAATAATCGCCTACGACCTGAAGGGACATGGCACATAGAAGAACTATTAACCTGACCTGTATCAGTCGGATTTATATATTACGGAATTTAGTATAATCACATGCTCGGTGCCGGCACAGCTTACCCACGACCTAACCGACCGGGTGCAGTCCAAGTCTGTTTGGGGGCCTCAGACAGTGCTTTGTGACGCTCGCTATCTTATCAAGATATGCCTTTTTTTTTTGCTTCGTATATTTACATGCGTTGCAAATTAAACTAAGACCAACTGACTATTTAAACTTTTCGCAGATTTTGACGTAATTCTGGGGTATATATATATATAAACTTATTTATTAATGGAACTTTGTCTGTGTGTGTATGTTTGTGTGTGTGCGCACGCGCGCGTGTGTGTGTTAGTGTGTGTGTGTGTGTGTGTGTGTGTGTGTGCCCGTTATCTATAGACTTCGAAACGGCTGAACCCATTTTCTTGAAACTTTACACAGTTGTACTATAAGCGTTTGCGACTGTTCTTAGCTAGGTTTTGTGTCGAGGTACCCCCGATAAATATCGAAAATTGATAATCGGAAAAATCGGGTTATAGAAGGAGTGGTCCGATTTTAATCAAATTTCATACACTCATAGACAAAGACATAAGAAACGATATTCAGAAATTTCAAGGTGCAGTTCTTACAATAGTGCAGAAAATCGATGATATATATATATATATATATATATATATATATATACATAAAAGGTAAGATGTTTGTGTGTATTTCTGTTTATCTGCCTGTATGTCTGTATTATTTCAGCCCTTTTATTTTAGTTTTTACTTCGGGTTTGGCTCTAAGTAGGTATAATTATAGTTCTTAGTCTCAGCCATGATACCATTTACTCAGAGGACTTATTTAGCCTTCAAAATTCAGTTTACGACGAAAGAAACTTATTTGATATCAATACCAGGAAATCAAAATTTAACTTACATCCATTCATTTTTCTTTCAGTCTACGGTTTTAACTGGAAACAACTATTGCTTTTAGTCCTTCGTGCCAACATCCAAAGAGTCTGAACTCCAGGACCATGGATTAATTTTAAAGCTTTCAATCCATCCGGGTTATACTGCTAGTATATATATATATATATACGCTACCGGCCATATTTATTAGGCAACGCCAGTTTTTTAAAAGAAATGACGTATTTCATACTATTTTTAGAATTTATTGCCAAGTGGATAATTCTAAATGAAAATAGAATGGTTCTTTTGTTATTATTACTTTGCAAAATTTTACAAGTCAAAGAAGCAAAGATGAACTCGACCGAATCACCCTAAATTTTCTTCATTCTTTCATTGATGAAACTGCAATATAGGTAATTATTAAATATTTATAAATTCATTTCATACACATGTTATTGTGCGGCATTAACAAAAGAAGCATTCTATATTCGTTTTCAATTAGTATATATATATATATATATATATATATATATATATATTTGTCTAAATCTGTGTATTCGCTTTGCTCATGCAATGTTTTGGAAAAAAAAACTCTATATGAGATACACTATTTTTTATCCCTCAGTCAGTCAGTTAAGTGCCATACATGATACACGCTTTGGGCGATCATGTCTTGAAAGAGACATAACCCGAAGTAGGTTGCCATTGCTTTCTGCGGTAGACTGGTTGCCAGCCAAGGCTATAGAACCCAATGTGTCTTATTATTTGAATCATAGCTAGAGGAGGAAGACATGTATTATATTATTAAGTAGTAATTAGTGGGGGATCAGTTTATTACTTAATAACAATATAAAACTTATCCCCCACTTTATATTCATTAGAAGCTTTAATCGTGTTTTCAACTATTATATTCAGTCAATCAGTTAAGTGCCATAGGTGATACACGCTTGAGCGATCATGTCTGGAAAGAGACATGACTGACTAGGCAGGAGATGATTCCGCAGTAGTTTGCCATTGCTTTCTGCGGTATCCCAAGTTGATATCCAAAATTGCTACAGATCATTGTTGATTTATTTGAGATGGAATACTTTATTATGACGTCTCTAACTTGCATTTAGAGGCATTGCATTTATTTTCATTATTTCTCGTTGAATTCATTCCCTATATTGCATATGATCCATTGTTGTACATAATTAGGTTGCAATAAAATTTTGTATTTTATAAGAATACTGTCTTACGAAAATCGAGATGTAGTACAGTGGGCCCGTATCAGACATAACCAGCCTGATCAATCTAAGTATTTTAATAAAATGACGAATATGAATAAATTCCAATGTTTAAAAAAAATAATAATCTTTAATTTAATTAGATGGACTTTTTTCTTAAACCACGTTTCTCCTTCCTTTTTCACTGATAGCTTGCATTATTAGCTATAATCATCATCATCATAATAATAATAATAGCAGCAGTAACAACAACAACGAAGAAGAAGAAGAAGAAGAAGAAGAAGAAGAAGAAGAAAATTCAAGCTAGCATTTTCATTAACACAAATCGTTTAAACGCACCAATGGTTTAAGGGGGATCAGGGAGCGGGGAAAGTGAAAAGGGACCTTATCGCAAATAATTGAATTTTATTGTTCTAACAGGATTGAGACTAGATCGTTAACTCGTTTCTCTACACTCGCTTGCGCTGAAATACTGACAAAGGCAAGCGCACAAGCAATAAATAAATAAATAAATAAATGACGACTGTTAAAAAAATAAAAAATGCGAAAAAAAACCAAAAAAATCAGAAAAAAAAACATAAAAATGTTTCCCAATTTTTTTTGTTAAAGCGAACGTCGGAAACCTGCCGTTGATTTTAATAATTATAACATTATTGATGGATGCCGGTAGACATTTATTAAGTGGTAATTGGCGCTGATTATTTATCAAACGATTACAGGTGACTGTGTCCTAAAGAAAGTCAAGAGTAACAAAGGGAGTAGCAGATTTTTGCTGTTCTTAACAATATCATTAAATTATTGGTGTATCAGAATTTTTCTTTATTGCCAAATTTCAATTGATACAAAGAATTGAGGATCAGTTGGAGAAATAATTCCATCGTCAAATTATTCGCAATGTATTTCTATAGTAAAATAATTGAAAATAGTTTCTATCGTAAAACAATTGGCAATATATTTCTATAGTAAATAATTGAAATACTTTTCTAGCGTAAAACAATTGGCAATATATTTCTATAGTAAATAATTTGAAATACTTTTCTATCGTAAAACAATTGGCAATATATTTCTATAGTAAATAATTGAAATACTTTTCTAGCGTAAAAAAATTGGCAATCTATTTTTATAGTAAATAATTGAAATACTTTTCTAGCGTAAAACAATTGGCAATATATTGCTATAGTAAATAATTTGAAATACTTTTCTATCGTAAAACAATTGGCAATATATTTCTATAGTAAATAATTGAAATACTTTTCTAGCGTAAAACAATTGGCAATATATTTCTATAGTAAATAATTTGAAATACTTTTCTATCGTAAAACAATTGGCAATATATTACTATAGTAAATAATTTGAAATACTTTTCTATCGTAAAACAATTGGCAATCTATTTTTATAGTAAATAATTGAAATACTTTTCTATCGTAAAACAATTGGCAATATATTGCTATAGTAAATAATTTGAAATACTTTTTCTAGCTTAAAAAAATTGGCAATATATTGCTATAGTAAATAATTTGAAATACTTTTCTAGCGTAAAACAATTGGCAGTATATTTCTATTGTAAATAATTTGAAATACTTTTCTATCGTAAAACAATTGGCAATATATTTCTATAGTAAGTAATTTGAAATACTTTTCTAGCGTAAAAAAATTGGCAATGTATTTCTATTGTAAATAATTTGAAATACTTTTCTAGCATAAAACAATAGGCAATGTGATTCTATAGTAAAATAATTTGAAATACTTTTTTTTAAAGTAAAACAATTCGCAATGTATTTCTTTAATTAATAATTTGAAATTCTTTTTAGAGTAAAACAATTCGCAATGTATTTTTATCGTAAAATAATTTGCTATGGATTTTCACACACAGTAGTCACTGAATTACCTAGATTTTACGAATATAAGCGCAGTACTAGATTGGCGGAAGGGTCTCATCATTTTAAAGCTGAAATATCTAGATATAACCGTAAGTTCTATGCGAATTTTTTTTTTCTCTCGCACTTGTCTCTTGTGGAACTCTCTTCAAGCTTCTTGCTTCTCAGTCAAATTTAATCGTTAAAAATTTGAATATAATGTCACTCGTCATCTTCTGTCTTCTTCGCTCCTGTGTTTTTAATTTTCCCTATTGTTAATAATGGTTTTTTCCTATTATTCTCTCACACTCATTAACTCATTGCGTCTTAGTGGCTTTATTGCTTTTTGGTAGCGAAATGATTACCCACGTCTATTGAACAGGTGTAGAGGCTCATCCCTTGTTCCCTGTTTAGGATGTGGTTTCCGGCTTTCTCTTTTCCCATCTTTTCACTCTTTTGTTTCTTTTTTTTCTCCTCAATTGGAGTAGATAGGCTAAACTATCGCCCGGCTCACACTCCACCCACGTCTATTGAACAGGTGTAGTGGCTCATCCCTTGTTCCCTGTTTAGGATGTGGTTTCC
The DNA here is from genome assembly GCA_037127315.1 of Ascarosepion bandense. Classification (NCBI taxonomy): domain Eukaryota; kingdom Metazoa; phylum Mollusca; class Cephalopoda; order Sepiida; family Sepiidae; genus Ascarosepion; species Ascarosepion bandense. Next base: position 1,646,645 of record JBBBDQ010001240.1, on the reverse strand, counting down.
GGCTTTCTCTTTTCCAATCTTTTCATTCTTACGTAGCCCCCTGCGCTTCAGTGGCATTACCGCCTTGCTTGGGGTGATATGATTAAAAAAAAAAACATTAACCTCGGAAATGCACTTTGCTTATATCTTTTAAAAAGTAACAGTTTTCTTGAAAAATAACATTAGAATACATTGTATTTTAGCATATCAAACTCACATACTCGTACAAAACTGATGGTTCCCAGTTGCTTAAAGAAATGTGCAAATAGTTTATATTTTAGCCAATAAAATGGATTTGTTTTCAGTTCAAGATTTGGAAATATGATTAAGTCACATTTTTTAATCATTTCACCTCAATCAAGGCGGAGCCGCCAGTAGTTCGCCGGGGGGGGGGGGGGTTACAGTGAGAAAAATGACTGGGTACAATGGGTATTGAAGAAAGTATAAATGATGAATGAAATTCAAAAAAATAAAAGAAAGCAACTGACGTAACATTAAACTTTTGGAATTGGTAACTATCAGGGAAGCAAGTAAACGGAAGGAAGTACAACAGGCAGGAAGTGGGAGAAAAGAAACTGTCAGTGTAGAAGAGGAGTTTACATTTAACTATTTCAACGGTAATAGAGTGGAACCTAGATATCAAACTAGTCAGTCAGTTAAGTGTCATACGTGATATACTCTTTGGGCGACAGAGACATGATTGACTGGGCAGAAGATCTTTCCGCAATAGGTTGCCATTGCTTTCTGCGGTAGACTGGCTGCCATCCAAGGCTATAGAACCCAATCTGATCTGTTATTTGAATCATAACTAGAGGGGGAAAAGATGTATTATATTATTAAGTAGTAATAAGTAGGGGATTAGTTTATTACTTCATAACAATATAAAACTGAACCCCACTTTATACCCTGTAGAAGCCTTAATCATGTTTTCAACTTTTATATTCAGTCAGTCAGTTAAGTGCCATACGTGATACACGCTTTGGGCGATCATGTCTCAAAAGAGACATGACTGACCAGGCGAAGATCATCCACAATAGATTGCCATTGCTTTCTGGTTATCAGCCAAGGCTATAGAACCCAATCTGTCTTATTATTTAACCCATAACTAAAGGGAAGTGACGGATTAATACCTTTCACAAGGGTATTTGTGCGTAAGTGAATGCTGAGAATTCAACTGTAATTCCAACTCGGTTCCCCGATTTGTCGTTCTGAGTCGATATTCACTGCAACAACAACGCACATCCCAGAAGTCAAACTAGTAGCACGGTTAAATTAATCTTTTTCCACGTAATCTATTTTAGACAAAGAAATGACGGGTTCGATACTGCTTGGCCCCTTTGTTATCGTAAGTGTTGCTAGAACGAGGTTGAATTCAGATATAAATCTTAAAGTTCTACACTCGGGATTGTCCTGCAGGAAAACACAATATGAGATTAATACAAGGTTACCTCGACGTGGTGTAATGGTTAGCAACCTTGATTCGCTGGAACCGTTACAACTGAGTAGTGAGTTCGATCCTCATTGGGTTCCCTGTACTTTTGGCCTTGTGCCACATCTAAGCACGCTAGAAAATCACTTATAAGATTAATACATTTGTAAATTTGGTGTCATAGTAATTATGAGATCAATGAATAACAGACAGAAGAAGGCTGAATCTGAATTTTCCCTTTTCTTACCTGAACCACCTCCTCTCCCGCAGACTACCAGCTTTCATTTTTCCGATTTTAACTTGATAGCATTGGGTATTTCTAAGTTGTTCATAATCTAAATGGCTTACGGCCTATCACGTTGAATGCACCAGTTCTCGCTCGATCACCGAAGTTAAGCAACGTTGAGCCTGATCAGTACTTAGATGGGTGAGCGCTTGGGAATACCAGGTGCTGTAAGCGCTCAGTGACGGATGTGTTGTGGATATTGGCTCGGAAAGAGAAATCGGTGAGCCGAATTCGAATTCCAGTTGAATACCCTGCATTCGCTTAAGCACTGGTACCCTTGGGAAAGGTATTAATCTGCCCCTTCCCTCCAGTTAGGGGTTAAATAACAAGGACAGGACTTGGGGACCCTGCCCTTAAAAAAAAAAAACCCAATGAATCTTGATACTCGAAAAGAAAAAAGTATGACTAGACACAAAACTTATTTAAAAACAACAATAAATTGTTGAAAGAAAAATGTATTACTAGCGATGAACAAATAAAAATTTAGTTGGCAATAAATGACCCACCCAGGTTGATTTGCCATAAAAACAAAACAACCAACCATAATCTAAATACTAAATAGAAACCTCAGTTAAAACAGGCGTAGCAGACTTCGAAGCGCAGCACATCGAAGAACTGTTACGAGAACGACATCTTCGGAAAGACAGGTCAAGCTCCTCTTCCCAAACAGACATACCCTGTCCACACCGTAGCAGAAACTTCTGAGCGAACACTGACCTCATTAGCCGTCTCCGCACCCATTATACCGAGAAGCAATGATTGAAGAATAATTTGTCATCTTCGCGCGCGAAGAAGGGACACCATCATCATCATTCCTAAACAGCTTCAACTCTGCTTGACTTTGATAACCATACAAGAGTCACTCTATAAGTCTGTTGGAATTAACTCCTCAGGGTTGTTCTACAGAAGGATGCTGAGAATTCCATGTACCAAATATGCGAGCAATGAAAAAGTTTAAAAGAAAAGAACGGGTACTGTTTCTTAGCATCACAAAGGGATAATTCAAATTTATAGGGTCCATTATGTGAAAAGAGGCTTTAGAAAATTTGATACTCACAGGACAGATTAGAAGCAAGAGGGAGAGAAATAAAAAAAAACGTATAAGCTATCTTGTGAGCTTGAGTAAATGTATGATGAAAGAATGTTTGGAGAGACAAAATTTGAAAGGAACTACAAAGGGCAGGATATTGTGGATAGGCATGATTGCGAATTTCCTAACGGGGTTATGGCACATAGAAAAGATTCTCTATAATAAGTCCGGATAATGGAGAAAAATATAGAATTAAATGAGTTCCTAAGAATGAAGAGGTTTGTGTATAAAACAAGATAAAACAGGTCATTGTAATGCCAATCAGTTGGACAAACGCAGACAGATTTTTCTTTTTTTTTCTTTTTTTTTTTTTTGCACATGCGTGATGTCAACCAAATTCAATGAATATTGAATATCTTCAGGTCAAAAGATCCCGGATGTTAGAGTTGAGATCTGATGTCTACTGACAACGTCATATTATTTTGTCAACAGGCCTTGATAGGTCATTCTTTCTTATATAGATGTAAGTAGATGCAGATGAAACAGCAAGAAAACTTTAGCGGGAACGATTTATGATGCATACGTGAGATGACGCGAAAATTATGTATATAGATATATAAATGCATTCACTTGCTTCTCAACCAGTCACTAGACCAGCAGTCCACAAACGCCTTTGGCCATACGCCACCTAAGGAATTTCTAAAATACAAAAAGTGAACTTCTATTCACTTAGAGGAAGGCCAAAAGACTAATAAATTAAAATTCCTCAAGAACTTGTGACTACCTATATGCAGTAGTATTATCATTTAATTTTAGAATTTTACAATAACAAACAAACACACACACACACACATATATATATATATGTATATATAGTATATTGTAACAAAGTTATAGAACTCGTAGGTTTTTTTTACCTGCGGTTCATGCATTCACTTTTATAAAGAGTGCTCGATACAACGTAGAGCATTATATTGTACATAGCAGCTTCGAAACGCGAAAAGCTTTGTGTAGTGATACTATGAATTTATAAACCATTGTAATAACCATTACAATATATATATATATATTTTAACGAAACTTGGTTATAAGAAACCTACAATTTGAAATGAATTGTTTGAACATTATTTTTTATCGATACTCGTATTTAAGTAGATATTCTGTTTTTTAATGAAACAGTATTATATATTTATTTCTACCGGCCTGATTATTTACGATAAATTTTTATTACGAAAATGTATACCATATCTGTATAGGGGAAGCTACTATTTGATCTGGTAACGTCTTAGACCTCTCGACCACGAATAGCCTCCAGTCTAAACGAGGTTTTTATCAAGCCTATATAACACAATTTTCGATCTATCGTAAACAAACATATCTGCTCTGAAATGTATCGTAATGTCAACAAATGTAAACATGTTACGGAAATCAACGAATTTTAACGAAACTTGGTTATAAGCAACCGACAATTTGAAATGAATTGTTTGAACATTATTTTTTATCGATACTCGTATTTAAGTAGATGTTCTGTTTTTAATGAAACAGTATTATATATATTTATTTCTACCGGCCTGATTATTTACGATAAATCATTCTATTTTCATTTGGCAAGAAATATTAAAATAATATGAAATACATCATTTCTTTAAAAAAACTGGAGTGGGCTGATAATTATGGCCGGTAGTATATATATATATATATATATATATATATATATATATATATATATATAAACTCACACAAGCTCTCATGCCTACATAGATTTACTAGAAAAAAAATCACGTTTAAAACCTCAATCTCGAATTGCTCTTACATTAACCCCCCAACGCCCGTGAGGTGTACGTCGAACTTTGAAAACCAAGGCACTAGACAAAAGCAGTATTAAATGTATATATATACATATCATTAAATTATTAAATTTGCTATACAATAAAAAATTAAAAATACATTGCGACACGGAAATTTCTATGTTTCGAGATTTCTATCTCGTCATCAGGCAATGTTAGATGTTAGTTGTGAAAATGACTTTCATTTAATTATATAACTATTAAGCTCAACAATATTTATTGTACTGAGCACGTTTTTTAAAAAAAAGTAAATGGCACACAACTCAAAATCGTGGGTTCGCTTTACTTGGATTTATATATATATATATATATATAACGGACCTTATTACAATAGAGGGAATATAAAATTTGTATACTATTTTAAAAACATGGAATTTATTGACAGTCCCTAAAGCCCTTTCGTCCAACATCTCATCAGGAGAAAATCGTAGGAAAGATTAATTAGACGAAAAGAACAGCAACAAAAATGAAGAGCAAAAAAGGAGAGAAAACACTTTAAAATAAATATTTATATATATATATATATATATATATATATATATATATATATATAATCTACAGTGTGCGATGGATAAATTGTCGCTATTTGCCTTGTAAAATTTAGCAAAGTAGTAACAACAAAAGACCAATTCTATTTTCATTTAGAATTATTAACTTGGCAATAAATTCAAAAAATTGTATGAAATACATCACTTCTTTTAAAAAACCGGGGTGGCCGAATAATTATGGCCAGCAGTGTATATATATATATATATATATATATATATAGAGAGAGAGAGAGAGAGAGATATCATATATATATACTATTTTAAAAACAAGGAATTTATTGACAGTCCCTAAGGCCCTTTCGTCCAACATCTCATCAGGAGAAAATCGTAGGAAAAATTAATTAAACGAAAAGAACAGTAACGAAAATGAAGAGCAAAAAAGGAGAGAAAACACTTTAAAATAAATATACATATAAATACATTTTTATATTTATATTTCCAACGATTTTCTCCTGATGAGATGTTGGACGAAAGAGCCTTAGGGAGTGTCAATTCATTCCTTGTTTTTAAAATAGTATATATATATATATATATATATATATATATATATATACTATTTTAAAAACAAGGAATGTATTGATATATATATATATATATATATATATATATATATATATATATATATATATATATACGTGATGCGATGGAAAAATTGTCGTCTAAATTACACAAAATTAAAAATAGCATTGACATCTCATTTTCACAGATATATTTACGAAAATTACACAAACATATCTTGAAATACGAAAGTGTAAATTTATTCAATAAAATTGCGGTTGGCTTCAATGACGGCTTCCAGACGACTTCGGAATCTCTTAAAACTCTTCTCCTTGTTTTAAGTTGGTGAATATTCAATCAATCTTTGCCTTTAATTCATCTTTGGTGTTACAAGGAGTATTGCTGGTCTAAACTGCGCCCCACATATAATAGGTAAGTGGCTGGATATAAGGGGTGACGTGGCAGTAGAAATTGTTTGATAGCCATGACTCGGTTCTCCTGCTAATGTAGTCAGATGCAGATTCCTGTTACCAAATATAGGATCTTCCAGCAGCCACCCTCTTGACCCAGAGTTTAACTCGCTTCACGCTACAGATAGGATAGCAAATATATAAATAATTACATATTGATAATTATTCTATGGTTTGTCTCGTGAGTTGTTATTGCCTTTCTTTTAGTTAATATTTTCTTCTTTCTGAGTTTTCTGATCATGACAAAAAATTATGTCGTTCAGATTGATATGATACAATGGGACCAGATAAAGGAACGTGAAATGTAAAGTGGGTTCCCCTGCACAGAGAATCAATATTCAAAATGTTTGATTTTATCTCGGTCTAAACACCGGACGAGGATTGGTTAAAGAGTAACAATTCCAGCCACAAAACAGATCAATTGTATTTATCGTCTGTTGCATTTATCACCTTCTAGTTTTTTCCTTTGTCTATTTCTTGATGTTTTTTTTTGGTTTTTTTTTTAGTTCTTTCGCGTTTTTAGTGAATTTAAGCAATTTTTCTTTCCTTCTTTCTTTCTTTCTGTCATTTTCTCTCTCTTTCTTTTTACTATTTATTCAGTTTCATTTTTCCTTTTTCTTGCTTTTTATCCGTTTTTCTTTTTCTTTCTTTCTTTCTTTTTCTTTTCTACTATTTATCCAGTTTCTTTCTTTCATTTTGCTTTCTTTTTATCCATTTTCTTTAGTTCTTTCTTTCTTTCTTTCTTTCTTTCTATCTTTCTTTTTATTTATCTAGTTTTTTCTTTTACTCATAGTTTTTCTTTATGTTTTAGCTGTTTTTTCTTTCTTTCTTCTTTTTCATAAGTAGAAAGAAAGAAAGAAAGAAAGAAGAAAAACACAAAAATGTAATTATTGCTTTATCTTTTCTTTCTTTCTTTTTTCTTTCTTTCTTTCGCTTTTTCTTTCAGTTTATCAGTTTTACTTTAATTTATTCATTGAATCTTTCGTTCTATTTATCTAGTCTTTTTTTCAATTTTCTTCTTCCTTTTTATCTAATTTATTTATTGTTTTGAATTCTTTCTGTCTTTCTTTTGATTTATGTTACATTCTTTCTTTCTATTATTTTTTTCTTTCTTTCCTTCTTTCTTTCTTTCTTTCTTTCTATGAAATTTATTTTCTTTCTTTCTTTCTTTCTATGAAATTTATTTTCTTTCTTTCTTTCTCTCTTTCTATTAAATTTATTTTCTTTCTTTCTTTTTTCAATTAAATTTATTTTATTTCTTTCTTTCTTTCTTTCTTCTTTCTATTAAATTTCTTTTCTTTTTTTTTCTTTCTTTCTTTCTTTCTATTAAATTTATTCTTTCTTTTTTCAATTAAATTAATTTTCTTTCTTTCTTTCTTCTTTCTATTGAATTTATTTTTTCTTTCTTTTTTCTTTCTCTCTTTCTATTAAATTTATTCTTTCTTTCTTTCTATTAAATTTTTTTTTCTTTTCTTTCTTTCTTTCTTTCTATTTATCTTCACACTCCACCCACGTCTATTGATCAGGTGTAGAGGCTCATCCTTTGTTCCCTGTTTAGGACGTGGTTTCCGGCTTTCTCTTTTCCAGTCTATTCACTCTTACGTAGCCCCCTGCACACCAGTGGCCTTACCGCCTTCTCGGGGTGATATGATTAAAAAAAAAAAATCTGCTACTTTTTTCCATCGATTCTGTTTGTTTTCTTTCTATTTGTCTTACCTCTTTCTTTCCTCTTTTCGAATTCTTTTCTTTCCTTCTTCCCCCTTTTTTCGTTTCTTTCTTTTTTTCTTGCTTTCTTTTTTCTTTCTTTTTATTTATCAGTTACTTTCTCTCCTTTTAATCAGTTTCTTTCTTTCTATTTGTCAATCTCTTTTTCTTCTAGTTAATTTCTTTCTTTCTTTCTTTCTATCATTCTCTTTCTTTCTTTGCATTCATTTTCTGTCTTTCTTTTCATATTTTGTCTTTTACTTTCTTTTTTTCTTTTGAAAATCTTTCGATATCAATTGAGAATTTTTCATCGTTTTTACCTTAAAAAACATAGTTGCTTGCTTTCTTTTTTTTCAGTGTTTAACGTTCAAACTTTAAATAAATCATTTCATATTTTTTAGGTTTCCTACACCAAAATTATTCATTTATATTCTCCTTTTTTATTTGCTTCTTCAAACTTTTCCTCGGTTATTTTCTTTTGATATTTATTCGTGCGGTTGATGCAAAAAGGCCCTGTAATTATATCTATCTTCGCTTCCATCATTATTATCTTGAATAAGAGCTTCCGATCGTTAAAAATAATAAAAAAGACGGAAAGTAACGGAAAGAGACGGAAATAGGGAAACATTTAGAAGAAAAGAAGGGAAGTAACTCTTACAAATCATTCCCGTTTGTTAATCTTTTTTTTTCTTTTTTTTTTTCGTGACAGCGCTTATCTGACAAGAGTGAAACTTGAAAAATCAGCCATGTTAATCCGAAAATCCAGGCACTTACCGGTAAAGAGGGGGAAAAAGAGGGAAGTCGTGAAGGAGTGGCTGAAGAATAAGAAGAAGCAAAGACTGGTGAAATTTAAGGCCGATCGGAAGTTTTGTCACGAAGGCATCATAATTTTCCGATTTCCGCCTTCGAAAAGGTTTTCTTGTGTCTAGCAACAACAGTTAGCATGATGATGATTATTATCGCCATTATCATCATCGTCAACAGTTGCATTATTTTCATTGCAATAGTAGTTGTTATTATAATTTTTACTGACAATATCTGTGCCAGAAAGCAGAAAAATAGTAAAATACTAATGTAACTTTGATCTATCTATCTATCTATCTATCTATCTATCTATCTATCTATCTATCTATCTATCTATCTATCTGAGTCTGTTAATACCTATCTATCTATCTATCTATCTATCTATCTATCTGAGTCTGTTAATATCTATCTATCTATCTATCTATCTATCTATCTTATTCTGACTATATATATATATATATATATATATATATATATATATATATGGCAGTATCTGACTGCCGGGCTCACCGGGCCCGGGTCCGGTCCGATCCGTGCAATCATAGTGAAAATCCGGGCAAGGAAAAATGTCTTCATCAGAAATCAAACTAAACAATTCACGAAGAAAGAAAGAAAGAAAGAAAGAAAGAAAGAAAGAAAGAAAGAAAGAAAGAAAAACGAAGAAAACACCGAATGAACGCATGTTTATTTATTAATTTTGGGAGAAAAGACTGGTTATACTCAGAAAGTCCGAACTCGATTTCCTGCTTTCGTTCACGTTCTATGCCTAATTTCCATTGAAATAGCCGAAAAAATCCGCAAAAATCATAGTTTCTGGAAACGGATGACACTGATGACTGATTTTCTCTGTGGCCGGTGTTTTTTTAGCATCAGCTATGGTCCTATATATATATATATATATATATATATATATATATATATATTGTAATGGTTATTACAATGGTTTATAAAAGCATAGTATCACTACGCAGAAAAAAAAAATTTGCATTTCGGAGCTACGTTTGCTCCTCATCTGGTGATAAGCTGAGCACCAAATAAGGAGCAAACGAAGTTCCGAAACGCAAAAAAATTTGTGTAGTGATACTATGCTTTTATGAACCATTGTAACAAGCATTACGATATAAAGCTCTACGTTTTATCGAGCACTCTTTATAAAAGTAAATGCCTGAACAGTGATTTTAAAACCTACGTGTTCCATAATTTTCTTACACACAAACACACACACACACACACACACTATATATATATATATATATATATATATACATATTTTTAATCATAGCACCCCGAGCAAGGAGTGTATATATATGTATATATATGTATATATATATACATATATATTTAGAGTTCTCTTGGAGAGGTATTCTACCACTGTATGTACAGGATACTCCTTTGTATATTCTTCGATATCTACACCGCATGCTTATATATATATATAACCAACGAGTTACACATATCAGCCGAAGACGAGACGTTCGGCCCCGAAAATGAAAATGTTTTTATAAACCATTGTCACAACCATTGCAATATAAAGCTCTACGTTGTATCGAGAACTCTTTATAAAAATAAATGCATGAACAGTGGGTTTAAAACCTACGTGTTCCATAACTTTCTTATAATACACTATATATATATATATATATATATATATATATATATATATATATATATATAATTTTTTTGTTTGAACATTATTTTTATTCGATACTCGTATTTGAGTAAATATTCTGTTTTTAATCAAACAGTATATTTCGATATTTATTTTAACCGGCCTGATTATTTACGATAAATTTTGTACGAAAATGTGCATCTTTCGGCAATATTCGAAAATGCGACCCCTATCAACAGAGGGGAAGCCATCAATTGATCTGGTGCGTCTTAGACCACTCGACCACAAATGGTTTTACAGTCTGAACGAAGTCAAATCTAGCCTTGTATAACACAATTTTCGATTTTACGTAAATAGCCATCTCTGCAGAAAGCAATGGCAATCTATTACGGAATAATCTTCTGCTCAGTCAATCATGTCACGTTCGAGACATGATCGCCCAAAGCGTGTATCACGTATGGCACTCAACTGACTGATATTTATATATTTATTTCTATTGGCCTGATTCTATACATATATATTGATGTAAATTAATTATGTGGATTGGGATCCGACAAGATGATGAAATTAAGAAAAGACAAATAGAAATCGTATCTCAATCTTACAAATTCAACTCTTATTAAAGCTTCTTCAGAGATCATGTGAAAAATGACCCTCCCAAAAGTGTATGTCATAAATAGGCTTAGTTCTTGTTGGTTAAATAGGTGACACGTGTATTAAAAATATAGATAATTTCTATATATTTGTGCGACAAAGGTAAAGTTTGTAATAGTGCATGTGTATTTCTGAAGAATAGTTAGTCTGTCAGGAATCTAAAAGAGAAAGATGTGCTTAAAAGCAGTGTACAAACTTTCTTAATCCCGATATTCATCATGGTCGAATTGTTAAAAGCACGTCGGATCTAACGATAGTTTCTCTTACAAACAGGAACACATATTCAAATTCTGCCAGTATGTCAATTTCTCTACGATTTCAAAAATTTCGACACAAATAAAGTATAAAAAAAATAACATTTAACGTGATACACATACAGATTATTTACCCAAAACACATTAAAAATTTATTTTCTAAATTTAAACTTCCAAGAGTTCATTTGTTGGTGCGAATGTGTAGTTGATTATATATATATATATTTGAGTTATGATAATGTTTAGCGCCGAAAGTGTTGTTTTTTAGTAGTTTTACCGATAAAAGTATTTTGAAATGCAGTTTTTTTATAGTATAATGCTCGGGGTGGAGATGAGCATTAATAGTTTCACGTAAAATAATTAATAAAAGAAACGAGAAAAGTAGAAAATGTAGACACGCGAACAAATATCGACTTTGCTAAGCAAAGAACAATAAATAGCAACAACGTAGAAATATACAAATATAATTAGACAAATACTCCATCACGACAAAAGCAGATTACAATCTGTGAATTACCAAACGAAAAAAACCC
>JBBBDQ010001240.1:1627500-1632500 GCA_037127315.1 Ascarosepion bandense | reverse complement strand
TTTTCTATGACTTGTATAGGCAAATGAGACAGTTATTACAGGACAGATGTGGTATTAATACTACCTTTGTCCCATAATAGTTGGTATATTTTTCTATGACTTGTAAAGGCAAATGAGACAGTTATTACAGGACAGATGTGGTATTAATACTACCTTTGTCCCATAATTGTTGGTATATTTTTCTATGACTTGTATAGACAAATGAGACAGTTATTACAGGACAGATGTGGTATTAATACTACCTTTGTCCCATAATAGTTGGTATATTTTTCTATGACTTGTATAGACAAATGAGACAGTTATTACAGGACAGATGTGGTATTAATACTACCTGTGTCCCATAATAGTTGGTATATTTTTCTATGACTTGTATAGGCAAATGAGACAGTTATTACAGGACAGATGTGGTATTAATACTACCTTTGTCCCATAATTGTTGGTATATTTTTCTATGACTTTTAAAGGCAAATGAGACAGTTATTACAGGACAGATGTGGTATTAATACTACCTTTGTCCCATAATTGTTGGTATATTTTTCTATGACTTGTAAAGGCAAATGAGACAGTTATTACAGGACAGATGTGGTATTAATACTACCTTTGTCCCATAATTGTTGGTATATTTTTCTATGACTTTTAAAGGCAAATGAGACAGTTATTACAGGACAGATGTGGTATTAATACTACCTTTGTCCCATAATAGTTGGTATATTTTTCTATGACTTGTATAGGCAAATGAGACAGTTATTACAGGACAGATGTGGTATTAATACTACCTTTGTCCCATAATAGTTGGTATATTTTTCTATGACTTGTATAGGCAAATGAGACAGTTATTACAGGATAGATGTGGTATTAATACTACCTTTGTCCCATAATAGTTGGTATATTTTTCTATGACTTGTATAGGCAAATGAGACAGTTATTACAGGACAGATGTGGTATTAATACTACCTTTGTCCCATAATAGTTGGTATATTTTTCTATGACTTGTATAGGCAAATGAGACAGTTATTACAGGACAGATGTGGTATTAATACTACCTTTGTCCCATAATAGTTGGTATATTTTTCTATGACTTGTATAGGCAAATGAGACAGTTATTACTGGACAGATGTGGTATTAATACTACCTTTGTCCCATAATAGTTGGTATATTTTTCTATGACTTGTATAGGCAAATGAGACAGTTATTACTGGACAGATGTGGCATTAATACTACCTTTGTCCCATAATAGTTGGTATATTTTTCTATGACTTGTATAGGCAAATGAGACAGTTATTACAGGACAGATGTGGTATTAATACTACCTGTATCCCATAATAGTTGGTACATTTGGTGTATAAAATGCGTATAATTGCGGAACAATTATTATGGTACTGAAGTAATATTATATAAATAATAATAAACAACTTCTTTACTTTAATAGTCAGTATGTTTTGTTATTTATTTTTGCAGCGTTTCGGTTGTTTTACACTTAGGTCTTCTTCAGGTGTATATTTCAGGCACTTTCAAAATGTACGCTTTAATTAATCGACGGGGTACTCGTCCTCCTCATGTCTAAGGATATTTTGGTTACATTCAGTTATTACTCATTTTTTTTCTCTGACTTTCGGCCTGTGCTACCCGATACAGGTAGAACTTACAGTTATGATGTTACAAAATTCACGAACCTTCGCTTGAATCCACGTCGTATATACTCTCTTTGGACTCTCAACGTTCATCGTACAATTTACACTCATGTTTGTAAACTATCTGTGCCTGAGTCATAAACTGTGACGCACGCTATGATAACGCGTAATAGGGATTGATTATACACAGCTTGCCGCTCTCATGACCAGAAAAGGCACACATGTTTTTTTCAAATTATTGACATTGATCGGATTATTGTCCTCATTTTTATTCCAATGTTTACGACTTTTCAGCCATTGAACGCTCCGATCTTCTTCAGGAACTTTGAACCGAACCTTTTACTTTGATCACTGAGTAGATCGTTCTAATTCCATGTGCAATGCTACTTCCAGGATCCATGTAGTTATTTCCCTTTTAACTCAACACTCTCTTGTTCACCACTGCTGAAGCCAGGGATTGAACTCACAAATCTTAAACAGCATCATGTTTTTTTTTTGTTTGTTTTTTTTTAATCATATCACCCCGAGTAAGGCGATAACGCCACTGATGTGCAGGGGGCTACGTAAGAACGGAGACCACATCCTAAACAGGGAACAAGGGATGAGCCTCTTCACCTGTTCAATAGACGTGGGTGGAGTGTGAACCGGGCGATGTAAGTCTAGAATATTCTATTTGTTTGTTTGTTTTTTTGAGACTTAACGACCTATCCTTATGGGATCATTTTAAGGTCATAACCAGTGATTTTTGGGTAAGGTTATTTTTATTTTTACAACGTTTTTCTTTTCACGATTCATTGGGATTTGTTTTTAGGAGCAGGGTCCCCAAGTCCTACTCTTGTTATAACTGTAACCATTCCCTCCTGTAATAACTGGAGGGAATGGACGGATTAATACCTTTCCAAATGGTACCAGTGCTTAAGTGAATGCAGGGTATTCAACTGGAATTCGAACTCGGCTCACCGATTTCTCTTTCCGAGCCGATATCCACTGCACCACAACGCACATCCGTCACTATACGCTTACAGCACCTGGTATTCCCAAGCGGTCAGCTATCTAAGTACTGACCAGGGTCAACGTTGCTTAAATTTGGTGATCGAGCGAGAACCGATGTATTCAACGTGATAGGCGGTAAGCCCTAGAATATTCTTCAAGGCGTTCTGTTGCTATTTCTGAAAAAAAAAAACAGATACGAACACAAAAGCTGATCTTCATTAAAAATATATATGGGTTATGAAGGGAGGGACGTCTAAGTCCTTAAATTAACCCACCTACAAATGTAATTCTACTGCACTAAAAGTTGTAAGAAACATAAAATAATGGAGACAGAGTGTCTTAATAAAGATTGTGACTGCTGTCGATATATGGTATATTTTGAGATTAGTTCATTTGTTGGTTTGTATTTGGTATCAATTATTACAATCAAGCGGTATTATTTGCTTATGTCTTCATTAACAATTTTTAACAAAAATTGACAGTTATAGACAAATTTCAGAAAGGACGTTGATATTTGTGAACAGAAATAGATACGGAAAAAATTACATAGATAGATAGATAGATAGATAGATAGATAGATAGATAGATAGATAGATATTAACAGACTGAGATAGATAGATAGATAGATAGATAGATAGATAGATAGATAGATAGATAGATATTAACAGACTGAGATAGATAGATAGATAGATAGATAGATAGATAGATAGATAGATAGATAGATAGATAGATATGAACAGACTGAGATAGATAGATAGATAGATAGATAGATAGATAGATAGATAGATATGAATAGACTGAGATAGATAGATAGATAGATAGATAGATAGATAGATATGAACAGACTGAGATGGATGGATAGATAGATAGATAGATAGATAGATAGATAGATAGATAGATAGATATGAACAGACTGAGATAGATAGATAGATAGATAGATAGATAGATAGATAGGAACAGACTGAGATAGATAGATATGAACAGACTGACATAGATAGATAGATAGATATGAACAGACTGAGATAGATAGATAGATAGATAGATAGATAGATAGATATGAACAGACTGACATTGATAGATATAAACAGACTAGATAGATAGATAGATAGATAGATAGATAGATAGATATGAACAGACTGACATTGATAGATATAAACAGACTGAGATAGATAGATAGATAGATAGATAGATAGATAGATAGGAACAGACTGAGATAGATAGATATGAACAGACTGACATAGATAGATAGATAGATAGATAGATAGATAGATATGAACAGACTGACATTGATAGATATAAACAGACTGAGATAGATAGATAGATAGATAGATAGATAGATAGATAGATAGATAGATAGATAGGAACAGACTGAGATAGATAGATATGAACAGACTGACATAGATAGATAGATAGATAGATAGATAGATAGATAGATATGATATGAACAGACTGACATTGATAGATATAAACAGACTGAGATAGATAGATAGATAGATAGATAGATAGATAGATATGAACAGACTGACATTGATAGATATAAACAGACTGAGATAGATAGATAGATAGATAGATAGATAGATAGATAGATAGAGGAACAGACTGAGATAGATAGATATGAACAGACTGACATAGATAGATAGATAGATAGATAGATAGATAGATAGATATGAACAGACTGACATTGATAGATATAAACAGACTGAGATAGATAGATAGATAGATAGATAGATAGATAGATACATAGATACATAGATACATAGATAGATATGAACAGACTGACATTGATAGATATAAACAGACTGAGATAGATAGATAGATAGATAGATAGATAGATAGATAGATAGATAGATAGATAGATAGATATGAACAGACTGAGATAGGTAGATAGATAAAGAGAGAGGGGGGTGAACAGAATGAGATAGAATGTGAGAGATAGATATACATTTTTATTAATGCTTTTTTAAGCAAATGACTCATATTTTTAATGTATACCATTCTTTCTCGCATTTCCCCAACCATTTCTCTTTTTTTCGCTCTTTGTCTTTGTTGTTCTCCCTGATTCCTAATCCTCACCTCCGACGAACTGGAATGGCTAAAATGAATGATGTGTGTGCCAAGGTGTGGGACAAACTGCTCCATTATGTCGACTATAAGCACCCCTCTTCCAAAAATGCTTTTACTTCTGTTTGTCCCGTTCAAACATATATATATATATATATAAGGAAAGTTTTGCGACTAAAAGCTTTGTATGAATATTTATATACACGTTATTAACATTTTCACATTGAAATAGTTTTACGTGTCAATGTATCTGTTCGTCTCCCCTACTTACGAAATTTATATATATATATATATATATATATATATATATATATA
>JBBBDQ010001240.1:1525000-1622500 GCA_037127315.1 Ascarosepion bandense | reverse complement strand
GTCATTTTACTTAACCTCTTCTTCTTCTTCTGTTTCCTTAGCGTCTTCTTCTTCTTCTTCTTCGTCATTATCCTTAACTTCTTCTTCTCTTTCCTTAGCTTATTCTTATTCTTCGCTTTCAGTTTTCTTCTTCTTCTCTTTCTTTCTTATAATTCCAAATTTATTTTTCTTTCCTTTTTCTTCCAATCCTTTGCTTCTTTTTCTTCTTGTTTTTCTTTAGCGTTTTCATTGTCTACTTCTTTTTCTTTTTTATGATTTTACACTCTTTTCTTTTAAATTCTTTTACTTTTTTTTTGTTTTTCTACCTTTCTCTTCTTCTTCTTCTTCTTCCTCCTCTTCTTCTTCTTCTTCTTCCTCTTCTTCTTCTTCTTTTTCTTCCTTCTTCTTTTTTCTCTTCTTTTTCTTCTTCTGCTTCCTCTTCTTTTTCTTCCTTCTTCTTCTTTTTTCTTCTTCTTCTTCCTCTTTTTCTTCTTCTTTTTCTTCTTCCTTCTTCTTTTTCTTCCTCTTCTTCTTTTTCTTCCTCTTCTTTTTTCTCTTCTTTTTCTTCTTGTTTTTCTTCCTCTTCTTTATCTTCCTTTTTTTCTTCTTCTTCTTCTTCCTCTTTTTCTTCTTTTCTTCTTCCTCTTCTTTTTCTCTTCTTTTTCTTCCTCTTCTTTTTCTTACTCTTTTTCTTTTTTCTTCTTCTTTTTTCTTCCTCTTCTTTTTTCTTCCTCTCCTTTTTTCTCTTCTTTTTCTTCCTCCTCCTCTTCTTCTTCTTCTTTTTTCCACTTCTTCTTCTTTTTCTTCCTGTTCTTCTTTTTTTCTCCCTCTTATTTCTTCTTCTTCTTCTTCTTCTTCAATTTGTCGCACAACCCTGGAAATCATTCACCTTCAGCTTTTTTTGTTTCTTTTTAATTTCTTAAAAAAAAATCTGACAAATTTTTACTTTCCACATCACAGCATCCCTATCGTCTCCATTGGGAGACAGACAGCTGCGTGAAGTCCGCTGGCAGCTGGTACAACTGATCACGGATGCAAGTAAAAAGAGATCTCCCCACGGAGCGCTCGTAGTGGGGGCGCCACGTGCAGGAAGGGTGAATGGTATGGGGCCAAGTTCGCTAGGCCACACGATTCCGTCTCTCTACGTAGGGCGTAGAAACGGGGGATACGTTGAGACCTACCCACACACATCACACAATATTTACAAATCAGAAATTGTAAACTTTTTGTCCGCTCATCTGTGTAATTCCCAGCGTTTCATTTTTTTTTTTCAACCATGTATCTTGATGATGACAGCGATGATGGCTTTCCACGACTTCTTTTTCCTTTAATATTTGCAAATTATGCATTCCACTGATTGATCTTCAGGAAATATAGCGGGGTGTTTTTAAGTTGCTTTCTCCACGGTTTTAAATTCACAGTTGCATTTCTTCACGAGTTGTTGCCAAAGTTAGAGAGCCGAGTCTGTCCTGCTATTTAACCCATACCTGAGGAGGTCAAAATGAACACAAAAGACTCGGCAGGAATTCGAGACCGCAACTAAAATAAAAGAAATGAAAATAAGCACGGAGTAAACTTACCCATCTACCTCACGTGATAAAGGTAAAAATTTATTCCTTTGAAGGTGAGACACTATTAATCACTCCAGCAGTTCTTGGTGATGGTATATAGAAACCGTACGCTGCCCAAGGATGTGCGTTGTGGTACAGTGGATATCGGCTCGGAACGAGAAACCGCGGAGCCGAGTTCGAATTCCAGTTGAATCCATTGTATTCACTTACGAGCAAATACCCTTGGGAAAGGTATTATTCCGTCTCTTCCTTCCAGTTATGGGTTAAATAGCAGGACAGATTAGGTTCTATAGCCTTGGCTGGCAACCAGTCTACCGCAGAAAGCAATGGCAACCTACTGCGGGATAATCTTCTGCCAAGTCAGACATGATCGCCCAAGCGTGTATCACGTATGGCACTTAACTGACTGACTGACGCTGCCCAAATCACAGAGTACCCCTTTCGTTCGTACGCACAATATTGAAAAGAATTTAAAATTACCAAATTTGTATAAGAATAGCATCTGAATACCTACATTATTTTAATTTTTCTTTATTCTTCTATCCTGAAAGAACAAGCGGTGACAGCAGTATGGCCTCTCTTACCTGTGTATTTCTTAAGGTGACTATCACGTTCGATAACTGTTGTGGATTCTTGTTGAGAAACCACACAAAATAATAAATAACAAAAGCTGATATGGAAATTAAAAAAATATAAGTTATATTGAAAAAAAAAATACAAACTGGAACACGGGTTAGTCAATTCAGGAATACTAGGAATACTATTAAAAGAAATCAATATAACCCTGACAAAAGGGAGTTGCCGGGACCAGATAAATATTCTCTTACATCCGGGTTTCTCTTATATGCGGATTTGGTCTATTTCATATACATTACCACAGGCTCTAATTTGGGACCAGAGAAAATCTCTCTTATATCCGGTTTATACTGTACATTACCACAGGCTCTAATTTGAGACCAGAGAAAATCTCTCTTATATCCGGTTTATACTGTACATTACCACAAGCTCTAATTTGAGACCAGAGAAAATCTCTCTTATATCCGGTTTATACTGTACATTACCACAGGCTCCAATTTGGGACCAGAGAAAATCTCTCTTATATCCAGTTTATACTGTACATAATCTTGTAGCGAAGAAGTATGTCCGTTAGGTCAGTCAGTTAAGTGCCATACGTGAAATACGCTTGGGCCATCATGTCTCAAAAAGAGACATGACTGACTGGGCAGAAGATTATCCTGCAGTAGGTTGCCATTGCTTTCTGCGGTAGACTGGTTGCCAGCCAAGGCTATAGAACCCAATCTGTCCTGTTATTTAACCCATAACTGAAGGGAAGAGACGGGTTAATATCTTTCTCAAGGGTATTTGTGCGTAAGTGAATGCAATGAATTCAACTGGAATTCGAACTCGGCTCCCCGATTTTTCGTTCCGAGCCGATATCCACTGCACCACATAATGAGTCTATATTCTTACTGACCAACTATCGGCGGTACAACTACTCAAATCCGACAATCACTGCTGATCTCTGTATAGGCAGGATTACATGTACACATCAGGCGAGTCTATTCTTATGTGTGAAAAGGGGTGATCTCCAATAATAACCTTCAAAGAAGGTTTTGAGAAAACAACAATTATTTAATCCACGAAGTTGGTTCAATTCCTGCATTTCTCACGTTTCGTCTTTTTCTTGAAGAATTTCAAAAGTCGAGTTGGCGCCAAGCCCGAAGTCAATACGAATCAATAAGAGAATTGTGTTGATAACAGCCGCGATATTACGGTTAGAATCCAATCTGGAGGGACAAAATCCCCACCCTCAGAGATGCGTTACTTGCTTTCTGTCTTGCCAGTCCTCCTGCTCCTGCATTCATGCTCGACCCAAAGGATGGATTCAAGCCTCAGGGGTGAGATAGTCCAGACGTCTGCCTAGTGTTTCCGACCCGAAGATCTACGCAGAAGATTAAATCGTCAGATAATTTTTTATTCAATTCACCCCAGGAAAGGCGATAATGTCACTAATACGCAAGGGACTACTAGGAGAATGGAAAAATTTTTAATGTAACTAGAAACCAAATCCTAAACAGTAGACTTTAGAAGGAACCGGAAAACAAATCCTAAACAGTAGACTTTAGAAGGAACCGGAAACCAAATCCTAAACAGTAGACTTTAGAAGGAACCGGAAACCAAATCCTAAACAGTAGACTTTAGAAGGAACCGGAAACCAAATCCTAAACAGTAGAATTTAGAAGGAACCGGAAAACAAATCCTAAACAGTAGACTTTAGAAGGAACCGGAAACCAAATCCTAAACAGTAGAATTTAGAAGGAACCGGAAAACAAATCCTAAACAGTAGACTTTAGAAGGAACCGGAAATCAAAACCTAAACAGTAGACTTTAGAAGGAACCGGAAAACAAATCCTAAACAGTAGACTTTAGAAGGAACCGGAAAACAAATCCTAAACAGTAGACTTTAGAAGGAACCGGAAACCAAATCCTAAACAGTAGACTTTAGAAGGAACCGGAAACCAAATCCTAAACAGTAGACTTTAGAAGGAACCGGAAAACAAATCCTAAACAGTAGACTTTAGAAGGAACCGGAAAACAAATCCTAAACAGTAGACTTTAGAAGGAACCGGAAACCAAGTCCTAAACAGTAGAATTTAGAAGGAACCGGAAAACAAATCCTAAACAGTAGACTTTAGAAGGAACCGGAAATCAAAACCTAAACAGTAGACTTTAGAAGGAACCGGAAAACAAATCCTAAACAGTAGACTTTGGAAGGAACCGGAAACCTAATCCTAAACAGTAGACTTTAGAAGGAACCGGAAACCAAATACTAAACAGTAGACTTTAGAAGGAACCGGAAACCAAATCCTAAACAGTAGACTTTAGAAGGAACCGGAAAACAAATCCTAAACAGTAGACTTTAGAAGGAACCGGAAACCAAATCCTAAACAGTAGAATTTAGAAGGAACCGGAAAACAAATCCTAAACAGTAGACTTTAGAAGGAACCGGAAATCAAAACCTAAACAGTAGACTTTAGAAGGAACCGGAAACCAAATCCTAAACAGTAGACTTTAGAAGGAACCGGAAACCAAATACTAAACAGTAGACATTAGAAGGAACCGGAAACCAAATCCTAAACAGTAGACATTAGAAGAATCCGGAAACCAAAACCTAAACAGTAGACATTAAAAGGAACCGGAAACCTAATCCTAAACAGGAAACAAGAGATAAACCTCTACCCCTGTTTAAAAGACTGGAGAGCAGACGTTAGAAGTAGAGAGTTGAAGTAGACATTTGAAGAAACCAGAAACTCAATCCTAAGCAAGAAACAATGAATAAACATCTACTCTTGTTTAAAAGGCCGGAGAGAAGAGGTTAGAATGAAACTTTTGAAGAAACGAAAAACTCAATCCTAAGCAAGAAACAATGAATAAACATCTACTCTTGTTTAAAAGGCCGGAGGGAAGACGTTAGAATGAAACTTTTGAAGAAACGAAAAACTCAATCCTAAACAAGAAACAATGGATAACCAATAACATCAAAGAGTTCATTCGAAACGTTAGAGATACATTTTGGAGGTAGACTTCAAAATGAACCCGAAACACAATCTTAAACAGAAAACAAGGGATGAACCTCTACGCCTGTTTAAAAGACCCTGGAAGAGTATGAACCGGACGATTAGCAAACCTATACACTACTTTTGAGGAAGAAATAGTAAATCACATTCAGTAGTTTAGCAGAAAATAGAAGACACATAGAACAATCGATCATGTTGTCTCCACATCAGGAATATTCAAAGGTCTGTTCGGTCAAAAATAAAACAAACCAAACTAAATAACACCGAAAACAAAATAAGCTCCTCATGATAAACGGATAACATATTTGTCGGGTTGGAGTAAATGCCCTAAATACGGTACTTAAATTATTCGGACTATTGTCCTCATCTTTGTCGCCATTTGTATGACGTTTCCGCCGTTGCACACTCCGGCCTTATTCAGGTGCTAGAAATTTCGAAACGAACCATTTATTCGAAATTTCTAGCACCTGAAGAACGTCGTACAAATGGCAACAAAGATAAGGACAATAATCCGAATAATGTAAATACTGTAAATACTACCTCATCTCAGAAATATAGACAAATAGAATGATCTATTATTAAACGTCTTACAAATGGCAACAAAGATGAGGACAATAGTCCGAATAATGTAAATACTGTAAATACTACCTCATCTCAGAAATATAGACAAATAGAATGATCTATTATTAAACGTCTTACAAATGGCAACAAAGATGAGGACAATAGTCCGAATAATGTAAATACTGTAAATACTACCTCATCTCAGAAATATAGACAAATAGAATGATCTATTATTAAACGTCTTACAAATGGCAACAAAGATGAGGACAATAGTCCGAATAATGTAAATACTGTAAATACTACCTCATCTCAGAAATATAGACAAATAGAATGATCTATTATTAAACGTTGTTCAAATGGCAACAAAGGTGAGGACAATAGTCCGAATAATGTAAATACTGTAAATACTACCTCATCTCAGAAACATAGACAAATAGAATGATCTATTATTAAACGTCGTACAAATGGCAACAAAGATGAGGACAATAGTCCGAATAATGTAAATACTGTAAATACTACCTCAAATCAGAAATATAGACAAGCCCTAAATACGGTTTGGGAAGTAACTTGATCTCATTTGATATTCTCTTTATACTGGATAATATCAAATATTTGGCGCATTGTGTTTCTGAACGTGCTCTCTTCCTCATTGCAACACGTTTCTATCTTATTCGAAAAGACCCCAGTACAACGCCATCCCAGTGACGTTCGCATGATTATTATCTTAAAGGCCAGATGGTGCACTCGGGTTCCAGTGGCGTTGTCATGAAAAACGAAACGCGAGAAGAGGGATTGCATTGATGTTCTGAAACTCGTCGGCGTTGTATTTTGGAAGCGGTGTGCTAGGAAGTGTGATTCGGTCAGAGAATCATTTGTGGACAGGGGAGATTATAGCAGAAGAACTGTAAAGAGTCAAGAGGGAATTAAGACAGAAATGATTTAAAGAAGGAACGAAAAATGTTATATAAAAACAAGCGCCAATAACAGCAACAACAACAAAAGGAAGAATTTGGTCAAAAATGAAAGCGAAAAAAAAAAAAAAAAAAGGAAAACTAAGATAATATAGAGACGTAACCCCCCTGCACACCAGTGGCCTTACCGCCTTGCTAGGGGTGATATGATTAAAAATATAATAATAATAATAATATTGTCGAAAGCGCCACTAGAAACGATGGAGTCAAAATTGATAACCCTCAAAAGCTGCAAATAGACTAAACTATCGCCCGGTCCATACTCCACCCACGTCTATTGAACAGGTGAAGAGGCTCATCCCTTGTTTCCTGTTTAGGATGCGGTTTCCGGATTTCTCTTTTCCAAACTTTTCACAACTATGTAGCCCCCTGCACATCAGTGGCGTTATCGCCTTGCTCGGGGTGATATGATTAAAAAAAAAAAAAGTTGCAGACCAAATATAGGACGCACAAAAAAAAAACTACTTCTTTTAAGATTCTGAAGGATGTGCGTTGTAGTACAGTGGATATCGGCTCGGAACGAGAAATCGGGGAGCCGAGTTCGAATTCCAGCTGAATCCATTGTATTAACTTACGCGCAAATACCCTTGGGAAAGGTATTAATCCGTCTATTCCTTCCAGTTATGGGTTAAATAGCAGGACAGATTGGGTTCTATAGCTTTGGTCGGCAACCAGTCTACCGCAGAAAGCAATGGCAACCTACTGCGGGATAATCTTCTGCCCAGTCATGTCGAGACATGATCGCCCAAGCGTGTATCACGTATGGCACTCAACTGACTGACTGACATTTAATGAATGTACAAATATCTGTCTATATTTCTGACACGAGGTATTGTAATTATTTTCACAATTTACATTGTTTGGACTATTGTCCTCATCTTTGTTGCCATATTCACCTTCAATATCTGTCTATATTTCTGAGATGAGGTATTGTAATTATTTACACTATTTACATTGTTTGGACTATTGTCCTCATCTTTGTTGCCATATTCACCTTCAATATCTGTCTATATTTCTGAGATGAGGTATTGTAATTATTTAAACTATTTACATTGTTTGGACTGTTGTCCTCATCTTTGTTGCCATATTCACCTTCAATATCTGTCTATATTTCTGAGATGAGGTATTATAATTATTTACACTATTTAAATTGTTCGGACCGTTGGCCTCATCTTTGTTGCCATATTCACCTTCAATATTTGTCTATATTTTTGAAATGAAGTATTGTAATTATTTACACTATTTAAATATTTTTAGAGTGTCAGATATCTTTTCCCATACATATAAGAACGGCTTAGTGATATATGCGGAAATAAAGTGGGGCATCAATTCTATACGACAATAAATAGATAAAATGATACTTCACTTTGTGTCCATGGTAAATTATATACAATTATATTCCAAAGAATGTGAATAAATCTAAAAAAAAAATATTTGTGTAGCTAATGAGTTTTTGATTGATTCGTTTTCTAAAATTTATCAACTCTTTGTGGGTTATTTAAACCCCAAAAATATTTTTAGGCTATAAGAATTTCTTTTTTGAGATTAGAATGATTTATCAAGACAAGTATTACTCTTTAACTCATAGCTAGCGGAGAAGAGGTGTATTCATTCAGTTCCAAAAGTATATCCGCGTAAATAAATATAATTTAAGTACTGACCTGGCTCGACGTTTTTGAACTTCGGTGATCTTATGGGAAACGGTGTCTCAACCTAATGTAGCCGGAAGCCGACAAATATCAACAGAGATGCCGGTAGCAGCCCGCTTGTAAATAACTGTCAAATTGTACGGGGTGAAGTAAGGAATTGATGATCTTTCATTGTTGCAACTGTTATTTTAACCTTGCTTTTACCCTGCGCGTGTTAAATTATCCAGACCTTCTTTATTAAATCCCAGAAATATCTTGTGTTTTTTCTGATTACAAGTTTCTCCTGTATTTCTTATTATCTTCTAAAGGGTTTTATCCTTCGGAGGCAGTGTCAATGGCATTTCGAACAATCATTCAGAGAACCTACTATCTGTTGATTCAAATCTCTTCTTCGTCTGTGAGGTGATTGTCCAGTATTCACTGCCAAATACGAGATTAGATTATAAGTGATGTGGACCGGTGATGGGACCACGAAATGATAACTCGAAACACAGTGGCATAATTAACAAAATATATTAAGTCAAAAATTGATACAAGAAAACAGAGTAAACGTAAGCTTGGCTTACTAGTGACTGACAGACAAACAGACAGACTGTGCTGAGCTGAACTGAAGCCACGAGAGTGATTAACTCTCAGTTAATATACTGGTAGAAAAAGTCCATAATTAAGTAGGTAACGCCCCATAACAATTCCCATTTTGTTCTCATCGCAATAATCAACAAGATATTCTACATCAGCCAATCTATGGACACCTGTTGATGACCAGAGGGTACTTAGTCGAAACGTTGTGTCTATTATAAAAGATATATCAATCAAGATGATAACACCTGTATCATCCGTATTTCTCTCCCAGTTATGGGTTAATTAGTAAGACGCGTATCAGTAAATTATGTTCGTGGGTTCTTGCCACTTGTCATAATTTGTATTTATTTCTGAGATGAGCAATTTTCAATAATCTTGAAATTATTTCGAATTTTTGTTCTTGATGAGGACCGGTGATGGGACCACATAACTCGTAACACTTAATATACTGGTAGGAAGAGTCCATAGTTAAGTGGGTAACGCCACACAACAATTGAACACTTTTTAATACGACTGTGTACTGGTTTAATTTAATTATGTGTCTGCCTTATTTTTTCTTCAGTCTTTATTTTACATCGTGTAAAATCCTTTGTAAAATAAAGACAGAAGCTGATGATGGTTTACCTGAAATAGGCCTACACTTCCGATTCACCATGAAATAACGTGTCTGCCTTATTTTTTCTTCAGTCTTTATTTTACACAATTCGTGTAAAATCCTTTGTAAAATAAAGACAGAAGCTGATGATGGTTTACCTGAAATAGGCCTACACTTCCGATTCACCATGAAATAACGTGTCTGCCTTATTTTTTCTTGATGTGGACTGGTGATGGGACCATTAAATGATAACTCGTAACACGGTGGTATGGTTAACAACATATATTAAGTCAAAGATAGATACAAGAGACAGATTAACCATGAGCTTGGCTTACTAGTGACTGACAGAGAGACAGACTGTGCTGAGCTGAACTGAAGCCACGAGAGTGATTAACTCTCAGTAGGAAGAGTCCATAGTTAAGTGGGTAACGCCCCACAACAGTAAGTAAAAGTTTCTCTTCATTTCTTACTCTCTTCGAAAGGTCTTTATTTCTCGTACGCATTGTCAACTGCATTTTGAACAATCAATTATAGAACCACATCACTGTCGATTCATATCTCTTCTTTGTCTGCGAGGTGATTGTCCAGTGTTCACTGCCAAATAGGAGATTAGATTATTAAAACTATCAGTAGAGCCCGGCGTTGCCCGGGTGTAATGAAAGCTTTAAAACTAATCCATGGTCCTGGAGCTCAGACTCTTTGGACGTTGGCACGAAAGACTAAAAAACAATAGTTGTTTCCAGTTAAAACGAAACCCTAGACTGAAAGAAAAATGAATGGATGTAAGTCAAATTTTGATTTCCTGGTATCGATATCAAATAAGTTTTTTTCGTCGTAAACAGAGTTTTGAAGGATAAATAAGCCCTCTGAGTAAATGGTATCATGACTGAGACTAAGAACTACAACTATACCTAGTTAGAGCCAAACCCGAAGCAAAAACTAAAATAAAAGGGCTGAAAAAATTAGACATATAGGCAGATAAACAGACACACACAAACATCTTGCCTTTTATATATATATATATATATATATATATATATATATATATATATATATATAGGCATACAGATAAACAGAAACACACACACAATCAGCTTGCCTTATATATATATATATATATATATATATATATATATTATCGATTTTTTGCACTATTGTAAGAACTGCAACCTTGAAACTTCTGAATATCGTTTCTTATGTCTTTGTTTATGAGTGTATCAAATTTGATTAAAATCGGACCACTCCTTCTATAACCCGACTTTTTCGATTATCGATTTTCGATATTTATTGGGGGTACCTCGACACAAAACCTAGCTAAGAACACTCGCAGACGCTTATAGTACAACTGTGTAAAATTTCAAGAAAATTGGTTCAGCCGTTTCGGAGTCTATAGGTAACGGACACACACACACACGCACACACACAGACACACACACAGACAACGTTCCATTTATAAATAAGTTTAGACAATTCAGCGCACTTTCATTTGTTTCTCACGATATTTTATATCTTTTAATATTTTGGTTTATTCCTGGAATCACATTGGAACTGAGGCTCGGATATCATTGTTAAGTATTCCTTTATAAAGCCCTATCTTTTAATCCGATAGATATTTTGCAAAAGTGCAGTGACCAACGGAGGGTCTTCGATTTTCTTTGCATTGTATTGAGAACAGATCAGAGATTTCTAAACTATAAGGCTAATCGCTCCTAAAGAGTTTATATATTGAGGATTATACTTACCAAAAGGCTTTTGTTTGCTTCTGTTCTGGACAAAACATTTATTTTGTTTTGTTTTTTGTTTCTTTTTTTATTTGCCGTTTTTCTTTTCTTTTTTTTTTTTTGTTCAGTTGGGTGTGCGAGTGGCTCAGAATGGTAAATAGGAGAGCCAAGTTCGAATTCCTGTCGAGTTAGTTACATTAACTTACGCGCAGATACACCTGGGAGAGGTATTAATCCGCCTCTTCCCACCAGCTATGGGTTAAATAACAGTACTGATTGGGTCCTATAACCTTGTTAGTCAACCGATCTACTGCAGCAAGTAAAGGCAATCTATTGTAAGATGGTACTTAACTGTGTGACTGACTATTTGGAAAGGTATGAATTCATCGCTTGTCCTCCATTGCTATGGGATAAACAGTAAGGCTTGTAAATGGAAAAAAAATAATTGTTGTTTGTAAAAATTGTTAATAGAATATTCACTAGCAAAAAAAGAACCCCCCCCCAAAACAACTATTCTTACAATAAAAAATATTTCGAGTTCAAATAATTCACAATGTTGATAATCTATATTAAAACAAAAAAATCAGTTGCGTTCAGTTTCCACAACCGTAATTTCAAACATAGATCTTTTTATTTTCATGATGCCTGGATGAAACACTACTACTGGGTCGAAATGTAGTGACATTCTGATTTTTGTGTCTAACCGTTTGTGAAGATACCACATAGTAGACGCGTAATAACTCGTTTAGAAATGAAGAATATTCAAAAGTTCCACAA
The DNA here is from genome assembly GCA_037127315.1 of Ascarosepion bandense. Lineage (NCBI taxonomy): Eukaryota > Metazoa > Mollusca > Cephalopoda > Sepiida > Sepiidae > Ascarosepion > Ascarosepion bandense. The sequence goes on along the minus strand of JBBBDQ010001240.1, from coordinate 1,610,516 downwards.
TACAATTGTATTGGACACATTTTAATACAACTGTGTACTGGTCTAATTTTATTATGACCAAAAGCTCAGTCATTAAATAATATATATATATATATATATATATTGTTACGAGGATGCATTTATATATAAAAATAATAGTAATAATAATAATGTCTAAAAAGTAAGGGATTCTTTTGAGTTCTGCTTGTTATTACAAAAAGTTTTAATTCATGAAGTAGTCGTAAAAATAAGGAAATTATGTGTTAGCCCCTTATAAAAATAGGTTTTGGAAAGAGAGTAGTTAGTTGTTAAAAGGATTTGCTGACATTATCAACTCCGGATTTGATTCAAGGATTTATATCCAGTCGAAAGAATCTCTAAGAAAAGTTGCCGCCCAACTAAAACCTGAAAAAGAACGTCATGAAACTAAAAGGTTAGATTTTTGGACCTTTTCATTGAGCATACTTGAAATTATTCTTTATATACATATTTAAGGATTTCCAAAAAGTACAGCACTTAAACTACTTCCTAACTAAACTGGATAAAGATACTAACCCTTTTTTGCCCTTTGTAACACTTCGCTTTCCAATAGTAAAGTCTATGTTTCTGTTTTAAATGCAAAAAATTGTGTTTATCGTAAATTAAATATTTGTCGATATTTTAACTCTGAGTTTTGGTCAATCATTATTTTTCTTTTTGTTACACTTAACACGCAACAATATATATATATATATATATATATATATATATATATATATATGCAATTTGTTATATATATTATATTATTTATATATTATATATGCGTAGTACTTATTTGAAAGCGCTCAATATCGGTGATAGAGCTGACATATTCATATAGATAGGTGTTAGTTTGTAACCCTGGGCTTCACACTCTTGCGATCGTCAGACAAATTGATTAATTTTTTTTTTTTAAATTGGTTATATGTAGGGTATATGACGACCGTTTTTCCTCCACTTCCACAAAAATACACGAATATATGCGTGAAACCCAGGGTTACAAATTCACACCTATATATATATATATATATATATATATATATATATATATATATATTATCACATCAAACGTTATTTTTAGTTGATACTTATACATGAATAGACATTCCGTTCATTTATTAAACAATATATTTATATTTGTCGTTATTTCTTAGATAAATATTGTAATTATTCACACTATTTACATGGTTGCCATTATTTTCTGAGGTAGAGTGGTTTTCTGCCAACCAAGGATAAAGAATCAAATCTGTCCTGCTATTTAACCCATAGTTGGAGGGAAGAGACGAATTAATATTTTTCCTAAGCGTGTTTCCATGTAAGTGAATGCAAAAAATTCAACTGGAATTCGAACTCGGCTCTCCGATTTCTCTTTCCGCGCCGATATTCACTGCACTATTACGAACATCCGAGTTTTTATATGTATGTAGCCTTTTTTTTACTTTGAACTTCTTTCGAAAATAATTTAAATTTCGCGGTACACTTAAAATTCTCTCCCGGCATAACATTGACTCAATACCGTGCATATTTACCGGAAGGCATCTTTCACAATTCTAACTCGCATTCGGAATTTTATGCCATACTTTCCCGTTTCTCTTGGTACATGACTCGAGTATAATTGACTCGATCAAGATAAAAAAAAAGAACAACTATCCATCGATTGAAAAACAAGCTAATCAATAATTGCTATAGAAAAGATAGATAACAGCGAATAAAGACACTTTGATCTAAAAGAATTTGATCTGTGGTGACCCCAGATATATATTGGACTCACCCTTAGAGACAGAAAAATAGAATCCACACTTAATGTAACACGAGAGCATCCGAAAAGCCAGGTGTATCAGCAGGTTGACCTGAAAGGATAACTCTTAGCTACCAGGGACATATTCGAGCCTCACATGATGTCAGTGATTGAGCCCGACGTGTAAATAGGTAGGCACTTAGGATGTGCACACGTTGAACAACCAGGTGACAGAAAGAGTGACTCTTCAGTGAGAAGAAACAAGCAGTGAGTTTTTCACATTCTTCTGAGAAGTATATCTACGTTCGGAGAAAATACCCAAAGCCACACACCTCCTCGTTGATATCAACGGAGAAAGCTTTGATGTAAATAAACAATAATTTTACGTATGAGAAATAAAGTTTCGTTTTCTTATTTGTGTGTACAACGATCATTTTTACAAACTGAATCAAGCATAAAAGGTTAATTGTCACAAATTCGGCTTATCTGGAGATCGTTAAATAAGAGAAGTAGATTAGCAACTAGGTCCCACCTATTTACTGTGAAAACAATGAAATGTAAACGCAAATTCTACTCCATCAGCTTCTTTTCTCGCACTTCCCGTCTGTGAAATTCCCTTTCATTTACTCGCTACAATCTCCAAGAATTTAAATGTAAAGTCAATAGACATCTCTTATCTCACTAACCTGCATCTTGTATCTAATGCTCCTTTCTCCGTTCACTCCACTTTTCTCTCACCCACTTCCTGACACCTCCCTATAACCTGTCAATCTTTCTCATAACTTTCCTCCTACAACAGTGACAGTATAATGCCTTGCTTAGGGCGATACGATCATAAAAAATAATAAAAAAGTTAGATAGATAGATAGATAGATAGATAGATAGATAGATAGATAGATAGATAGATAGAATTCCCTTCCATTTACTTTGCTTTCCCGACAGCTACATTATTCAAGAATTTAAATGTAAAGTCAATAGTCATCTCCTATCTCACTAACCTGCATCCTCTCTCTCATGCTTCTTTCTCCGCCCAATCCACTCTCATCGGTATTCTCATCCTTCTCTTACCCACTTCTTGAGACCCCCTATAACCCGTCACTCTTTCTCATAACTTTCCTCCTATGTAACCCCCTGCACAACAGTGGCAGTAAAATGCCTTGCTTGGAGCGATACGATAATAAAAAAAAATTATACTATTATAATGTGGATATATAGTGGGGGATCAATTGTACATTACAATCAATATATAAACTGATCCCTCATTTTATGGCCAGAGTCATCCTTCTCTCATGCTCCTTATTCCGTCCACTCCACTCACATCAGTATTCTCATCCTTCTCTCACCCACTTCCTGACACCCCCTATAATCTGTCACTCTTTCTCATAACGTTCCTATGTAACCCCCTGCACAACAGTGGCAGTAAAATGCCTTGCTTGGGGCGATATGATTATAAAAAAACATATATAGCAGCCCAAGAAAGAAAGTGATATGTAAAAATAAATAAATAAAATAGAAATGTTTTAATTCGAACGTTGAAAGTAAAGTCAATGTTCGGCCATGTTTCTTCCTACTCAGACGACGTTTTCTGACAAGATGGCTGACGACAAGCCGAGAAAGAGTTCGCTGATATCTGGAGAAAAAGTTGAAGGAAAGGCAAGTTAAAAGTGTTGGACTAAAACAACGTCGGCAAACATAATAGAACGGGGAATTAAATGCATTCGGTTTCTTTGCGCATCTCCATCGAAACGGCGAGAATCGATCGATTTTTACTTCATCTTCTTTTTACCGTAGCCATTTCAAGAGACAGCAAATGAAGTAACATATCTGAAATTGACGCCATAGATGCAGTCGTGAGGGCTGCTATCGGAAAGATACGGCGTGTTATTTTACGTCATGTCAATTTGCCGTTAGCTACTCAGACAATATCAATGTATATTAAGTGTTACGATTCTTCTTTTATGTACCATGTCCTTACACGACGTAGGTGATCATGGCTTTCCATGGCTTTTCTAGCATGGTCACAAAATGAGGAATCAGTTTATATAGTGATTATAATATAGAATTGATCCCCCATTTTATACCCACATAATAATTTCTTATAAACAGTTGGCATATATTCTTCTATGTGCCCTGTCCCTTCAGGACGTAGGCGATCATGGCTTTCCACGTCTCTCTATCCCTGGTGGCTCTTAGCACGCCTTCTTTTGTTACACCATGCAACCCTCGTTCTGTCATCCACAAACTCAAGCCCATAAATCTAGAATATAAATGCATAGAAACTAGCATGGTCACAAAATGAGAGATCAGTTTATATATTGATTATAATATAGAATTGGTCCCCCATTTTATACCCATATTATAATTTCTTATAAACAGTTGGCATATATTTTCTTCTTCTATGTGCCATGTCCCTTCAGGACGTAGGCCATCATGGCTTTACACGTCTCCCTATCCCTGGTGGCTCTTAGCACGCTTTCTCTTGTTACACCATGTAACCCTCGTTCCGTCATCCACCTGATCAGGCCCTTCAAATATGTTATCTGCTGCTTTCCCCTGTCTCTTTGTCCCTCAATCTGGCCTGTTAGTATCAGGTTCTCCAAGCCCTCCTTCCTCATTGCATGTCCCAGGAACTGTAGCTGTCTCTTCCTGATGCTCAGTATTAATTTCCTTTTCGTTTCCATCCTTTCCAAAACCTCATCATTGCTCACATGCTCGATCCATGATATCCGCAGCATCCTTCTGTAGAACCACATTTCAGCTGCTTCAAGTTTTTCTTTCATCTTCGAAGATATTGTCCAAAATTCACTTCCATACTGAAGAACCGACATCATATAGCAATCCAGTACTCTCCTCTTTGTTTCTAGTGAAATTGTACTGTTTCTTCGCTATCCAGACAATATCAATGTGTAATATGTGTTACGATAAATGCTTTATACTAAAGTTCACACAATAAACTCGTGGTAAGTGATTACTGAATGAGTTGTGTGATATGATTGCAAGAGAAGATTGAAAAAATAAAAATGTTATGAGGATAAGAAGGATAGATAGTGATTGATTCTTATTTTTTAAGAAATTAAAATTGTACTGTTGATTGATTGATTCGTTTTTCTACGGCTTTTCAACCTTTTCAGGTTATTTGAAGGCATAATTTTGTTATAGATTGTAATAATTTTGTAGGGTGATAGAATGAGACGACAGTGCAAATTAGAAATAATCACAATACTAAAATCAAGCAATTCTTTTCATTTAACGGTTTTCCTTCAAACAAAATAAAAGTCGCTCATAACATGTTCCTGATCAGAAATTTTTTATTTGTTCCCCGAAGGCCTTTATCCTGTCAAAACTTTCCAAAACATCCTTAATTCCGTGCAAATGTATATGCTGAACTCAAATCGATAATTGTCTATTGAAGAAACCTACCTTTTTTCATGTTATCGACCAGAAAAAAAAATCGGACTATATCTCACACCTTATCACCGTTCTCATATCTGATTCACCGCTGAATGACTTTAGGCGTACGATACTTATTTCGGCCTATTTACTTCCTTTTGAACAATTACTCCGCGATTTGTTTGGTTTCGAAACTCAATTTCCGCGTAGTAATTGCAAAAAGGAAGTAAAAAGGCCGAAAAATAGGCAAACTACGCGTGAAGTCATTCTGTAGTGAATAACATTTTTGAAGCGTGGTTACGGGGTGAGATAAACAGACAAGAAGTTCGATATTTTTCTGGTTGTTAATTTGAAAAAAGGTCGGTTTCGTCAATAAACAATTATCGACTTGAGTTCAGCATTTACATTTGCACGGAAATAAGGAGGTTTTGGAAAGATTTGAAGGGGTAAAGGCCTTCGGGGAACAAATCAAAATTTATCAGATTCTCTACCACCATGCAGCGTAGAACCACATGTCTCACGTTTACGTTCAGACATTTTCAATATTAAACTCACCTTTAGAATTTTGGTTAAATCGGTCCTTCAAATGGAAATTTGGGGCGATCAAAATCGTACGAAAATGAAACGAGAAAAGGTCCGGAAAAAAGCCACTTACCTAGAAAGGAAAAAAAGGAAAAAAAAAAAATTTTAGTATTACAAAAATATGATTTAAATAATTTGTAATTTAAATGAAAAGATTTATTATTAAATTTGGTCCTGGAAACAACAAATATAAAATCGGTTCAGTTTTTTGAAAAGCTCTGAATTATATCACAGGTAGGATTTATTTCGAAACAAACGTCAAAATTCATTCTAAACTCTATTATATCGTCAGCAAGGAAGGACTGGAGTCAAGGGGATAAGAGATGGGAATTGACATTGCATTTAAATTCCTGGAGGTTGTAGCCGTAAGAAAAGCAAGTATACGGGGGGGGGGGTAGTTCCACAGGCGGAAAAGAAGCTGGTGAGTAGAATTGTCGGATGCATTTGGTAGATTTAACTGTAAAAGGGTGGGACTTTTTTGTCAGTCTGGTAGCTCAAGTAAATTCTTTGTGGAGGAGACACCAGTGACGTAAGTAGCCTATTGCGGGAAAATCTTCTGCCCAGTCAGTCATGTCTCTTTGGAGACATGATCGCCCAAGCGTGTATCACGTATGGCACTCAACTGACTGAAGAATTTCCTAACACTTTATTACGTACGACTAGAAGGAAATTGGAAATAAGTGGAGGAGTAATTTAAGATTAGCAAAATATTATTGGAGTGGGGAAAGTAAACAGACCTTATATATTTTCATCGACACTTTGTGTTGGTGATTCTTGTAAACTCAAACTGTAATAGTTACTTTGACATTTTGAATTTAAATATGTCTACATTATTAAATGAAAACTGTTTGACTGAAGATATGCTGCCAATATATATATATAAACATGTTACGGAAATTAACGAAACTTGGTTATAAGCAACCGACAATTTGTAATGAATTATTTTGAACATTATTTTTACCGATACTCGTATTTAAGTAGATATTCTGTTTTTAATTAAACAGTATTTTATATTTATATCTACCGGCCTGATTATTTCACGATAAATTTTTATTGCGAAAATGTGTGCTATCCAGCAGGATTCGAACCTATTTACATAGGGAGAGCTACCATTTGATCTGGTACTGTCTTAACCACTCGACCATGAATAGCCTCTTGATCAGACGAGGTTTTTATAATGCTTATATAACACAATTTTCGATCTATCGTAAACAAACCATATCTGCTCTGAAATGTATCGTAATGTCAAACAAATGTAAACATGTTACGGAAATTAACGAATTTTAACGAAACTTGGTTATAAGCAACCGACAATTTTTAATGAATTATTTTGAACATTGTTTTTACGATACTCGTATTTAAGTAGATATTCTGTTTTTAATTAAATTAAACAGTATTTTATATTTATATCTACCGGCCTGATTATTTTACGATAAATTTTATTGCGAAAATGTGTGCTATTCAGCAGGATACGAGTATCGGTAAAAATAATGTTCAAAATAATTCATTACAATATATATATATATATATATATATATATATATATATATATATATATATATATAACATAGTGATGATCCACGTATACTGTCTTAATATGTATAGGAAAAACTACTAAAAAGTTGTAAGTTTATAAATGTATTATTGTTTTTTGTTTTTGTTTTTTTGACAGTATTTATTTATTTCTATTGTTATATTTGATATTTCAGATCGTCCTCGGCATTTCATCAGAAACAAATGATTTTAAAATTTAAATTAGAAGCGTTTTCGCGAGGAGCGTTCGTCATCACGTGACGCAGAAAGCGACAGATTTTTTTAATATTTGTAAAAGTAAACCTATCTTTAATAATACTTATAAATGTTGTTTTAAAGAAAAAATTTTTAAGTGTATCTAAAAAATGTTTAACTATTCAAAATATTTATAAAGATTCAAAACACCTAAGTCCCTATTTAACCCTAGCCTATATGTATTTAATTTTAAAATCCAGTATCTTTCTTTCTTTCTGCGTGAGTATGTAGAACTAAAATCAGAATCTATTAGTAAACATTTGCAGTTTCCTAATGTGTGTCTTGGTTGATTGAAGTGTTCTGCTATGGGTAAATATGGGTTGTTTAGGACGATCTGAAATATCAAAAATAATAATAGAAATAAATAAATACTGTCAAAAAATACATTTTTAAACTTACAACTTTTTAGTAGTTTTTCCTATATATATATATATATATATATATATATATATTTATATTTATCATTATGCGATATATATATATATATATATAGCATAATGATAATACACGTATACTGTCTTAATATGTATAGGAAAAACTACTAAAACGTTTTAAGTTAAAAAATATATTTTTTTGACAGTATATATTTATTTCTATTATTATATATATTTATTTTGTTTTAAAATCATTTGTTTCTGATGAAAGGCCGAGGCCGGTCTGAAATATCAAATATATACATATATATATATATATATATATATATATATATATATATAATAGAAATAAATAAATATATATATATATATATATATATATATATATACATAATAGAAATAAATAAATAAATACTATCAAAAAATACATTTTTAACTTTTTATTAGTTTTTACTATATATATATATATATATATATATATATATATATATATATATGTACCGCAAATGAATAAAGTAAGAAGCGATCTTTCATGAGTGCTTTCCTCATGTGTCTTTTGTTCTTTCTCTTTCGTTTTTCTCTTTTTTTAAAAAATTTTCTCCGTGTCTGTCCCCTTTTTTGATTCCCCCTTCTGGTTTCTCGTTTTCCTATCCCCGTTACCTCGTACAAAAAATTTTGTCCTGTTCCCTTTACGTCGTACAAAAAATTTTGTCCTGTTCCCTTTACGTCGTACAAAAAAAAAATTACTAATTAAAAAAAAGTGAATTTTCATCTCTTTTCAAAAATAACGTTTACTACCTGATGAGACATTTTTCTTTCAATGTCGAAAGAAAATGTGCACTTTTGTAGTGGATTCTAGTTTGGACATGTTCTAAAGTATAATTTTTAATATATATATACTCTCTGTTATGATAAAGATTCTTGTGTATTTATATATATATATATATATATATATATATATATATATATCTTTCCTGTCACGCTCAGGGGGGGGGTATTTTTTTTCTTAAGCCTTAATGTAAGATACTCAATAGTAGGTACATCAATATATATACTGCATATCGATATAAATATTTTAACGGTACGGGACCACTCGTGTGTATATATATATATATATATATATATATTGTGTGTGTGTGTGTGTGTGTGTGTGTGTGTGTGTGTGGTGTTTCAATTCTCTTTCTCTAGGGTTTTGTTTTTCTGAACTTGTGGATTTAAATTCAAGAATAAAAATCAGTATTCGATTTTATAAACACTTGGTTCTAGACACAGATACAAAGCACAAGTGTCTGCTATATGTGCGCGCAGATTTACATTCCCCACCCACCAAAAATGTTAAAAAAAAAAAGAAACAAAACAAACTCGCTTTGAAATGGAATCCTTCTCCGTATTGGTTACCATATGACGTCATGTCACACATGGCTGATTTGTCAATCTGATTTTCTTAAACCAATTTTCAGAAGCCGAATCTCTCTTTTTCTTGATAAAAATTGTTTTATTAAAAATAAAAAAAATAATAAAAAAATGTAAAAATGATACGGATTAAATATATGAAACCTGTTCCTGATCCCATTCGAAATTTTTGTTGCATTTCACTGGTTCCATTTTTTTTTTTTTTTGCTTTCTATAGGTATTTATTTTCTATAGGTATTTATTTCCTTTCTTGTTGAGTTTCTTTCTTGGTTTTATTTTCGTTTCCTTGTAACTTTTTTGGTTTACTTTTTTTGTTTCCATTTTCATTGTCATCTTTACGAGGCTTTTTACATTGTTTTCCATTTAGAAACAATTTCATTTGTTTTGCTTTCCTTCCTCGTCTGTTTATTATTTTTATTCAAATTCTTTTTCTATTTTTCTTTTCTTTCCCCCTCATTAGTTCCTCTAACTTAAACGACTACGTTTCTCTTTCTAACAAACACCCAACATCTTTCTTACGTGTTATTCTCTCTCCTTGTTTTCCTCTTTTTCTTCATTCCGTCACAGTTTCCTTCGCTCTTCTTCTCTATCCCTCTCTCTGTATTTCCTTCTTACTCCTCCTCACGTAATTCCTTTTCTTTAGAGTAACGCTCACCCAATACGAGGCCTGTGAGCCACTCGAGTCAGGTGGGTTAAATTAAATGGTAGATTATTTTATTTATTTTATTATTTCTTTTAATCGTTTCACCTCAAGTATCGTAGTACCGTCACTGATGCGCAGGGGGCTACATAAGAAAGTAATAGTTTAGGCAGGAGGAGAGTGAAGAGAAAGACGAACCAGTTACAGGGGGTGTCAGAGAAAGGGCAAGAAAATGATGGAAACACTGGTGTGAAGACAGTTGCGAAGGTAGAAAGAAAGGAAAAGAACAAGATATTCAGGGTGATGTAGAAAGGACTGGAGTCAAGTGGATAAGAGATGGGAATTGCCATTGCATTTAAATTCCTGGAGGTTGTAGCCGTTAGGAAAGTAAGTATATGGAAGGGAGTTTCACAGGCGGGAAGTGCGATAAAAGAAACTGATGGAGTAGAATTGTCTGCTGCATTTGGTTGATCTTACTGTAAATGGATGGGACCTTGTTGCCAGTCTGGTTTCACAAGAAAATTCTTGTGGTGGGAGCACCAGTGACTTAAGTTCGTCGGAGCAGAAGCCATGAAAATAGTTGTAGAATTGACAGAGGGTAGGCATATCGAGCCGGTGAGAAAGTGGCTGGAGCCGAGCTGCCAGGTTAAGACCGATCACGTTACAGATTCTTTCTGGATATAAGGGGATGATAATTGTTACTTCTGGGCTTGAGCAGGTCGTGACTGAAGTAATCGGAGAACTATTCGCTTGGAAGTCTGTTCCACAGGACAAGAGTTCCCGGGAAGAGGCAGTTTCAATAGAAGGCCTCGCCGAACTACGGAGGGAGTGTGCGTGCTTTTCTACTAGGTAAGTGGCACAGTGGGTCCTAGCCGTGAAGGTTAGACCTGGCGGTACCAAAAAATGTTGTTCGTCTGAGCACTTTTCATGGAAGTAGCAATAGAGCAGTGAGAGACTCGCCACGTCCCGCTTGCGAGAGAGAGGTTAGAGGTTTGAAATTTTTTCTTCTCCAACAATGAGACGCTTTTGATATCTATCGAGACAGGCAAGTGAGGACTGGCAACTCCCTTCCAAATATAGAAACAGTACTCCAGTTTTCGTCTGATCTGGCTCTTACAAAGGTAGTGAATAGCATGAGGACTCAGGTACTTACAGGGAGCCGGTCATTTTACCTGGATTTTTTGCGATGTATTGTATATAAGAGATCTACTTGAGGCTGAGTGTGACTTTGAGGTCCAAAATTCTCTCAAGCCACGGTGCCTCTTCGAGGGGACAACTGATCATTGTGACTAGCTGTAGTTTGGGGTCTGGTAACTATATTTTATGAACAGACGGATGGTAGATTCGAATAGATTTGGGTGCGAAATTTCTATAGTTTGCCAACTTTTCTAGCGGAAGATTTAATAACTGATTAGAATTTTGCAATTTAATTCTAAAAGTGGTTTGCGAATGTGTAAATGGCCAGGCGAGTCCTAGCTTAAAGGTTAGACCTGTTGGAACCAAGAAATGCAGTCCGTTAGAGCCCTTCCCATGGAAGTAGTGATAGAGCAGTGAGAGACTAGCCGTTTTCCGTCTGATGTGCGTGTGTGTGTCTGTGTGAGAGAGAGAGAAAGTGAGAAGGAGAGAGAGAGAGAGAGAAAAAGAGTGGGAAATAATTTTGATTTTATATATATATATATATAAATTTAGTATATCGAGGCAGCAAATAATTTTCTAAACATAACAAACGCAGTCCGCAAATTTGCAATGCGGTTCTATGACGTCACACCGCGTGATAGCGCGAAATGACAACAGAACCATGTATTCAAATGCAATGTAATGTAATATTTTTGGTAGCTACTGCCGTTGCTTAGCGGAGTTTTATGTCAACACAAAATAAAATCGTCGGTGATGGTGGATGTTATTGTGTTAACATCTTTATAACCTCTCTGAAGATGGCTCATGCCAGCCGAAAGCTTAGAACCAAGTTAATAAAAAATTATTCAAATGTGGGAGAATTTTTGTCTTTATTTTCAACTGAAATTAAAGCCAAAATACAACGTTTAGAACGGCTCAAGATTAAACATAATAGACATTCATTGTCTCTTATATTCCTATATATATATATATATATATATATATATATATATATAATGTATATGTATATATATATTGCTGCATGCCTACCTTTATGTAATAATGTTCATATCCTTCTAAATACGGGGACACTATTGGAGTAAATAGGGAAGAATAGAGTGGTTAGCATTGTATCTAGGTCATGCAGCGTGCGAGTCTTGTATTTGTTGATATACTATTTTTCCCAACTTTCGTTTTGGTGATTAATCACGTAGTAACCTTTTAGAGTTACAACATGAATATATATATATATATATATATATATATATATATATATATATATATATAATGTAATGAATATGCATACACCTTGGTTCCCCCTTCCAGTAATGTGATTGGCTGGTGTCAGCCATAAATATTGACAAAGGCAAGGACGCATACAGGTCTACGTCCATAGGTCTACAGGTCTACGGCTATTGCTCTACGTATATTGACTACACCTACGTCTCATGATACTGCATACCACGAGTAACGTCCACTAAGTGTACTTACTAGATTGACCTACTCGGTTACATTTGCCAAATCCACGTAGCTATCTCGAATGATATATATATATATATATATATATATATATATATATATATATATATATATATATATATATATCCCTTTCCGGGACATATCAATATATATACACACTAATAAATACACATTTTTTTATAATAGAGATGATAGTTAATAAATATGGACCCCGTTCCTTTTACGATGAGCAACTAAGTGATATTCGATTACTATCCATGTAATTATTTAATTGCAGTCTTAAACATAAAAACAAGAGTAATTGCGGAAATTATAAAAAGAAAACATTAATAAACGTTTGGATTTCATTTGTTTGTTTAACGGCATATCAACTCCTTATGGGTCATTTAATGCCAAAATTTAATTTTCTGTGGAGCTTTGATGTAATAAAAATATGTTATCCTGATTTCACAGTTGAACACATAGTAGATAGTCAATTTGGTGCATATACATGTTTGTGTGTAGATAATTATTAGAGATAGTGTTATGTGTGCTTTATCTTGCAGTTATAATCAGGTTATATTTTGGAAACTGTTGGATATTATCTGTATTAATGACATGAAAGAATTATTTTATGCTGGTTCTTTGGTTGATATAGGTTCAAGTAAATATATTTGGAATGCAAGTGTATGCCTTTAACTATAGATAAAATGTATTGTTGGTCATTTTGCTATAAAATATATTGTGGGTAATTCTACTATAAATACGTATTGTTGGTTGGTTGATTTTGTTTAGTCGCAAATCAACATCTATGAGTTATTTAATGCCGATAAACTAAATATTTTGAACACAATTTTAAGGCTTCAACGAAAAAATCTTTTGAGCTCAATTGTATGCCTTCAACTAGAGATAAAATGCATTGCTAGTCATTTTGTTATAAAATGGATTGTTTGTAATTCTACTACAAATGTGTTGTTGGTCGGTTGATTTTGTTTAGTACCAAATGAAATTCTATAGCTTATTAAATACCGAAATCTAAATATTTTCAACACAATTATTAAAATATTTTGAGCTCAACTGTATGCCTTTTTATTTTAGAGTTTGAGTTTTGTTTAACGGCATGTCAATATCTTTGTGGGTTATTTAATGCCAAAAATGGTGGAGTTTTAAGGGTTATTTTTAATGTTCCATTAGAGTGAGAAGGTTGGGTTAGTCAGATTTTAATGAAATTTTTTTGTTTTTATTCTTTTTTATTTTAGAGTTTGACTTTTGCTTAACGGCATATCAACACCTCTGTGGGTTATTTAATGCCAAAAAGGTGTAGTCTTAATGTATTTTTTTAAATGTTTGGTTATATTGAGAAGGTTGATTTAGTTAAATTTTAATGAAAAGTTTTTGTTTTTATTCTTTTTATTTTAGAGTTTGAGTTTTGTTTTACGGCATATCAAAACCTCTGTGGGTTATTTAATGCCAAAAAGGTGGGGTTTTAAAGGTATTTTTATTGAAATGTTTGGTTATAGGGAAAAGGTTCAGTTAGATTTTGATTAAATTTTTTTTTTATTTCAGAAAACGGAAGATGTTATGTATTCAAAAATGTATTGTTGGTAATAATTTCCTTTCCTTCAAAGATATATATATATTCCTATAAAAGTCTATTTTTATACTTTCATGGTGTTTTGACCCCAGTTTATGGTGAGATTTGGGCCAGGGTTTCATGGTCAGAAAGCGAACATTCTAACCACTCGGCCACACCCCCATACACGCCCACATACGTGTGTGTGTGTGTGTGTGTGTGTGTGTGTGTGTGTGTGTGTGTGTGTGTATGTCTTTTTTTTTAATCGTATCACCTCGAGCAAGGCGGTAACGCCACTGTTGTGCAGAGGTCTACATAAGAGTAAAAAGATTAGATAGGAGGAGAGTGAAAAGAAAGAGGAACCAGTTAGAAAGGAGCAAGAGAAGGATGGGAATACAGGTGTGATGGCAATTGTAAAGATAGAGAGAAAGGAAAACCTATACAGGGTGATGTAGAAAGAACTGGAGTCAAGTGGTTAAGAGATGGGTATTGACATTGCATCCAAATTCCTGGAGGTCGTAGCCGTCAAAAAATCAAGAGTATAGAAGCGAGTTCCACAGGCGGGACGTGCCTGAAAAGATTTGGTTGATCTAACTGTGAATGGGTGGGACCCAGTTGCCAGTCTGGTTGCCCGAGTAACCACCTGTAACAGGGGCAGCATTGACATAATTTTGTTGGAGCAGAAGCCATGAAAGTATTAATAGAACAGACAGATGGAAGCCACATCCCGTCGGTGGAGAAGTGGCTGGAATCGAGCAGCCAAGTCGCTACCTATCACATTACTGATTATCCTTTGGAGCCTGTCAAGAACACTGAGATGAACAGCAGGGGAGCCTGACCATATATGTCCATGCACGGACGAATGTGCGTGTGTTTGTGCTGTGCATGGGATGCCAATTAATCTTGCAATTCATAGATATTAAATATACTTGTCATAAATGTGCAAATGCTGGTGAATTTAAAATCATTAGTACCACACATTTACATTTTGAGAAAAAGTATATCCTTCTTCAAGTTTTTATTTCAAACTGAAAAGAGTTATTTTTTCCCTTTTATGCTTTCATATTTTCATTTTCGTCAACCGTTCGCTAATCTGAAGTCGGGCTAATTCGCTTTGCTTATAATCTGTTTGATCGTAGAAGTCACCAAACAAAGTGAATGATATCCTCGTTTTATCAAATTGATACTAAAAAAAAAACTAAAAAAACGAACAAATTTTGATAACGAAACAATTAAAAGAGAGAAAATAAGCATGTATAAATAGATAAAAAAAAAAAAATCGCCACGATAGAGTTGGGCAATATTTACATTGGGCAATGTGCAAACATTATGGAAAATCTGTAAACAAACACTGGTATGAATATCACCCAGCACCGGTTACAGAAACAGAAGATGTCACCATTCTATGGGATTACACCATGTATAAAGACAGAAAAATTGAAGCAAACAGGCCAGACATTATTGTTAAAAACCAGAAGGAGAAAACTTGTCTATTAATTGATATGGCTTGTCCAGCGGATTGTAACATAGCAATCAAGGAATTTGAAAAACTGTCAAAATATAAAGACCTGGAAATTGAAATAGAAAAAATGTGGAAATTGAAAACAAGAGTTGTGCCAGTGATAGTAGGTGCACTTGGAATGATAAAAAATAGAACAAAAAAACACATTGAAAGAATCCCTGGAAACCCCAGCTTAAGAGATATACAAAAATTGTCTTATTAAGTACAGCCCACACACTAAGGAAAACTTTATCTATGTAATGCTAGGGATGATAGGGAAGATAGAAAAACATGAAATGGAGTCATAACAACACGCCACGACCTGCCTTAGGTCTCCCCGCAGACTTGGTTGGTAGTGAGACCAAAGCAGAAATCATAATATAATGAAAAATGACATAATAATAATAATAATAATAATAATAATAATAATAATAATAATAATAATAAATTCGTTAAAAATCCTCCCCAAGAAGTCTATTTTTAAAGCAACCATTTCATAATAAGGTCTCACGGCAAATACATATTATGACGAGTAGGAATCTCATTCGGGACGAGAAAAGAAAAACGAGATTAAATAGCTCTTGAAATGAGACCAAGCGAGACATGTTTTACTGAATTCGAATGAGAAAGATCACATTTAGAGAAAAATTCGTTATCATCTTTGGTCTAAATGCCCAACAGGAATCGAATGTTGATCTGCATAGTACTTGAAAGATAAGACGGACGGAGAAAAATGATAAAAGAAACAGGGAAAACAATTTCTTTTATCATTTTTCTCCGTCCGTCTTATCTTACATATATATATATATATATATATATAAACTTATTTATAAATGGAGTGTGTGTATGTGTGTGTCAGTGTATGTGTGTCCGTTACCTATAGATTCCGAAACGGCTGAACCGATTTTCTTGAAAATTTACGCAGTTGTACTATAAGCGCCTGCGAGTGTTCTTAGCTAGGTTATGTGTCGAGATACCCCCGATAAATATCGAAAATCGATAATCGAAAAAATCAGGTTATAAAAGGAGTGGTCCGATTTTAATCAAATTTGATGCACTCATAGACAAAGACATAAGAAACGATATTCAGAAGTTTCAAGGTTGCAGTTCTTACAATAGTGCAGAAAATCGATAATTATATATATATATATATATATATATATATATATATATATATATATAAGGCAAGCTGTTTGTGTGTGTGTTTCTGTTCATCTGTATGTCTTTTATTCAAATCCACAATTTTTATCCAATTCTCACCAAACTTCACACAAATATTCTTTAGGCTGAGTCTGAGCTCCAGGACCATGGATTAGTTTTAAAGCTTTCATTACACCCCAGCAACGCCAGGCTATACTGCTAGTTTATATATATATATTAAAGAGACAAAAGGGTGTAGCTTAATGTTACACATTATAAAATAGTAAAAATATAATTGTATTTGCGGAGCTGACTTCATAGCGAAAACCACTCAGCGTCTTGACATGAGAATAAAGAAACATGTCCCCACTAAGATTAGAAACCACACCTTACATTGAAATGGACTCGTCCCAAATACTTACGGTTCCGCCATTTGCGAGCACCTTTTAAAGAATAGAAAGTGTGCTGTGAATTTTAGTGTAGATTAATTCGCTGTTGTGACCCGGTTATACTCTTAAGATGCTAGAGGCGTTATAAGTCGGGTCCCGCAACTGCCACTGTTGTGCAGGGGGTTACATAGTAGGAATGTTAAGAGAAGGAATGAGATGTTGCAGGGTATGTCAGGAAGAGAGTAGAAGAAGAAAGAGAATACTGATGAAATTGGGGTGGACGAAGAAAAAGCATGAGAGAGAGGATGTAAGTTAGTGAGACAGAAGATGACTATTGACTTTACATTTAAATTCTTGGACATTATAGCTGTCGGGAAAGCAAGTATGCGGAAGGGAATTCCACAGGCGGGAAGTGCGAGAAAAGAAGCTGTTGGAGTAGAATCTGCGTTTACAATTTATTGGTTTCACAGTAAAAGGGTGGAACTTAGTATCTAATCTTGTGGCTCGAGGAAATTTTTATATAGAAGCTGCCAGTAAGGTACCAGTGAGCCTCTAGCTGTTTGTATTCATAATTTGTTTTTTCCTCATTTTTCATGACACGCTTTATTTTAATTCTAATTTAAATCTCCCTAACGAGGCCTGACGAGCAGGAGCGAAACCGGTTGCTTCGCTTTGTTTTACTATTTTATAATGTGTAACATTAAGCTTCATACCTTTATCTCTTTAATTAAATTTTGTAACTATAAAAGGGTGTGCGTTATGGTGCAGTGGATATCGGCTTGGAACGAGGAATCGGGGAGCCGAGTTCGAATTTTGGTTGAATTCCTTGCATTCACTTACGCGCAAATACCCTTGGGAAAGGTATTAATCCGTCTCTTCCCTCCAGTTATGGGTTAAATAATAGGACAGATTGGTTTCTATTGCCTTGGCTGGCAACCAGTCTACCACAGAGAGCAATGACAACCTACTATGTTAGTCATGACTCATTCGAGACATGATCGCCTAAGCGTGGATTACGTATGGTACTTAACTGACTTACCTATAAAAAATTTTTCATATATATGTATATATATATATTGAAGTACATAGACTAAACTATCGCCCGGTTCACACTCCATCCACGTCTAATCAACAGGTGAAGAGGCTCATCCCTTGTTCCCTGTTTAGGATGTGGTTTCCGGCTTTCTCTTTTCCAATCTTTTCACTCTTACGTAGCCCCCTGCACATCAGTGGCGTTATCGCCTTGCTCGGGGTGATATGATTAATATATATATATATATATATATATATATATATATATATATATATATATGTCCCCAAGAAGACGACATAACAAAATTTTCATTGTCTGTAATGTAAAGTATGCATTTTTTCACAGTCAGTCAATTAAGTGCCATACGTGATACACGCTTGGGCGATCATGTCTCTTTCGAGACATAACTGACTGGGCAGAAGATTATCCCGCAGTACGTTGCCATTTCTTTTTGCGGTAGACTGGTTGCCAGCCAAGGATATAGAACACAATCTGTCTAATTATTTGAGTCATAGCTAGAGGGGGAAGAGATGTATTATATTATTAACTAGTAATTAGTGGGGGATCAGTTTATTACTTCATAACAATATAAAACTGATCCCCCCGCCTTTTGCCCAGTAGAAGAATAATCATATTTTAACTATTGTATTCAGTCAGTCAGTTAAGTGATACATGCTTTTGGCGATCATTTCTCGAATGAGACATGACTAACTGGGCAGAAGATTATCCCGCAATAGGTTGCCATTGCTTTCTGTGGTAGACTGGTTGCTAACCATGGCTATAGAACCCAATATGGCGTATTATTTAACCCATAACTGGTAAATAATCAACAGTTCAGACAGTTCCAAAATATGAATGAAGACAATGAGTATTATGGAATAAATTGCAAAATATTTCGTAAAATATTTTTTCGGTATGGTCTCACAGAGGTTGGAAAATGTGACAGCTATATCCTAACGAGCATTGGAAGTCGCCAAAGACACATTCCAAAAGATAAATCGAACTACTGTAGTGAACAAAACAATTTCTATATTTTAAAATTCAAATGCTAAGTACTGACTCATTGATTTTGTTAGAAATAAGTGAATGTTGTCGAATTTACAAAACATTTGCTTAATACGCACAAAACTTGCGAAATTTCACACCTCGATGCGAAATGTTTTCTGACCAATAGCAAAATAGGAAAGATCTAAAAACAAAATAAAAAGGCCAGAATCACATCCGGGAGTGAATTCCCAAATGACCTGCTCGGAGCCCCCACAAACGAAATAAAAGACGGAGCAAGCTCGACCGTCGCCAGAGAGAAAGAAGACGAGAGTAATTAACATATCCCTTGACAAACATAAAGCGATCGCTGTTATTATCTCTATCTTTCTCTCTCACCTCACACTTCCTTCCTTTCCCCCAATCACATTGAGCGATTACTTCAAAGAAACTCCTACCCAACAAACGCTCATACATACATACACACATACGTTCCTGCCTACGTACACATAAATTCATTCCTGCAAGGACTACTACGAACTCTGGATACCCTTACTTTCTTAATACTGTTTCTTAATGAACATAAACTTCTACCAATTCATGTTATTCTTTTCTATTTATAAATTCCTATTTAAACATACAAAAGGTATACTTTTATTCTTCCACTAATCCACCTTTTGATAACCTTCTGATAATTCTGGATAAAACCTGTAAGTTGTAGGAGGTTTGGTTATGTATGATACGCGGCCAATGTATGATACGCGGTCAATTAAAAAAAAAATATTAACTATCTCCCTACGTTTACAAGAACAAGGAACAGGGAAATTTTCTTATAAACAACAAAAAAAATGCCACCAGTGTAATAATAATCCTCTTCTTTGGTAGAAAATGCGGGAAAATGTCCCATCCCAAATGAAGAGAAAAACTGCGGACAACAGAAATGTGGTTCTACAGAAGGATGCTGAGAATACCATAGTCCAAGAACGCACGCAACAACAACAAAAAAAGTCTTTCTTTTTGTGGTGCAGTAGATATTGTCTCAGAACGATAAATTGAAGAGCCATATTCGAGTTGAATTCGTCGCATTACCCATCACTCCTCCCTCCAGCTAAAGGTTAAATTGAAGGACAGACTGCTTTCTGTAACCTTGTGTTGTGGAGTAGTTTTCGCACTGAAAGTTATAATCGTGCTATGTCGGTTGCTAACCGAATTAACGCACCCAAAACGTTAGGAACTTGGTAATCTTCCACTTTAAGCTGGCCCCTTAGTATTCGGCTAACTGCCGACTAATATCAACTGCCTTAGTAGTTCTACTGAACTCCAATAGAACTCTAAAAAACTCTCTAGAACTTCTAAGAACTCATAAGAACTTCCCAAGAACATCTCGAGTTAACTTCCTGTGAACTCTTATTAATATAGGAGAAAGAGTCCATTATCTGAGGAATAGGTATGTCTTACAAAAACAAATTGGTTGGCAACCAGTCTGCCGTAGAAAGTAATGGCAACCTACTACAGAAAAAATCATGCCTAGTCAGTCATGTTTCTTTCGGGACATGATCGCCCAAACGTGTATCACATATGGCACTTCACTGACTTACTTTATTTTAAATCATTTCGCCCAATCAGGGTATTATTATTACCATAAAAAAGGGTCAAAAGTTACCTCCTCTAGTTCCAAGCTAATAGGTGCATGCTGGGAGACAAGAAGAAGGGACTTCCGGCAGAGGCTAGCCAACATGGCGTGCAGGACATTGCTAGGCTCTCCATAACCACGTTCTTATTCAACATCCACAACTGTTCGCTGTACCCATGTTTCAACAATAATACATTTCCTAGTTATTTCCAACACTCAGAGGGTTTATTATTTTTCCATAACCGTTTTAATTTGTCATGTTAAAAACATAACACAAGGCAACAAAGCTACTAAGATGCAAGGAGGGATGAAAGAAAATGAGTAGCAGAAAAATTGTTTAAGGAGAGAGTAATAAAAAAAACAGGCTTTGGGAAGATAAAGAACAGATTGGGATAGATAGATAGATAGATAGATAGATAGATAGATAGATAGATAGATATGAATAGAGTGAGATTTAGATAGATAGATAGATAGATAGATAGATAGATAGATAGATAGATAGATAGATAGATATGAATAAGTGAGACTTAGATAGATAGATAGATAGATAGATAGATAGATAGATAGATATGAATAGAGTGAGACTTAGATAGATAGATAGATAGATAGATAGATAGATAGATAGATAGATAGATAGATATAGATAAGTGAGACTTAGATAGATAGATAGATAGATATGAACAGACTGAGATAGATAGATAGATAGATAGATAGATAGATAGATAGATGAACAAACTGAGATAGATAGATAGATAGATAGATAGATAGATAGATAGATAGATAGATAGATAGATAGATAGATAGATAGATAGATAGATAGATAGATAGATCGAGACTTAGATAGATAGATAGATAGATAGATAGATATGAATGAGTGAGACTTAGATAGATAGATAGATAGATAGATAGATAGATAGATAGATATACATACATACATAGATAGATAGATAGATAGATAGATAGATAGATAGATAGATAGATAGATAGATAGATAGATAGATATGAACAGACTGAGATAGATAGATAGATAGATAGATAGATAGATAGATAGATAGATAGATAGATAGATAGATAGATAGATAGATAGATAGATAGATAGATAGATAGATAGATATGAATGAGTGAGATTTAGATAGATAGATAGATAGATAGATAGATAGATAGATAGATAGATAGATAGATAGATAGATATAAATGAGTGAGATTTAGATAGATAGATAGATAGATAGATAGATATAAATAGAGTGAGATTTAGATAGATAGATAGATAGATAGATAGATAGATAGATAGATAGATAGATAGATAGATAGATAGATATAAATAGAGTGAGATTTAGATAGATAGATAGATAGATAGATATAAATGAGGTAGATTTAGATAGATAGATAGATAGATAGATAGATAGATAGATAGATAGGAATAGAGTGAGATTTAGATAGATAGATAGATAGATAGATAGATAGATAGATATGGACAGACTGAGATTTAGATAGATAGATATGAACAGACTGAGATATATATATATATATATATATATATATATATATATATAGAGAGAGAGAGAGAGAGAGAGAGAAAGAAAGAGGAAGGAAAGAGAGACTTTCCAGTAAGTGAAAGAAGAAAAGGAGGAAACTGTATGACGAAACTCAAGGTAACCTTCACCAATTTCAATCTACACACAATCTGTATAGTGCCCGGTTTCAACCTCTACATGTGGCTTGTGTTGCTAGTCGGTTTTTTTTTTCAATGCACCCCTAATCTACCCGATTACCATGCCGAGAAAAAAACACACAGGGTGGGATGGATATGACGCAAGAAAAAATAGGGAAATACGCAAACAAACTTAAGGATACGCGAGTGAAATGGGAAAACAAAGAAATTTCTCTTCTTGTGTCTCTCGCCTGCTTCTGCTTGCAGACATTGATAAATAAATAGCATTAAATATCATTCAATGAATCTGAACATCCGCTGCGGGAATTTTGTATATACTAGTGGGCGCGTAGCGTCAAAAAATGACTGCAAAATAATTATATCGGCATTCTGTCTAAAATGACGGCAACATGTACATTGAAGTACCAACTACTGAGTATCTTATGTTAAGTCGGTTAAGTGCCATACGTGATACACGCTTCAGGCGATCATGTCTCGAAAGAGACATGACTGACTGGGCAGAAGATTATCCCGCAGTAGGTTGCCATTGCTTTCTGCGGTAGACTGGTTGCCAACCAAGGCTATTGAACCCAATCTGTCCTGCTATTTAACCCATAACTGGAAGGAATAGACGGATTAATACCTTTCCCAAGGGTATTTGCGCGTAAGTAAATACAATGGATTCAACTGGAATTCGAACTCGACTCGCCCGATTTCTCGTTCCGAGTCGATATCCACTGTATCGCAACGCACATCCTCTTATGTTAAGACTACGAAATAAAACTACGAAATAATCCAGATCCCACTGAGCGATCTAAATTTATTTATAAATGAAACTTTGTCTATGTATGTGTGTGTGTGTGTGTGTCTGTGTGTGTGTGTCCGTTCCCTATAGACTTCGAAACGGCTGAACCGATTTTCTTGAAAATTTACACAGTTGTACTATAAGCGTCTGCGAGTGTTCTTAGCTAGGTTTTGTGTCGAGGTTATAGAAGGAGTGGTCCGATTTTAATCAAATTTTATGCACTCATAGACAAAGACATAAGAAACGATATTCAGAAATTTCAAAGTTGCAGTTCTTACAATAGTGCAGAAAAATCGATAATATATATATATATATATATATATATATATATATATATATATATATATATAAGGCAAGATGTTTGTGTGTGTGTTTATCTGCCTGTATGTCTGTATTTTTTTCAGCCCTTTTATTTTAGTTTTTACTTCGGGTTTGGCTCTAAGTAGGAATA
Organism: Ascarosepion bandense; assembly: GCA_037127315.1. Taxonomy (NCBI): domain Eukaryota; kingdom Metazoa; phylum Mollusca; class Cephalopoda; order Sepiida; family Sepiidae; genus Ascarosepion; species Ascarosepion bandense. The sequence continues at coordinate 1,586,860 of JBBBDQ010001240.1, read as the reverse complement.
ATTGTAGTTCTTAGTCTCAGCCATGATACCATTTACTCAGAGGACTTATTTAGCCTTCAAAATTCAGTTTAGAACGAAAAAACTTATTTGATATCGATACCAGGAAATTAAAATTTGACTTACATCCATTCATTTTTCTTTCAGTCTACGGTTTCGCTTTAACTGGAAACAATTATTGCTTTTTAGTCTTTCGTGCCAACGTCCAAAGAGTCTGAGCTCCAGGACAATGGATTAATTTTAAAGCTTTCATTACACCCGAGCAACACCGGGCTATACTGCTAGTACTAAATAAATACACAACAGTCTTTATTTTAATAGAGAAGATGAACCTTGTGTATTTATTTGTCGTTCATTCAGTAATGAATTAGAACACTCTCACTACTGGCGTATGAATACACGGTACATCACACGCTAAAAGTCTGCCCTCTTCTACCAAGCATAAAGCAGACGTAGAATCGCCGACTGACGCCAATTCGGTCGGGTTTCAATCCTGGGTTAAAAGGAACCGTAAAAGATGTCTAACCGTACCGATGAGCTGTGATACAGCGAAACAGATCTGTCTGCAGATGACTATATATATATATATCTATTTGTGTATTTAGGCGGCAAATCTTGTTTTAAACATGTCAGATTAAATAAATTGCAAACATTATGTTTGCATATTTTTAATAAAATCCGTTCAGACTCACAGATAATCTTTCACGCATTACAATCAAAAGATGTCAGAAATGAACTGTAACGTTGACAGATGTTATTTTCATTCATTTCTTAAGGTACCCAAGTACTTTCAACCTCTTCCCGAAATCATCTTCTGGGGTGTGAGTTATGGTAACAAAAAATAACCACAAAAATGTGTTGCTAAAAATTACTGTACATTTTGGATAATTTTCACGTTCTAATGAACGCTAGCAATTTGTCAACCGTTATATTTGAAGCAGAAAAAAATGTACAGTAATTTTTAGCAATACAGTGTTCCGGTTAAATTTGTGACCATAACTCACACCCCTGAAGATGATCTCGGAAAGAGGTTGAAAGTTATGTAATTGTAAACTTATCATTATAATCGTTTCGAAAAACCCTCCGAGTATATATGCGGAAGGAAAAAATGGTTGTAAAAAAAAAAATCTAAGCACGTGAACATCAGTCAAAGTACGTAGCCCAAAGAAAAAACCCCAGACGAGTAATCTATAACAAAAAAGCGCTCAATACGTAAGCAGAGCAGACAAAATAGATAACCTAAAGAGCCAACAAACCCTTTGTTGGCTCTTTAGGGTTATTTACTTCATAAATGTATATATATATATATATATATATATATGTGTGTGTGTGTGTGTGTGTGTGTGTGTGTGTGTGAGAGAGAGAGAGAGAGAGAGAGAGAGAGCTTTTGTCCCTAGTTAGGACCCGCAAAAAATCTGGATACAACAAAAATTAAAGGAAATAATATTATTTGCACTTGTTTCCGGTTTTCTGTTTTCCAATCTTTTCACTGTTTTCTTTATTTTTTTTCGATTGGAGTAGATAGACTAAACTATCGCCCGGTTCACACTCCACCCACGTCTATTGAACAGGTGAAGAGGCTCATCCCTTGTTTCTTGTTTAGGATGTGTTTTCCGGTTTTCTCTTTTCCAATCTTTACACTTTTCTTTATTTTTTTTTCAATTGGAGTAGATAGTCTAAACTATCGCCCGGTTCACACTCCACCCACGTCTATTGAACAGGTGAAGAGGCTCGTCCTTTGTTTCCTGTTTAGGATGTGGTTTCCGGCTTTCTCTTTTCCAATCTTTTTACTCTTACGTAGCCCCCTGCGCATCAGTGGCATTATCGCCTTGCTTGGGGTGATATGATTAAAAAAAAAAATCATTGTATTTTGTTAGTTTTTTTTTTTTAAATCTTCAAAGATACATTGCAGTCTGCGGGAACTGTCACGTTAATAATAGGACATTTTGTGGTGTCTGATCACGATGTCTGGCAGATTAACTCTGACTGTTGTGTCTGTGTACTGTAAAGTCCCATAAAATTGTTACGCGTCCAATCTCTACAACCGGGTTTGGATTATGTTCATATCCGATTCTAGAAGTTTCCTTCTCGTAAAACTTGCATATTTTCCAGTGAAGACATTGGTCCACTCTATCATGGTGAGTTTTATATAAAGTGGCTGCTCATATTGTGAAACCTGATATTGTGAAGATGGTCAATTGTTTCTGGATATTCATCACAGAGTTTGTTTTTGTGCTGACAATATTTCTTTAGTATGTGTGCTTAGTTGTTTCTAGTTAGAAAGCATTGGTCCTTTGCGGCAGGATTAAAATCTCCGGTTTCAGCCTTTGACGCTTCACTACGTAATGCGCGTTGTGGTGCGGTGGGTATCGACTCGGAACGACAAATCGGGGAGCCGAGTTCGAAATCCAGTTGAATTTCTTGCATTCACTTATGCACAGATATCCTTGGGAAAGGTATTAATCCGTCACTTCCTTCCAGTTATGAGTTAAATAATACGACAGATTGGGTTCTATAGCCTTGGCTGGTAACCAGCCTACCGCAGAAAGTAATGGCAACCTACTGTGGGATAATCTTCTGCCCAATTAGTCATGTCTCTTTCGAGACATGATCGCCTAAGCGTGTATCACGGATGGCACTTAACTGACTGACTAAATATAATAGTTGAAAACATGGTTAAGGATTCTATTGGGCATAAAGTGGGGGTGTCAGTTATATATTGTTACGAAGTAATAAATTGATCCCCCACTAATTACTACTTAATAATAAAATACATCTCTTCCTCTTCTAGCTATGACTCAAATAATAGGATAGATTTGGTTCTGTAGCCTTGGCTGGCAACCAGCCTACCACAGAAAGCAATGGCAAATTACTGCGGGATAATCTTCTGCCCAGTCATGTTTCTTTCGAGACATGATCGCCCAAAGCGTGTATCACGTATGGCACTCAACTGACTGACTGACTGAATATACTAGTTGAAAACATGATTAAGGCTTTTATTGGGCATAAAGTGGGTGATCAGTTTTATATTGTTATGAAGTAATAAACTGATCCCCCACTAATTACTAATTAATAATATAATACATCTCTTCCCCTTCCAACTATGAGTCAAATAACAGGACAGACTGGTTTCTATAGTTTTCGCTGGCAACCAATCTACCTTCTCTCGGGATAATCTTCTGCCCAGTCAGTCCAAAGAGACATGATCGCCCAAAGCGTGTATTATGTATAGCACTTAACTGACTGACTGAATATAATAGTTGGAAAGTTCCCACACTGGAAATCGAACCTAGTCTAGTATTGAGCTTAAATTAAATGAAAAAAAAAATAGGAGTCTTGGTGCCTTCCAAATATTTATAGAGAACTCAGAGGGAGATAACTTTATGGCGGTAGGAAAAAGACTGACCTTGAGATGCTAGATGATGACCAATAATATTGCTGATACTTCTTCGGAGTTTATCTAGAAGCTCTAGATATACACCAGCCCATGTACCAGCACTATTCTCAATTTGGACAAATAGTAGATATGTAAGATATATGGTTAAAAACTTGTAAGCAAATCAACAAAAACTGACACACGTTTGAAGAGAATCGGTGGAAATGCAGACAGTCTGTAGAATGTTCAAGATAAGAGAATTCTTTAATGTCTGTTGAATAATTCCTTCTTTTAAGAAAATTCGGTCTTTTCTTCATTTGGTCATTTATTTTTTTAATCTTATTTTTTTTTCTTTTTTGGTATTCATTCAAAAGAGTTACTTTTAAAAGTTTGGCCATTTTCTTCGTAGATTTCCCAGATTTTCTTGTCGATTAAACTTTAGTTTTATTGTATTTGGTTTTTCTATCTAATATTTTTTTTCTTCTATCTTCCTTACATTTCTATCGATTAGACTTTTTCTTTCTTTCTCTCTTTCACTGGGGTTTTCATCGGTTCTTGCGCATGAATTCTCTTTCGCCTGACTTTTTTTCTTCATCTACATTGCGTGTGTTTCTCTTTCTTTTCCCCTTTCTTTTTTCACTTTCTCTTTCCTTCGTCGTCTTTCACGTTCGTTGCTGGTTGTTTGCCCGCCTCTCTCTTTCACTTACTTCCTCTTCTTCCATCTTTACGTATCTTTCACTTCTTTCTAACTTTATTTCATTTTGATTCTCTTTCAACAAAAAAAAAAAAAAAAAAAAAAAAAAAATTCACTTCATTCCTGTTGCTAGCCTTTAATTTCTTTTACGTGATCTATGGCAAATATTAAACGTTTTTTACTCTCAGTCGTTTGTTTCCATTGTTCACTAAACTAAAAAAAAAAAAACTAATACAAGCGTTCTTCTCGTGTTGCGTGCCCGCACTTCTTGTGGTTTACCTCCCTTTATTTTCTTCTCTAGCCTTTTATATATATATATATATATATATATATATATATATATATACACATTTGTGTGTGTCTTCTTCTTTTCCAATCGCTTTTACTTCTTTTTTATTATTTCAGTGCCTGCCTGTTTCATTTTGTTCAATTTATAAAAAAAAAAATCAAGATCCCCGTTTGAAAAATTTTTTTTTGACGTGGAAATTATTCCGTTATTTCCGCATCACTTCAAGCCAATTCCAGATACCTCTATAATCCAACTGTTTTTGGCAAACGATTTAATACCTTACTATTTGCTTACTTACGTATTTATAAACTCAATTGCACATACAAGCGCGTGAGCACACATATATGCACATAGACACACAAACAGATGTCCACGCGTATATGAATGTATTATATACAAGTATAGAAATTATATATGTGAAAATGTGTGTATATATATATATATATTGGCATATGAATAAATACGTACTTATAAGTATAAAAAACCTTAGTCGTCGATATATGTATACGTATACGTACATTTTAATAATGCCAATGGGATTTAATATTTATACAAACAGATAAGTGGAAATACATTTACAAAAATCGATGTTAATAAACACTTCTATAATGTGTTTGTGCGTGTGTATGTATGTATGTATGTATGCATATTTTTGAGTGCATATACGATGCATATATATATATATATATATATCCAAATGAATAAGGAACGAAGAAAATAATTACAACCTTCAAAACATTAATTTAAAACAGCACTCAATATAAAAATAAACCAATGAATATTTATTATGAATTATACTTGAGAGCATGTACAAACATTTTATACACTTTAGAGTAGCTTGTAGTTTGTACATGTTCTAAAGTATAATTTATGATATATATATATATATATATATATATATATATATATATATATATATATATATGAAATGATTTATTTAAACATTATTTTCTATCGAAACTCGTATTTAAGAAGATATTCTGATAATAAGTAAACAGTATTATATATTTATTTCTACCGCCCTGATTATTTACGATAAATTTTTGTTACGAAAATATGTGTCATTCGGCAGGATTCGAACCTGCGACCACTATCCACTTAGAGGAAGCCACTATGTGATCTGGCGCGTCTTAGATCTCTCTACCACAAATTTAGATCAGTCTAAACGAAGTCAAATTAAGCCTATAACAGTAATGAATTAGAGCACTCTGGCTATTGGCGTATGATACATTATACACAAAAGACTCTGCCTTCTTCTGTCGAGTGCCTATAGCCCAGAGGTAGAATCGCCGACTGACGCCATTTTGGTCGGGTTTCAATCCAGGGTTTAAAAGCAATCGGATGTCTAACCGTAACTGATGAGCTGTGATACAGCGAAATACATATGTCTGCGGATGACTATATATATATTGCTGATGTTAATATAACAGTGCCCGACGTCATACAACAGAGCTACTAATCACATATTGATGAAGTATATGTACATTTATTAATATATATCAGTTAGTAAAGTACCATACATGATACACCCTTGGGCAATCATGTCTCTTTCGATCCATGGCTGACTTCCCGCAGTAGGTTGGCATTTCTTTCTACAGTAGACTGGTTGCCAACCAAGGCTATAGAATCAGCACTATCCAGCCACTCAAGCCGAAGACACGAATTAACACCCTTCCTAAGGGCACATGCGCACAAGTGAATCCAACGAATTCAACCGGAACTGGAATTCGGTCCTTCAACCCTGCAACCCGAGTCAATATCCATTAGACAACAATGGGCACACACACACACACACACTCACACACACACACACACATACAAGACGTTAAAATTTCCCTTCTCTGACCCCATGCGCCGATGACTTAGGGAGTAGAGACTCCGACTGACACCAAATCGGTCGTGTTTTCGATCCCGGCCAGAAGCAAGTGGATGCGTCTAGCCACACTGATGAGCTGTGATACAGCGAAACGGGCTTGTATGTGGATGACTAATATATATATATATTAATACAGGTTTCATTGAATAATATATACAAGTTTTGTCTATTAATTTTGTGTAGGATCCGTTCATACCGTCTGATATACTTGATGGTGATGTCGTTAAAAGACAACAAAAAATCACAGTATTTGTTGAATTTTTTATCGGGTCTAAGCTTTCGGCTCACATAAGCCATTATCAAAGAGTAAATAATAACACACAGTAAACATAGAACATTTAAGTTATTAACAATAAAGAGAATTGAATTGAAAATATAAGTCCATCCCTACCGTGGCGGATGGCCGAAGACAGTGACAAAATAGTGGTGTTGTGGTCCCTGGTCTGATTACAGACATTTGAGTACGTTATTGGAAATATCGAAATTGATTGTATTCAAACCAGGTTTAAACTGTTTAATGTAGAGTGCTTCGAGGATTTTTAGTTTCTGCTTATTATTTTCTTGTTTGAGTATGTACGTGTTATCAACAAGCGTTTTTCTCAGAAGTGTGCGTTGATAACCATGTTGTTCTAAATGACGGAATATATTTGAATTTTTATTTAAGTGCAACGTCAGACGCCGTGAGAGCGAATTTGTGGTGTGGCCGATGTAGATATCATTGAGGTTGTTAGAGATACATTCTCTAAATGGACATATGAATTTATATATATATATATGCAACTTAACTTTAGTGAACTAATGGGAACCTGTGATTTGATCGGTTGCACAACAGATTAGAGTTAAATGAGAAACGGGAGGAGGAGAGAGAGAGAGAGAGAGAGAGAGAGAATGTTGGAAATTTACAGATATAACAGGTCTCCTGATTGGCCGAAGACCCGAACCTCGTCTTGGACTTGAGGCGGGCCTTTACGCCAGGAAGAGGCTCGCGCCTTTTTCAGCAGCCTTTTCCTTTTTTGCTTCCCTTTTGGACGGACTTGCTTGCTCGGTTGGCACGGACAGCTTCGGAGATCTACGTGCCGAGATTCAACCAGCGGGGCCAACAATTGGCACCCTCATGTCTCGCTATATCGAGACCATCTCTCCATAGTATTGGAGACCCATTGGGCTAACAGCCTCAACCTTATCAGAGAAAATATCTCGACATCCTTCCTTTCTAATAAGGAAACCCTTTGGGCAATGCCTATCCATCTGAGAGAAAAATTCTCCAAGAACTATCGACTTTCGACCGAATGGAACTGCAGAAGAAGCTGACCCCAGAATTTCCTGTACGTCGCGGACCGCCGTTCCACGTGGTTTCCCATACCTTCTCAGACGAAGGAACTAACAAGCTACGCAGCGAGAAGGACTATACCTGGCTACGAAGTAGCCGCAAAATCAGTTTTTGCAAGACAATAAATTGTTTTACTTTATCAGGTATGTCTTGTTTGTCTGACTGTTTCCTTCCTCTGCCTAAGCACTGAGTTATGTGTGAATATTTCTCACATAGCTTTTATTGCAAAAACTGAACGATTTTTTAAGCTAAGTCATAGCTTTTATTGCAAAAAACTTGCTGAATGTAATTTAACGTTTAAATAGCCTTAATTGCAAGGAATAAGCTGAGTTATAGCTTTTATTGAAAAAAATGTGATATTTTAGCTACAATTTGCTACATTCTATAACCTTATTGCATAAAATCTGTTGTAAATTTTGGTTTAACGTTTAAATAACTGATTGCAAATTAATAATTCCCTTCCAGAATAGTTATTTGTGTGATTTTTTTTAGCTATTCTCCAGCTATATATATATTGTATTGCTTCCTGTCTGCTACAAAAAAAAAAAATTTTTTTCTCCCCCTAATTATTAGTTTTCGTTTGCCAATTGGTGGAGGAAGGGGAAAGTTACCTCCCTTTGACTGACTGAGCAGTAACCATTCCTCTCTCTTCTCTCTTCGCGTCGTATCTTATCCTGGTATCCTTTCGGGCGACACAATGGCGGCCTTGAGGGAATGGACTAATAAGATCGAAGCAAAGAAATTTCGTATCCAATGTACGGTAAGCTGGCTCAAGGATAGTAATTCCTCTCTATCGACCATTGAGGCAAGAGAGAAGGATATCCTGAGTTGGCTGAGGGATTTAGATAATTTGTTTGACCAAATCATTTTAGAGTCTCCCGAAGAGGAACGGTTGTCATTTTGTAATGACTCCGAAAATTTTTTTTCCTCTATTAGGGAAACATTATTTGAGCTAAAATCTAGTCGAGAGAGCGGCAAAAATATAAAACCTGCCTCTCTTCAACATTTAAAATTGGAATTAGAGTGCCCTCCCTTTAATCAAATTATTGAATCCTTGCCTAAATGTTCGTCGTTCTTAATCGACGGTGCCTTAAATCCGGTATATTCGTATTCGGATACACTTGGTCCATTTTTCGAGGATTCCTCTGTTGAACGCGGAATTGAACATTTTCTCTCTCTCGAGTCTATTGGAATCGACGAGAGCGAAACTTTATCTTCCTATGATGAAGAAAAAATTGACGACTTCAAGAAATCCATAGTTTTGAAAAATGGTAGATATTATGTGGATCTGCCCTGGGACGGAGATAAATTGTCTCGGGTGGATTCTAATTACGTGCCTTCCCTAAAAATAATGCATAGGGTGGCAGATTCCTTGGAGAAGAAGGGACTCTATGACGAGTATTTACAAGTTTTCAGAGAATATGAGGATTGTGGTATTGTCGAACCCTTTTCAGTTCCTCCTGGGGAGTTTAAGAATTATTGTTGGATTCCTCACCGGCCCGTTATTAAAGAGGGCCTTGGGGTCACTACGAAAATCCGCCCCGTCTTTAATTGTTCGTTGAAACGGCGGGGGTGTGTTTCTATTAACGATGCAGCATATGCTGGAGTTAACTTAACAGCACAGCTACTGGACTTGTTGTTGATTTTTAGAAAGAACAACTATGTTCTTTTAGGAGACCTTCGTAAGGCCTTCCTCCAAATTCGCCTGAGAACTGTTCAGGACAAAAATAGGTTTTGTTTTTTTCTCAAGGTAAATGACAAATTGTATACCAACAGGTAACGATGGATCTTCTCCCATGGTATGTTGTGACGCCTGCGACAATTGGTACCACTTTGACTGTGTAGGAGTGGTCCAGCAGGATACTTTGGGAGAGTGGATTTGTCCAAATTGTTCTGAAAAAACATCTTACTAGTCTCGTAGGGACTGCAGTCTGTTTATCAATATTAATGATCTAGGTAGAATCAGGTTCTTTAGTTATAAATTTATTATAGTGGCAGACAGAAGCACGTTCAATTCCCCTTGATAAGAAAATAAATAAAATAATTACTTTCGAGTAACTGATAATTAATACGATTATCCTATTCTAAAAAAAAAAAAAAAGTAATGGATAACCATTACTTTTTCGTTGCTCCTTTGGCAGTGTGTTGGAAATTTACAGATATAACAGGTCTCCTGATTGGCCGAAGACCCGAACCTCGTCTTGGACTTGAGGCGGGCCTTTACGCCAGGAAGAGGCTCGCGCCTTTTTCAGCAGCCTTTTCCTTTTTTGCTTCCCTTTTGGACGGACTTGCTTGCTCGGTTGGCACGGACAGCTTCGGAGATCTACGTGCCGAGATTCAACCAGCGGGGCCAACAATTGGCACCCTCATGTCTCGCTATATCGAGACCATCTCTCCATAGTATTGGAGACCCATTGGGCTAACAGCCTCAACCTTATCAGAGAAAATATCTCGACATCCTTCCTTTCTAATAAGGAAACCCTTTGGGCAATGCCTATCCATCTGAGAGAAAAATTCTCCAAGAACTATCGACTTTCGACCGAATGGAACTGCAGAAGAAGCTGACCCCAGAATTTCCTGTACGTCGCGGACCGCCGTTCCACGTGGTTTCCCATACCTTCTCAGACGAAGGAACTAACAAGCTACGCAGCGAGAAGGACTATACCTGGCTACGAAGTAGCCGCAAAATCAGTTTTTGCAAGACAATAAATTGTTTTACTTTATCAGGTATGTCTTGTTTGTCTGACTGTTTCCTTCCTCTGCCTAAGCACTGAGTTATGTGTGAATATTTCTCACAAGAAAGAGAGAGAGAGAAAGAGAGAGAGAGAGAGAAAGAGAGAGAGAGAGAGAGAGAGAGAGAGAGAGAGAGAGAGAGAGAGAGAGAGAGAGAGAGAGAGAGAGAGAGAGAGAGAGAGAGAGAGAGAGAGAGAGAGAGAGAGAGAGAGAGAGAAGCAAACAGACAGATAGATAGAGACAGAGACATTTTTAGTTTGAGTTTTGTTTAACAGCATATCAACACCTCTGTGGGTTATTTAATGCCAAAAATGTTGAGTTTTAACGTATTTTCTTAATGTTCGGTTATAGTGACAAGGTTGATTTAGTCAGATTTTAATGAAAAATTGTTTTTATTTTTTTATTTTAGAAAATTGAAGATGTCTTCTCGTTTTGTATTCAAAAATTTATTGCTGGTAATTCCTTTTTATTTTCTTCAAAAATGTATTGTGGAAATAATGTTTTTCCTTTAAAAACGTATATTTTTCTATAAAAGTCTATTTTTATGTATATATATTTCTATAAAAGAGTATTTTTATACTTTCATAGTGTTTTGACCCCAGTTTGGGGACCCTAACAAGTGCCACCACTTCGGGTCAGGGTTGCCTTGGGAACAACAGCAATTAAAAGAGTGTTCCATGCTCCTCACAACCTTCCAATCAGAGGCCTTGCTGCCGGATGCAGTTTCCGGTCATATCCAGAACCACGAGAGAAAGAGAGAGTGGGAGAGAGAGGGAGGATTTGTTTTTACGGCTTATCAACCTTTACAGCAACATGATAAGTTACCTTTAAAAAAGAAATTTCAGCAATTCCTAACCAGGCAGACAGTGCTAATTAAATGACGCTTTTCTTCCATTACGGGCCATCAGATTGGGATCAAAGTGTAATATCTGTTTGCCCCATTTCGAATTGAGAATTGAGTGATTGATTCGTTTTTTTTATTACGATTTATCATCTTTTCGCGGATTATTTTATATATATATTTTACCTTGTAAGACTGTTCGATTCTTTTTTACGGTTTATCGACCTTTCGTATATTATTTACTGCCAGCAAATATTTTATATTGTAAGAATTTTGGGGAAATAATGATTTACTGATAAAATCTCGACTAATTAACCCATAACTAGGGAAAAAAGATGCAAAATCATACCTTTCCCAAGGGAATTTGCCTGTAAGGTAGTATAAGGAACCCGACCAGAACAGGCTCTCCGATTTCTAATTACAAGCGTTTGTCCATTACACAGCCCACATATACAAGTTTACAGCTCCTGGTATTCCAAAACGGTCGCTCATCTAGGTACTGACTAAGCTCGATATTGCTTAACTTTGGTGACCGCACGGAAGTGAAAGAAAAGAGACAGAAAAGGGACGAGTAGAAAAAGTCATCAAAGAATTGATGGAGATGCTCGGCAGCCTTGACATATTTGGGAAAGACTTAAGAATAATCAAGAATCTTTACTGGCAACAAACCGCTTGTATACGACAGGTAATGAATTCAGCAGATATACAAAGATAGAAATGGGGGGAGGGGAGTAAGACAAGGATGTGTCTTTTCACCGGATCTCTTCAACTTGTACAGCCAGAATATTTTGAGGAGCCTAAAAATTATGCCTGGATTCGTCATCGGAGGCCACAATTTAAACAATTTAAGGTACGTAGATGATACAGTGCTGATAGCAGACTCAGAAAGGAAACTACAAGACCTCCTACAGAAGGTAGCTGAAGAGAGTGACAGGAAAGGACTACAAAGAAAACTGAATGCATGACTTGCTTTTTTGTCCATTGCAAATTTGATTTTATGTCTGTTGTAAATCCAAGACTGTTAAAGATATTTATAATTTGTTTTCTTATATATATATATTAAAAAAGGATTAATTCAAAGATGTTGAATGGCCATTTCGATATGAAGATCCCCACGGGGGACAACACATCACCTCAGCAACAGAAAAATCCTTTCAGAAACTGGAGCTCCAGTTTCTGAAAGGATTTTTCTGTTGCTGAGGTGATGTGTTGTTCCCCGTGGGGATCTTCATATCGAAATGGCCATTCAACATCTTTGAATTAATCCTTTTTTAATATATATTTGCTCTGTAATATTTTATTACATGGAGCTCTCTTCCTGTATCATTTTTTAATATTAAAATAAAATTTTTAATATTAATTAGGATCGGGTTTTTTGGAATTTACCTTCCTGCTTTTTTCTCTTGGATTGAAGTATCTGAAGTAAAATATATATATATATATATATATATATAGAGAGAGAGAGAGAGAGAGAGAGAGCTCTAAGACAGTTCTCCTACCACTGCATGTACAGGAAACTCCTTTGGATTCTTCTATACCCACACTGCATGCTGAGATATATATATATATATATATATATAAGTTGAATATGTGTATCAGAATTCAACAAGATGATTGACTAAAGAATAAGGTAGGAAATGTGTCCCAAATGAACATGTTTCACTATTTTTAAAGCATCTTCAGTAATCAAGTTAAAAATGAAAATCTTTTAAGAGACTAAATTAAATTTTCCTACCTAGTTATTTATTTTTTCTATCATATATATATAAAACAAGTGTTAGGGGCTGTGTAAAAATCTTGTACTAAACAACAGTGATCAATAGAAAATAGGAAATTAGAAAATCAAATGAAAATCTATTCCACTTAATCAGCAGCCTATTCAGTTGTTGACTTCAAAATAAACAACTTAATATGTATTTCTGATAAATCCACACGAATTTATTAAAGAGAAAGTGTCAAATATTTTCAATAAGGAAATGAAATTCCTCAAATCAGAAATAGTGCGATCAGTTTGAAAATCAAATAATCAATGAAAACTTAATTCTAAAGATTGCAAGAGAGATATTGAATTAGAATAGCAGAATAAAAGTTAATTCTAAAGATTGCAAGAGAGATATTGAATTAGAATAGCAGAATAAAAGTTAATTCTAAAGATTGCAAGAGAGATATTGAATTAGAATAGCAGAATAAAACTTAATTCTAAAGATTGCAAGAGAGATATTGAATTAGAATAGCAGAATAAAACTTAATTCTAAAGATTGCAAGAGAGATATTGAATTAGAATAGCAGAATAAAACTTAATTCTAAAGATTGCAAGAGAGATATTGAATTAGAATAGCAGAATAAAACTAACAAAGAAAAGGGTAGGAAAATGAAATTGTCAGTAATACAAATAAGGGTAACTAATTAGCTAGAAAAAGACCTGACTTTCAGGTTTTTAACTCTCAAAATACAATACACATTAAATTAAATGAATTTTAACAGTTTGCAATCATGGTCATCAGTAAAAAGAGGAACGCAAAATGCCCATTACAAGTTGGGGATATTCTAATCGACAAGGTACAGAAATATCTGGGAAGTATTCGAAGACAAGACGGAAAATCGGAAACTGAAATCCGAAAGCGAATTAGCATGGCCAAGGATACATTCCAAAGACTGAGTAGCAGAATATTCAAATTGAATTCCTTGCATTCACTTACGCATTAATACCTTGGGAAAAGTATCAATCCGTCTCTTCCCTCGAGTTATGGGTTAAATAATAGGACAGATTGGTTTCTATATCCTTGGCTGATAACCAGTCTACCGCAGAAAGTAATGTCAATCTACTGCGGGATAATCTTCTACCCAGTCAGTCATGTCTCTTTCGATGCGTGTATCATGTATGGCACTTAACTGACTGACTGAATATAATTGTTGAAAACATGATCAAGGATTCTACTAGGCATAAACTGGGGGATCAGTTTTATATTGTTATGAAGTCATAAACTGACCCCCACTAATTACTACTTGATAATCTAATAGATCTCTTCCTCCTCTAGCTATGAGTCAAATTACAGGACAGATTGGATTCTATAGCCTTGGTCGGCAACCAGTCTATTGCAGAAAGTAATGAGAACCTAGTGCGAGATAATCTTCTACCCAGTCAGTCATGTCTCTTTCGAGACATGATCGTCCAAATCATATATATATTAGAATGTCGCACGGGACATAATGAGAATTGAACTCATTAATCAGTGTTCAAAAAGACTTGTAAACTTTATTTTAAACTATATAAATTCTTTTTTAGCCGATAAAGAGTTGAACAGATGTTCAACAGATGTTTAGCAGATGTTCAACAGATGTCTAGCAGATGTTCAACAGATGTTGAGCAAATGTTGAATTTAATTGAATTCTACAAATTCTAAAAGCCATTTCGAATTGTATCCGAAATATATATATATATATATATATATATATATATATAGAGAGAGAGAGAGAGAGAGAGAGCGTCCATAAAGTTTATTTGTATTTGTGATGGAAATAATCTGTAAAAAATGTTATAAAGTTTAATGTACCTAGTTTTAAGTATAGTTATTGAAGAATTCTTTACCAAAAAATTTGCAACAATTTTTAGGTAAGTAATTTTTTTTTTTCAGAATCCATTTTTGATCCATGGCTTCAACTGAGGAAAACGTAAACTGTGTCCTTTGGTTGGTTAAACTGAGATCTATTATTGCTGTACCAAGAAAGTTTTGAATACAATAAAGAACCACCTCATAAGAGCACTATTGCTAAATGGATGAAAAAAATTTGAAGAGACAGGCTCTGTCCATCATAAGCCACGGTCTGGAAGGCCATGTTTCAGCGACGAAACTTAAATAAAATTTCAATAAAACTTTAAAACATATAGATTTACATTCTTTCTAATCCTTTTTATAAATCATTTTTGTTGCAAATACAAATAAAGTTATAAAATTTTTAAAGTGCAAACGAACTTTATGGATTTCCTGAATATATATATATATATATATATATATATATATATATATATATATAATGATTTGTACCCACAGAAATTACTAATGGCTTTAAAAAGAACAGACGTCATATTATTTAAACCCGAGGAACCTTTCGGCCAACTCTTATCAAGGGTTCTCGTTGGCTTTAATTTTAAGGGAATCAAGGAAAAGGACAAGGCAAAATAAATTACTTACAATGCTGGGAGATTATGGAACTCGTTTAAAAATAAATTTATTGAAAAAAAAAATATATATATATACATATATATATATATTGTTTTTTTTTCTTTTTAGATACCGAATGTTAGGGCGTATATTATACAATGGCATCATCTACGGGAATATTTACGGTAAATTAAATGAATAAAAATAGTTGATTGGGCTAAAAGCTCTCCATTGTAAAATCTGGTATCATTGTAAAAATTAAAATAAAAATCCATTATTAATTGTGAAATTAAAACAAATTTCGGTATTTACTGAAAAAATAAAGATAAAAATACGGTATTAATTGTAATATCACAATGTTTGTACTAACTGGAAAAATTCAATATTAATTGAGAAATTAAAATAAATCTAATATTAACTAAAAAATAAAATGAAAAATATTGTATTTATTGAAGAAATAAAAATAAATTTCAATATTAACTGGAAAAAAATTAAAAAACCGAGAATAATTGTAAAATTAAAATAAATATAATATTAATTTTTAAAAAAAGTTGACAAGCAAGCATCCCCTCGGGTGTTTGTCCCACAAATTAAGTTTTGAGGAAAAAGCTGTTTGAGTGGAACTGACTTTTATGTCAAAGGAATACGAAGGCAACGGGGGAGAGGGATGACATGGCACGGGGAACAAAGGGATGGGGTGGGTCCTAGCTGCAATTGTCTCAGCTGATGGAATTAATGAATATAACTAGTCCGAACATCTGGCATAGTAACAGCGAGAGGCTGCATCATGTCCTTCAAGGCCGCGTAATTGCTTGTAAATTGAGGTTCGACAGGTAGGATTGGGCAGTATTAGCCCATATACGGCATCAATGTAGCCACCTACTCACACACCCTCCGTATACCATTGGCGAGAAATATGTACCATCCGAACAGCTTCTTCACGCGAACCCTTGCTTTGTGGAACAGACTCCCAAGCGAATCGTTCTCCGGTTACTTCAGTCGTCACCTGTTCAGTCCACACCTGGCAGTTCAACTCCAGCCACTTTCTCACCGGCGGGATGTGGCTTACCTCAGTTTCTTCTATAAATATTTTCATGGCTTCTGCTCAGATGAACTTAAGTCACTGATGCCCCCGCCACAAGAATTTACTCGTGCAACCAGACTGGCAACAAAGTCCCACCCTTTTACAGTTAAACATACCAAATTCAGATGAGAATTCTTCTCCGTCAGCTTCTTTTCTCGCACTTCCCGCCTGTGGAACTCCCTTCCACATACAAAGAGAGAGAGAGAAAGCATAAGAAATAGTAATTTTTTTTACTAAGAAGAAGAAAAAGTCGAAGAAAGAAAGAAAGAAAGAAAGAAAGAAAGAAAGAAAGAAAGAAAGAAAGAACAAGGACGGGATATAAAAGAAAGAAAGAACAAGGACGAGATATAAAAGAAAGAAAGAAAGAAAGAAAGAAAGAAAGAACAAGGACGGGATATAAAAGAAAGAAAGAAAGAAAGAAAGAAAGAAAGAACAAGGACGGGATATAAAAGAAAGAAAGAACACGGACGAGATATAAAAGAAAGAAAGAAAGAAAGAAAGAAAGAAAGAAAGAAAGAAAGAACAAGGACGGGATATAAAAGAAAGAAAGAACACGGACGAGATATAAAAGAAAGAAAGAAAGAAAGAAAGAAAGAACAAGGACGGGATATAAAAGAAAGAAAGAACAAGGACGAGATATAAAAGAAAGAAAGAAAGAAAGAAAGAAAGAAAGAAAGAACAAGGACGGGATATAAAAGAAAGAAAGAACACGGACGAGATATAAAAGAAAGAAAGAAAGAAAGAAAGAAAGAAAGAAAGAAAGAAAGAACAAGGACGGGATATAAAAGAAAGAAAGAAAGAAAGAAAGAAAGAACAAGGACGGGATATAAAAGAAAGAAAGAACAAGGACGAGATATAAAAGAAAGAGAAAGAAAGAAAGAAAGAAAGAAAGAAAGAAACAAGGACGGGATATAAAAGAAAGAAAGAAAGAAAGAATGTCGGAAAAATAAAGGGTGAGGGAAAAGGAAAGAAGTTGAGAAAGATGATATCCCAATGGAAGGACGAAGATAGAAGCTTTCATTATCAGGAGGTATGATTATGAGAGAAGAAGGAAGAAGAAAAAAAAACACGAAGGAATAATCAGCCGAGTTTTAAATTCTTTAGGCCCTCCTTCCTCATTACGTGTCACAGGAACCTCATTTGTCTCTTCCTGATATTTAGTATCAGTTTTCTTCTCGTTTCCATCCTTTCCAACTCCTCGTCGTTGCACACGTGCTCCGTCCGTAGTATCCTCAGCATCCTTCTGTAAAACCACATTTCTGCTGCCTCAAGCCTCTCCTTTATCTTTGATGAGATCGTCCAACATTCACTTCCATACAGAAGGACAGATATCACATGGCAATCCAACACTCTTTTCTTTGTTTCTAATTAGATTTTTCTGTCTTTTAGTACTATGGTTTTCTGGTAATTCACCCCAAATAACGTAAAGTTACGAATCGCAAATATTAATTCACCCCAAATTATAACTGCTAATTCTCTAAAGTTATTTGTTCACCAATGCATTAAAATTTATTGGGATAAACTTACAAGATTATTGGTATTGAACTGACAAATCTTTGGGTCGCATCACTGGAATTAACCATCGCATTTATTTACTGGGCCATGTGTCTTTGAGGAATAAAAATCTCAAAAAAAAAAAAAAAAAAAAATGAGGACAACAGTCCAAACAATGTAAATACTACCTCATCTCAGAAGTATAGACAAACTAGCAGTATAGCTCGGCGTTGCTCGGGTGTAATGAAAGCTTTAAAACTAATCCATGGTCCTGGAGCTCAGACTCTTTGGACGTTGGCACGAAAGACTAAAAAGCAATAGTTGTTTTCAGTTAAAGCGAAACCTTAGCCTGAAAGAAAAATGAATGGATGTAAGTCAAATTGCTGGTTATAAAGTGGGGGATCAGTTCCATATTACAATCAATATATAAACTGACCCCTCACTTTGTGACCACCGTTTATACAATTAACTAGCAGTATAGCTCGGCGTTGATCAGGTGTAATGAAAGCTTTAAAACTAATCCATGGTCCTGGAGCTCAGACTCAGCCTAAAGAATATTCGTGTGAAGTTTGATGAGAATCGGATAAAAATTGTGGATTTGTATAAAGGACATACAGACAGATAAACAGACACACACACAAACATCTTGCCTTATATATATATATATATATATATATATATTATCAATTTTCTGCACTATTGTAAGAACTGCAACCTTGAAACTTCTGAATATCATCGCTTATGCCTTTGTCTATGATTGTATCAAATTTGATTAAAATCGGACCACTTCTTCTATAACCCGATTTTTTCGATTATCGATTTTCGATATTTATCGGGGTACCTCGACACAAAACCTAGCTAAGAAAACTCACAGACGCTTATAGTACAACTGTGTAAATTTTCAAGAAAATCGGTTCAGCCGTTTCGGAGTCTATAGGTAACGGATACACACTCACAGACACACACACAAAGTTCCATTTTTAAATAAGTTTAGATACTATCATTATCCTTAGAACAGATACTACACTTTTAAGTTACCCTACTCCCCCACTGGAGCGAGTTGTGACACAAGGTCAGTTTTTAACGTAGGGAAACTGAGCGGGTACGCTCAGGTCATTGATCAAAGATTACCTAGCCCACCGCTTGCGCGTTAACTGGGTACAAAGCTGGACTTAGCTGGTCATTGCTTCCAAACCCGGCCGGCGAGCAGGAAGTAAATATCTGAGAACAGATATTTGATATTTACCGTATTCCCCCACTGGAGCGAGTTGTGACACAAGGTCAGTTTTTAATGTGGAGAAGCTGAACGCGTACGCTCTGGCCATTGGTCAAAGACTAACCAGCCCCAGCTTAGGCGATAACTGGTTACGTAGCTGGTCATAGCTTGTCAAAGCTGGTTAAAAGCTAGTCTTAGTTTGTCATTGCTTCCAGGCCGGCGAGCAGGAAGTGAGTACCTGAGAACAGATACTACACTTTGATTCCAGCCTGATGGCAAGAGAGTGATAGAAAAACGTAGGTCAAGTAGCACTGGCTGCTCGGTCAAACAATGCCGAGTGTTTCCATATAAGGAAACAGCTAATGTTATTATTATCATTAAAGATGAGGAGATCAGATACTACACTTTGATCCCAGCTCGATGACCAGGAGTGAAGAAAATCGTAATTCTAATGGCATTGGCTGCTTAGCCAATGTATGCCAATTTTTTTTTCTTACGAGGAAACGGATAATAGTAGCATTAAAATTGGAGATTAGAAGAACAGATACTACACTTTGAACGCAGCCTAATTGCCAGGGAGTGATGTAAAAGCCTAAGTCAAGATGGACTGGCACCTTGGTCAATGAATGCCAAAAGTTTCTTTATAAGGAAGCGGCTAATATTAATATTATGCTCTACGAAGCCAAGTTTAATAAATAGGAGACAAAAAAAAGATTAATATAATTTTTAAAAAGAAAAAGACAACTTGATGTTCAACAACAATTTTCGAAGTAGAAACGCTCACAAAAAACAACCCCCCCCAAAAAAAATAACAACAGGAATCATCGTTTCGTAGAATAATTCTAACTCCAAGAAGGTTAATCTTTGATAAAGAGTGAGATAGAAGTCAAAAAGAAAGGAAGTTAAAAAGGAACCCCCCCCCCACCATCCACAAAAAAAGTAAACCGAAAAATGAATTGGGATAGGAGTGGAAAAAACAACAGCGTCTGGTGGCGAAGAGAAGGAAGTTTCCACTAACGAGCCATAGATAAGAAGATCGAAGGTTTGAGATCGAAGAATAATTAAAAAAAAAAATAATAATAATAAATAAATAAAGTAAACAAAAAAATGAAAAGGTAGAGATTGTGTTTGATCTGCAAATCTGCATAGACGTGTTTCACGGTTGACTGCAGAGAGCGCGCGGGCCGCTTTGAGTTAGGCTCATAGGACGAGGCCAGCAAGGGAGAAAGAACAGTGGATTAGTAATCGTATTTGCTAAGACGGACACATACGCACACGCACTTGCGCGCAGACACACACACACACGCACACACGCACACACACGCGAACAAATATATATAATAATGTATTTAAAAACATGCAGATATTAAAAACAATACCGATCTTAAGTAGAGAAACATTTTTACATTTTTAAATATAAATTTAAACAGATATGAACAAACTGAGATAGATAGATAAATAGATAGATAGATAGATAGATAGATAGATACGAACAGACTGAGATAGATAGATAGATACGAACAGACTGAGATAGATAGATAGATAGATAGATAGATAGATAGATAGATAGATAGATAGATGACAAGATAGATAGATAGATAGATAGATAGATAGATAGATAGGAACAAACTGAGATAGATAGATAGATAGATAGATAGATAGATAGATATGAACAAACTGAGATAGATAGAGATAGATATGAACAAACTGAGATAGATAGATAGATAGATAGATAGATAGATAGATAGATACGAACAGACTGAGATAGATAGATAGATAGGAACAAACTGAGATAGATAGATAGATAGATAGATAGATAGATAGATAGATAGATAGATAGAGATAGATAGATAGATAGATAGATAGATAGATAGATAGATAGATAGGAACAAACAAGGATAGATAGATAGATAGATAGATAGATAGGAACAAACTGATATATATATATAGATAGATAGATAGATAGATAGATAGATAGATAGATAGATAGATAGAAACAAACTGAGATAGATAGATAGATAGATAGATAGATACGAACAAACTGAGATAGATAGATAGATAGATAGATAGATAGATAGATAGATAGATAGATAGATAGATAGATACGAACAAACTGAGATAGATAGATAGATAGATAGATAGATAGATAGATACGAACAAACTGAGATAGATAGATAGATAGATAGATAGATAGGAACAGACTGAGATAGATAGATAGATAGATAGATAGATAGATAGATAGATAGATAGATACGAATAAACTGAGATAGATAGATAGATAGATAGATAGATAGATAGATAGATAGATAGATAGATAGATTGCTGGCCACTCGTATTCGATGATATCTTCTATCAAGGCTGCGAGCTAATCCCCATTGTATACGCCTGCCCTGGCACATTTGTGTTTATTCAGCATCTACAGACCCCACTGGTGGCTTATACTGCAATTATACTGAGCGGACCTAAATTAGATTTTCAAGTAGAGTTCTCGTAATCCGGCGTGAACAGGGCCAGGACGCTCAAACTTTTTACTTCGAGTTAGCACAACCATCGACAACTATTAAAAGAAAGCCGTCTACCCAATTTCACTCACAAGGACTGAGTCAACCGGAGGTGTGATTTTTTGGCTCTTTCCAAATGTACCGCAAGCTAGAATCGCCTCCTCCACACTGATAATATCAAGAAGTCACCCACCTGACAAATAGACCGTGGTGAGATTCGAACGTTTAAACGACTCGGTCACGCAGCCAAATCCATACATACGTACATATTGAGATAGATAGATAGATAGATAGATAGATAGATAGATAGATAGATAGATAGATAGATAGATCCTTTTGACTTGCTGGATGTTTAAATATTTCCCACCTGATAGCATGATGCAAAAATGAAAGCCTTTCTTGAAGGAAAGATCGAGACAGAGAGAAAATGATTAGAGAGAAGGAGGTAGAGGAGAAGAAGGAGAGTGAAAATCGCGATTAAAAAGTAGGTGGGAAAGAAAGAAAGAAAGAAAGAAAGAAAGAAAGAAAGAAAGAAATATGAAAAGAACGAAAAATAAAGGAATGAATTCAAGGAAAGTGAAAATAAAAGGAAGAAAGAAAAAAGAAAGAAAGAAAGAAAATGGTTCACCATAAGAAAATAAAGAACCATGAAGAAAGAAAGAAAGAAAGAAAGAAATGTATATGAAAATAAAAAAGAAAAAGAAAAAATTCAAAGAATGAAATCCAGAAATTGAAAGAAAGAACGAACGAATTAAAAATCGAAAATATGGGAATGAAAAGAAAAAAAGAAAGAATGAAAGAAAGAATGAAAGAAAGAAATGACGAACGAATAAACTAAGGAAAGAAAACTATAAAAATGAAAAGAAAGAAAGATAAAGAAATAAAGAAAGGCCGAACCATCTAAAGAAAGAAAAGTATAAAAATAAAAAGAAAGAAAGAAAGAAAGAAAGAAAAGTAAAGAAAGGACTAAATAAGAAAATGAATATGAAAAGAACGAAACATGAAGGAATGAAATCAAGGAAAGTAAAAATAAAAGAAAGTAAAAGAAAGAAAGAATGAAAGAAAAAGATCAAATGCTTCACGAGTTATCAAAATAAAACCCGAAAAAATTCTACCGCCATCATAAATTTCGAAATGCTTTCATATATTTTTTCTAGTTAGTCCTCCATTAGATTTTATATTTTTTTGTCCCTCCTAATTCGTCCGGCTGACAATAGGCCAGGTGTATACCCTTATGACCTCCTTTTGGCTCCACCCTCCTCTCCTCCTACACGCCACCAACAACGCATCTCCTAAATCCACAAAGATTAGTAATTCAAGCAGACGAATTGCACTACTGACTTGACTTCCGGGGATTTCAAAAGAAATGAAAAATCAAAACTTTCGTCCGTCGCACTAACCAACCCAAGACCAGGGTTCCATAGAAAACAATCGGCCCACCTTGAATTTGTATGTGTGTGTAGAGTGGGGACAGAAAGAGCTAAAGAAAAAGGGAGATAGTTTAAAAAGGGCGGGGAAAAATATACCAACGTGTCGATACGCGCATCTGAGATCAGCAATTGCCTGCCCATATGACTCTTGTAATGTAATGATTAACGAGTATTAAGTTACATATTCACTAAATGTCCCACATTTGTGACTCTGGACCCAAACTAAGCTCGACTTAGTAATTAATTAAATTTCGTCATTGAGTTATGATTAACAAGTTGCCCATTAGTATTGAGTTCGATCCTCACTGGGTGCTCCATATTTGTTGGTTGGCTGTTTTATGTTTACCTGTACATCAAACTTTATGGGTTATTTAATGCTGAAATCTAAATAGTTAGCCCCCAGCACTTCGAATTGCTTACGCATCCACCTGCTTCTCCAGATCTGGCCCCAAGCGGCTACTGGCTGTTTGCATACCCCAAATAAATGTTACAGAGAAAGAGATTTGTCTCCATTGAAGAAGTCATATCGGAAACTGAGGCGTATTTTGGGGCCAAAGACAAACCGTTCTACAAAAAATGCATCGAATGGTTAGAGAAGCGTTTGAATCAGTGTATCACCTTAGAAGAAGACTATGTTGATGAATAAAGTCGAATTTTGCCTAAAAGTGGTTTTATTAGTTACCCCGGGATTTATTGAATGATGCGTTATATATATATATATATAGGGGCTTTAACTTAAAGTGTCAACATAACACATGAAGGCAAAACACGTTTTATTAAAAAGCTTTTCAAATTTTTTGCTTTCTTCCACTTTCTACGTCTTTTTAACACACACACACACACACACACATATATATATATATATATATATATATATATATATATATATATATATTTTTAATCATATCACCCCAAGCAAGGCGGTAACGCCACTGATGCGCAGGGGGCTAAGTAAGGGTAAAAAGAATGGAAAAGAGAAAGCCGGAAACCACATCCTAAACAGGAAACAAGGGATGAGCCTCTTCACCCGTTCAATAGATGTGGGTGGAGTGTGAACCGGGCGATAGTTTAGTCTATCTACTCCAATTGAAAAAAAAATAAAAAAGGAAAAGAGTGAAAAGATTGGAAAAGAGAAAACCGGAAACCGCATCCTAAACAGGAAACAAGGGAAGAGCCTCTTCAACCGTTCAATAGATGTGGGTGGAGTGTGAACCGGGCGATAGTTTAGTCTATCTACTCCAATACTAGCAGTATAGCCCGGCGTTGCTTGGGTGTAATGAAAGTTTTAAAACTAATCCATGGTCCTGTAGCTCAGTCTCTTTGGACGTTGGCACGAAAGACTAAAAAGCAATAGTTGTTTCCAGTTAAAGCGAAACCCTAGACTGAAAGAAAAATGAATGGATGTAAGTCAAATTTTGATTGCCTGGTATCGATATCCAATAAGTTTTTTTCGTCGTAAACTGAATTTTGAAGGCTAAATAAGTCCTCTGAGTAAATGGTATCATGGCTGAGACTAAAAACTACAATTATACCGACTTAGAGCCAAACACGAAGCAAAATCTAAAATAAAAGGACTGAAAAAATACAGACATACAGGCAGATAAACAGACACACAGAAACATCTATTCTTCTATATATATATATATATATATATTATCGATTTTCTGCACTATTGTAAGGGAACTGCAACCTTGAAACGTCTGAAAATCGTTTCTTATGTCTTTGTCTATTAGTGTATCAAATTTGATTAAAATCAGACCACTCCTTCTATAACCCGATTTTTTCAATTATCGATTTTCGATATTTATGGGGGTACCTCGACACAAAACCTAGCTAAGAACACTCGCAGACACTTATAGTACAACTGTGTAAATTTTCAAGAAAATCGGCTCAGCCGTTTCGGAGTCTATAGGTAACGGACACACACACACTCACAGACACATACACACACACATACATATACACACAGAGACAAAGTTCCATTTATAAATAAGTTCATATATATATATGCGTGTGTGTGTGTGTGTGTGTGTGTGTGTGTGTGTGTGTGTGTGCGTTCGTTGTGGTGCAGTGGATTTCGGCTCGGAACGAGAAAACCTTCTGATAATTCTGGACAACTTGGAAGTTGTAGGGAGTTCGGTTCTGTCTGAAAAAAGGCCGAATTAATAAACACTATCGCTCTACGGCTTCAAGTACTATGTTAAAATGGCTTTTTAAAATACAAAACGGCCTTTATTTTCGTTACAACCTAATGATCTATCCAGGGGAGAATTCTAATCTCGTTATAACTAACCTAACCGAAGATTATCTATATAAATTCATTCCGACTAGCTTCTTCGTTTCTTTTTTGTGGTTTTTAATGATCCTTGTGTCAGAATATACTGAAACTTTCCCCGGGCTTCGAAGCGTTGACTTAAATAGACAGAGACGGAGAAAACATCGCAGATGAATCAATACATACTAACAACAATTCTGATAAAATAAAACGTTAAAAGAGTATTTGTTAAGGTTAGACTGTTGCAAGGGAATGACCCTAATGTTTAGAATCCTGGCAAATTGAGACAACAATCCCTAAAATAGAAGTCCGCATCCAGGTTTGACCTTTGGACACAGAACTGTGACACGGAAATCAATGATAGCCGTTTTCCTGGGCAACTCTCATGGGAAAGAAAATTATTTTTACCTTTCACATCAATCCTCGCATGGGCGATGGGAAAACTAAGTCATCGTGAATGTACAAAAGGACTTGGGTGTTTAGAGAGCCATTACTTAGGTTGACGAAAACAAAGATTTTACCTTGAATATTGAAACTGTTTTCGGCTATTTTTGTTCATGGATAATCATAAAGAAACTGTAGATAGATAGCTAGATAGATAGATAGATAGATAGATAGATAATAAACAGACTGAGATTTAGATAGATAGATAGATAGATAGATAGATAGATAGATAGATAGATAGAATAGATAGATAAGAATAGACTGAGATAGATAGATAGATAGATAGATAGATAGATAGATAGATAGATATAGATAGATAGAATAGACTGAGATAGATAGATAGATAGATAGATAGATAGATAGATAGATAGATAATGAATAAACTGAGATAGATAGATAATGAATAGACTTAGATAGATAGATAGATAGATAGATAGATAGATAGATAGATAGATATGAACAGACTGAGATAGATAGATAGATAGATAGATAGATAGATAGATAGATAATGAATAGACTGAGATAGATAGATAATGAATAGACTGAGATAGATAGATAGATAGATAATGAATAGACTGAGATAGATAGATAGATAATGAATAGACTGAGATAGATAGATAGATAGATAGATAATGAATAGACTGAGATAGATAGATAATGAATAGACTGAGATAGATAGATAATGAATAGACTGAGATAGATAGATAATGAATAGACTGAGATAGATAGATAGATAGATAGATAGATAGATAGATAGATATGATATGAACAGACTGAGATAGATAGATAGATAGAAAAATAGATAGATAGATAGATATGAACAGACTGAGATAGATAGATAGATAGGTAGATAGATAGATAGATAGATAGATAGATAGATAGATAGATAGATAGATGTTTTGAAATAATTCTTCATTGAAAGGAAGATTGTGATGTCCTTAGATGAAAAGAAGTGAAAACAGGTTGTTTTCATTTTGATAACTCCATTTAACCTGGTGCATTCGAAAAAAAAGTAAGGACAATTGAATTTTCCCTGTGAGAGAAACAAAATCCCTTGCTTCTTGTCAAAATACATCGGTGCGCAAAGTCTGGAACACTGAGAAAAACGTTTGATGTCAGACATTTGTATTGCACAATATAAAAAGTTCTCTTAAAAGACAAGCCAAAGAGGGGAAACATTTCTATTGTGACGTTTTCTTGCTTAGGACCACGTTGTTATTCTTGTCCGTCAAGTCAAGCCTAGAAAAACATTATAATTATGTGTTTGCAATCAAATATTATTTTAAGTGTGTGTGTGTGTGTGTGTGCGCGCGCACGCTTTAACGGTGTAAAGTTTAGGGCCACCCTGTGCTAAAATTGATCATAACTAAAGTGCCTATTTTTAAAAAAATGTAAGAGGAACTGAAAATGCCAGCTCGGGGGTACTAAAATCAAGCAGGTACAGAAATTTATATGGATGTGCGTTGTGGTGCAGTGGATATCGGCTAGGAACGAGAAATCGGGAAGCCGAGTTCGAATTCCAGTCGAGTTCGTTGCATTCACTTACGCGCAAATACCCTTGGGAAAGGTATTAATCCGCTTCTTCCTTTCAGTTTTGGGTGAAATAACAGGACAGATTGGGTTCTGTAGCCTTGGTCGGCAACCAGTCTACAGCGGAAAGCAATGGCAACCTACTGCGGGAGAATCTTCTGCTCAGTCAGTCATGTCTGTTTCGAGACATGATCGCCCAAGCGTGTATCACGTATGGCACTTAACTGACTGACAGAAATTTAAATACCTGGAAGTGTTATAACAGAGGACGGAAAATGCCACCGAATTGACATAGTCAAAGACGAATTTCGAAATCTAAGCAGATTATTAAGAGACAGGAAAATTTCTGAGACCCCACACAAAGAAGAAGAAGAAGAAGAAGAAGAAGAAGAAGAAGAAGAAGAAGAAGGAAGAAGAAGAAGAAGAAGAAGAAGGAAGAAGAAGAAGAAGAAGAAGAAGAAGAAGAAGAAGAAGAAGAAGAAGAAGAAGAAGAAGAAGAAGAAGAAGAAGAAGAAGAAGAAGAAGAAGAAGAAGGAGGAAGAAGAAGAAGAAGAAGAAGAAGAAGAAGAAGAAGAAGAAGAAGAAGAAGAAGAAGAAGAAGAAGAAGAAGAAGAAGAAGAAGAAGAAGAAGAAGAAGAAGAAGAAGAAGAAGAAGAAGAAGAAGAAGAAGAAGAAGAAGAAGAAGAAGAAGAAGAAGAAGAAGAAGAAGAAGAAGAAGAAGAAGAAGAAGAAGAAGAAGAAAGTAATATGAATGATCGGAGGAAAGAAATACTAGTAAATAATGAAATCTGGAATAAAGATAGAATGAAAATAAGAAGTGACGTAGAAAAGAAAAAAATTGAAAGTAATCAAGATAGAAAGAATGAAAGAACAGCAGACAGACGGAAAGAAAGGAAGAACCATGAAGAAATGAAAAAAAATAAGCAAATGCAGAAAGAAAGAACGAAAGAAAGAAAGAAAGAAAGAAAATATATATGAAAAGAAAAAAGAAAAACAAAAAATTGAAAAATGAAATCAAAAGGTTCAGGGGAAAATAAAAGAAAGAAAGAAAGAAAGAAAGAAAGAAAGAGAGAACGAACGAAGCAATTAAAGAAAGAAAGAAAATATATATGAAAATAAAAACAAAAAATTGAAAAAATGAAATCAAAAGGTTCAGGGGAAAATAAAAGAAAGAAAGAAAGAAAGAAAGAAAGAAAGAGAGAACGAACCAACCAATTAAAGAAAGAAAAATATAAAAATGAAAAGTAAAAAGAAAGAAAATAAAAACAAAAAATTGAAAAAATGAAATCAAAAGGTTCAGGTGAAAATAAAAGAAAGAAAGAAAGAACGGAAGAAAGAAAGAAAGAAAGAAAGAGAGAACGAACCAACCAATTAAAGAAAGAAAAATATAAAAATGAAAAGTAAAAAGAAAGAAAGGAATAAATAAAATAAATATGAAAGTTTCTCTTCATGAAGGGTTTATCATACATTCAATAATTTTAAAAAATGACTCATTAATGCATGAAGTTTCGGTTCGTATACTTCCCTGTCTCTTGATCAGGAGTAGAGTTTTATTCTTTCTTTCCTGTTGCGGTTTGGGTTTCCTGCTCGGTCTAAAGTCTACTTCATAATTCTAACGTCTTTACCTGAAATTTTATTTCCAGAATATTTATCAAACACCGGATGGACAATGCGATCGAATTGACGTCCGAAGATGAATTTCAAAAGCTAAGCAGATTATTAAGAGACAGGAAAATTTCGTTGGAAACAAAGTTAACGGCACTGGGTTGTTATGTGATATTTGTCCTGAGATAACAAAAGACTGAGATAGATAGATAGATAGATAGATAGATAGATAGATAGATAGATAGATAGATAGATAGATAACAAAAGACTGAGATAGATAGATAGATAGATAGATAGATAGATAGATAGATAGATAACAAAAGACTGAGATAGATAGATAGATAGATAGATAGATAGATAGATAGATAACAAAAGACTGAGATAGATAGATAGATAGATAGATAGATAGATAGATAGATAGATAGATAGATAACAAAAGACTGAGATAGATAGATAGATAGATAGATAGATAGATAACAAAAGACTGAGATAGATAGAGATAGATAGATAGATAGATAGATAACAAAAGACTGAGATAGATAGATAGATAGATAGATAGATAGATAACAAAAGACTGAGATAGATAGATAGATAGATAGATAGATAGATAGATAGATAGATAGATAGATAACAAAAGACTGAGATAGATAGATAGATAGATAGATAGATAGATAGATAGATAGATAGATAGATAGATACGAACAGACTGAGATAGATAGATAGATAGATAGATAGATAGATAGATAGATAGATAGATATGAACAGAGTGAGATATTTGTCCTTTTATATGGCAATGAATACTGGACAGTCTCATCAAAGATGAAGGAAAGAGTTGAAATAACCGAAATATGGTTCTACAGAAGGATGCTGAGGATACTATGGACAGAACATGTGATCAACTTCTTGGTTTTGGAGAGGATGGAAGGGAAAAGGAAACATCTACTTATCAGGAAATGACAGCTGGCGTTTCTTGGACATGTAATGAATGTAATGAGAAAGGAGGGCTTGGAGAATCTGATACTCACAGGACAGATAGACGGAAAGAAAGACACAAGAAAACAACGCATGACATACTTGACAGACTTGAGTAAATAGCTGGTAGAGCAGGGTTTGCGAAGGGTAGCAAGAGAAAGGGTGTTCAGATAGATAGATAGATAGATAGATAGATAGATAGATAGAATTCCCTTCCATTTACTTGCTTCTCCGACAGCTACAATCTCCAGGAATTTAAATGTAATGTCAATAGTCATCTCCTATCTCACCGTCACTATTTCCCATAACTTTCCTTCTATGTAACCTCCTCCACACCAGTGGCAGTAAACTGCCTTGCTTGGGGCGATATGATTATAAAAAATAAAAATATGTACAATGGTTTTATTACATCAAGCGTCATCATAGTGATACTCCGTATCTGACGCAGACGCCCCATATTTTATGTGTTAAATGTCTATCGGACTACGCATTAGAATAATTTTAAAGTAAAGAAAAAAGGTGCTCTCCGGAAAGAATCAATCCTACGTCTCTGTACATAGCCCATCATCCATGATTAGATGATGGGATAGGTGCTGAGTTTCTGAAACAAGCTTTCCACAAAGGTCACGCTTTATCCGAAGATAACAGAAGAAATGAGGAACTGGAAATTTGCACCTGACGAGAAGAAAAAGAAAATACCGGAAACAAAATGAGGAAGTGGGTGGAAGCAAATGAAATGCAAAGCATGTAAAAGAGGCATTTGGATAAAGGGTTGTATTTCTTTCTTTTTCAAATCTACAGGAAATAGAACCGATAAAAAAAGAAGCAAAAAAAAAAAAAAAATGAAAACAAAACACTCCTCTTACTCTTTAAAGTTTACCCAAACTTGGATTTCCAGACAGGGCTATACAATCTTCAAGTATGTTCAAGATTTAACTTACAATGGCTTCTCCTGCAAAGTGGAACGTAGGTTCGAATCCTGTCGGAGGGAATATTTTTTTATGGATTTTTCTCAAATGTTGTACGCAACTCGGTAAAAGAAATGAATAAGCGGAGCGTCAATTTAAATACGAGCATCCAGTGAAAATAACTTTTCAAGTGATAAAAATGGCAGATTAAAAAAAAAAAAAGGAATCTATTAATTTTTACATGTATACATACACACACAAATACTTACATGCAAATATACAAACACACATACTAACACACATAATGCACACACAAACAAAAGCACACACGAGCACGCACACAAATGCAAGCACACATACGTCAACACACTTAACAAATGAATGCACACATATACGAGTGTACACACATACGAACACACACATTCACATAAATGCACATATACACTCAAATATATATATACACAAATACACATATGCACGAATGCAGATAAACACTCAAATGGGCACATGGCTATGCGCGCGCACACACACACATACACACACGAACACACACACAGATATATACACTAATGCACAAACACACAAATGCTTTGACGCACGCACACATGCAAGAAATATTTTTCATTTTTAACCATACATTTTAAGTATTACGTATCTCGTTTCTGTGGTTGTATATATATATATATATATATATATATATATATATATAAGAAAAAATTTAGGCAGACAAGTTACTTCATGGTCAATCGGAAGCTTAGGCCTATTTCAGGCGAACAAACATCAGCTTCTGTCTTTATTGTGCAGAAGATTTAGCATGAATGGTCCAATAGTGATTCAAAAACAAAAACAATTAGCTAACGCCTTTAAATACCTAGGCTTCAAATAAGACATCCAGAAAAGATTCGTGTAAAATCTTCTGGACAATAAAGACGGAAGCTGATGATGGTTCGACTGAAATAGTCTTACACTTCCGATTTACCATGAAATAACGTGTCTACCTAAATTTTTTCTTATATTTGCTCTCTCTCTCTCTCTCTATATATATATATATATATATATATATATATATATATTTAGAGCTCTCTTGGAGAGGTATTCTACCACTATATGTACAGGATACTCCTTTGGATTCTTCTATATCTACACCGCATGCTTATATATATATATAAACAACGAGTTACACATATCACCCGAAGACGAGACGTTCGGCCCCGAAACATGAAAATGTTTGTGTAGTGATACAATGCTTTTATAAACCATTGTAACAACCATTGCAATATAAAGCTCTACGTTGTATCGAGTACTCTTTATAAAAGTAAATGCTTGAACAGTGGGTTTAAAAATCTACTTGTTCAGTATTAACAAAAGAAATATAATATATATATATATATATATATAGATATATATACTACCGGCCATAATTATTAGGTGACTCCATTGTTTAAAAAAATTATGTATTTCATACTATTCTTTAGTATTTATTGCTAAGTGAATAATCTATCTAAATTTATTTATAAATGGAACTGTGTGTGTGTGTGTGTCCGTTACCTTAGGCTCCGAAACGGCTGAACCGAGAATCTTGAAAATTTACACAGTTGTACTATAAGCGTCTGCGAGTGTTCTTAGTAAGGTTTTGTGTCGAGGTACCCCCGATAAATATCGATAATCAAAAAAATCGGGTTATAGAAGGAGTGGTCCGATTTTAATCAAATTGATATATATATATATATATATATATATAAAATAAAATATATTTTCAACATTTAAATCTCTAAGAGAGATTCCACGTCTCATCAGCAACAGTTCAATCTTCCAAAATGAGAATAAAATTAAAAAGGGAAATAGAGAAATAAAAAAAATAAAAAATAAAATAATAAATAAAAAAATTACGGTTAAGGCTTGAGAACACACACACACACACACACACACATATATATGTATATATATATATATTAATCCTTTCACCCCGAGCAAGGCGTAAATGCCACAGATATGCGGGGGGCTACATAACTGAAAGAGAATTAATTAGAGGAGGGAGAAGAGGATTACAAACCAATGAGAAAGAAGCAATAGAAAGATGAAAATGCAGGTGTGACGACAGTTGCAAAGGGGGAGAGAAAGGGAAGGATATACGGGTGGGGGGAAGGGCTAGAGTCAAGTGGTTAGTAGATGAGTATTGACATTGCATTTAAATTTCTGGAGGTTGTAGCCTTCAGAAAAGCAAGAATATGTGAGCGATTTCCACAGGCGGGAAGTGCGAGAGAAGAAGCTGCAGGAGTAGAATTGTCGTCTGCATTTGGCTAACCTAACTGTGAATGGGTGGGACTCGGTTGCCATTCTGGTTGCACGAGTAAACACCTGTTGAGGAGGCACCATTAACTTAAGTTCGTCTGAGCAGAATCCATGAAAGTACTTATAGAACAGACAAAGGGAGGCCACATTTCGTCGGTGGGGAAGTGGCTGTAGTCGAGCCGCCAAGTCAACACCTATCACGTTACTAACTCTCCTTTGGAGCCTGTCGAGAACACTGAGGTGAGTGACAGGGGCGCCTGACCATAAATGGCAGCAGTATTCCATGCAGGGTCGAATGGTAGACTTGTATATATGCAGGATGGATTCAGGCGGAAAGAACATCCTGGGTCGACCTTCTTAGTAGTGGATTTAGCTATGGATTCGATGTAGCGGTTCCATTTGAGATCAGAAGAGAGGGTAAGGCCGAGGAGGTGCAGTGTATTGCACTCAGGGAGAATCGCTTGGTCCATGCTTATGGGAGGCAGGAGAGGTTGCCTGTGATGGTTGACAGACAACAGCTTGGTTTTGGACGCACTGAAGTTGACAAGCCACTTCTTGCCCCAATTTACCACAGAGTGTAGATCCCGCTCAAGGTCAACAGCGAGATTATGTCTGTCCGCCATGCCAGGTTTCTTACTGGTGCGGGAGTATATTGTGGTGTCAACTGCGTAGATGCCTACTTGGGACTTGATCTCATCTGGGAGGTCGCTGATGAAAATAAGGAAGAGCATCGGGCCCAGGATAGAGCCCTGGGGGACAGCGGCATTAGTGCTGTAGGATGATATATATATATATAGCAGTGTTATGTAAACATCGAAAATATTTTTCGTTAAAATTTAATTAACCAAAAAATACCTCATTCACATAAAATAATCCCCTCCAAAAAGGTAATTAATACCCATGTTTAATCCTCAAAATAACAAAAACAAACATCATATAAATAAAAGGAAATAAACTCCCACAACATTAATAGCAACTTTATTCCATCCACTCATAAATAGTAGTAAAATAAAAAGTATCTACTCCTTAAAAAAAAACCTTACATCCCAATATAAGAATTACCCAGACAAAACTAAAAAGTCACCTGTTCAAAACTAAGCTACTCCGCACCCCTCTCCTACCCCAAGGCTCTATCACTATGGCTAGAAACTGCTGGCTAAATCGTACTAAACTCCCACCACATTCACTTACATATCATATTACTAAAAATAAATCGTTTTCACCATTTATTTTTCATTTCAACTTATCACCAGATGAAGAGCAAACGTAGCTCCGAAACGCGAAAATATTTGTGTAGTGATACTATGCTTTTATAAACCATTGTAACAATATAAAGCTCTACGTTGTATCGAGCACTCTTTATAAAAGTAAATGCATGAACAGTGGGTTTAAAACCAACGTTTTCCATAACTTTCTTACACTATATATATATATATATATATATATATATATATATATTCATCCATAAATATATTCATCTATATATATATATATATATATATATATATATATATAATGAATAGAACAAGTAAAGGACAAATAGAAGAAAAAAAGAGTCTTTAAACACATTATTTTCGCTTAAATACTCTTACATTCATCATAGACATTTCATGTTTTTATTACGCGTTGGCAAAAGCACTGAATTTTTTTCTTCTACATTTAATATTCATCTATTGTTTTATCACACCTGACACGTATCTGACCAATGAAACTATACCTCAATCAACATACTGTCTCTTGGATTTTTAAACCATTCGTCTTTAATAAATCTCTGAAGAAGCTTGTTAAAAGTCAAACGTTAGATTGAAGTAACTTTTTTCTTACTTGTTCTTTACTTATTCTATGTATCATATATATATATATATATATATATATATATATATATATATATATATATATATATCCTTTATTTTACGAAACGCATTGTAACAGCCTTTAAAACCTAACCATATTCCTAATATACTCAATGCTTCAAGCAAATTACAACACTTTCCTAACCTTACATCTGAGCCAGGATGAATTTGCAACCATCAGGGAACTATTTGAAATGTCCGAGAAACGTGCAAAGATAGAATGCCAATTCAGCTTCCTAAAACGATGTCTGAAAATCAACACGGTGCCCTAAACCATCAAAAGCGCTCACTTCCCGGCATGCCTCAAATTACCAAACCGCAAATAATCGCTGGACTGTCTGCATGAGTTCTGCATAATCTTTCATCTTAATAATAACATCAACGGTTTGACGATGAAACTTTACTTACAGTCAGTTTGTAGCCTTCTTCATTCCACCATGATGTTCGTTAGAAAAGGTTATATATAAAAAAAACAACTTCAAAGCAAATTTTTAAAAAAAAATTACAAAAATACTTTGGAGATCACAAACACAAAATGAAGTAAAATGTAACACTAGAAGTATACGCACACACGCGCACACAAACACGCATACATACACACAATAGTCACAAAAGGCCCCCTTCCACTTTGGCAGGGGTCAAACTAACGGTCAGGTCAACACACACTTAGATAAAGGACATATCAAAGCAGACTGATACCATCAGACCATAAAAATTCCAACTATTAATCACACATATACACACTATAAACACACAGTCACATACATGCTCTAGCACACTTACACACACACACACACACACACACACACACACAGCAGCAGCAGCCAGAAAGGACCATTTGTTGAAAGTCTCGGACTGAAACACAATCGCCCTAACATTCTGAAGATGAGATTTTCATCTCGAAACATTAATGAATAATAAATAGGTAATACCCAACGACTTCTTTACCTTCCTTTATTTTACTAAACGCATTGTGACAGCCTTCAAAACCTAACCATATTCCTAATATACACAATGATTCAAGCAAACTACAACACTTTCCTATATATATATATATATATATATATATATATATATATATATAGATAGATAGATAGATATTTAGATATCTGTCTGCAGATGACTATATATATATATATATATACACACACACACACACGCATCGCTCATTCAGTAATGAATTAGAGCACTCTGGCTATTAGGCGTGTATAATAATAATATACACGCTAAAAGTATGCCTTCTTCTACCGAGCACCCGTAGCTCAAGTGTAGAATCGCCGACTGACGCCAATTCGGTCGGGTTTCAATTCTGGGTTAAAAACAATCGGAGTCTAACCGTACTGATGAGCTGTGATACAGCGAAACAGATCTGTCTGCGGATGACTATTTACGCTCTCACACCCTGATTGAGCACTCTGGAAGTATGGTAGACTTTTAAAAAAACAGTAGCTACTCTGGCATGTACGCATCGCTCATTCTGTAATGAATTAGAGAACTCTGGGCGTGTATAATGATAATTCTTTTTTTTTTTTTAATCGTATCACCCCGAGCAAGGCGGTAACACCATTGATGTGCAGGGGGCTACGTATGAGTGAAAAGATTGGAAAAGAGAAAGCCGGAAACCACATCCTAAACAGGGAACAGGGGATGAGCCTCTACACCTGTTCAATAGACGTGGGTGGAGTGTGAACCGGGCGATAGTTTAGTCTATCTCCTCCAGTTAAATATACACGCTAAACAAGTCTGCTGCAGTCGCTCTCTCACCGGCGTGATGTGGCTCCCCTGTGCCTCTTCTACAAATACGACCACGGCTTCTGCTCCAATGTACTTTGCTCACTGGTGACTCTATATATGAATTTACTCGTGCTGCAACTAGGTTCCACCTATTTACAGTGAAACCGATAAAATGTAACCCTCATGTCTACTCTAATAGCTTCTTTTCTCGCACTTCCTGCCTGTGAAATTCCTTTCCGTATACTTGCTTTGTCGATAAGTACAATCTTCAAGAATTTAAATGTAAGTTCAATAGTCATCTCCTATCTCACTAACTCGCTTCCTTTCTCTCGAGCTCTTTTCTCCATCCACTCAGCCCCCGTCACACCAGTATTCTCATCCTTCTATTACCCACTTCCTGACACTCCCTATAACCTGTCCCTCTTTCTCATCACTTTTCTTCTATATAACCCCCTGCGCACAGTGGCAGTAAAACTGCCTTGCTTAGGGTGAAATACTTATAAAAAATTCTTATTGATCACCATATTAGACTTTTTCTTTCTAATGTTTGAAATAACTGCAACACGCGAAAAAATAAAAAATAAATAACAAAAGAATAGAATTAGTATTTTCTACAAAAAACAAAAACAACAACAAATGTATAAATGCATAGAAATTATAAACAGTACGAAGCTTCATTTCGACACATCATCCGAAAATACGCAACTACCGATGACTTAAAAAAAAAAAAATAATTAAAGAAAGACGATAAGAAAGAGAGGATAGAAAGGAAAAAGGAAGCGAGTAAGCAAGCAAGAAAGAAGACAATAAAAGAAAAGAAAAAAGGACAAACAAATTAAAGAAAGAAAGAAAGAAAGAATAAAATAAAGAAAGAAAAGGAAAAATAGAAATAATAAAAGAAAGAAAGATGAAAAAATTGAAAGATGACAAGAAAGAAAGAAAAAAAGAAAGAAAGAGAGGATAGAAAAGAAAAAGGAAGCGAGTAAGCAAGCAAGAAAAAATACAATAAAAGAAAAGAAAAAAAGGACAAACAAATGAAAGAAAGAAAGAACGAACGAATAAAATAAAGAAAGAAAAATAAAGAAAGACGAAAAAATTGAAGAATGAAAAGAAAGAAAGAGAGGATAGAAAAGAGAAAGGAAGCAAGTAAGCAAGCAAGAAAGACGACAATAGAAGAAAAGAAAAAAAGGACAAACAAATTAAAGAAGGAAATAAATAAATAAATAAATAAATAAAGAAAGAAAGAATAAAATAAAGAAAGAAAAAGAAAAACAGAAATAAATGAAAGACCAAAATAATTGAAGGATGCCAAGAAAGAAAGAAAGAAAGAAAGAAAGGTAAAAGGGTACTGAAGAAGAGAAAGAATTATAGATATATAATGGTTATAAAAAAGAAACGCTAAGCACATGAACATCAGTCAAAAGGATTCGGACCGAGTCAGCACGGAACCCAAAGATGAGCAATCAACTAACAAAAAAGCGGTCAATCCTTAGGTAGAGCAGAATAAATCAAGTATACCTAGGGAGCCAACAAACCTACCAACGC
The DNA here is from genome assembly GCA_037127315.1 of Ascarosepion bandense. Classification (NCBI taxonomy): domain Eukaryota; kingdom Metazoa; phylum Mollusca; class Cephalopoda; order Sepiida; family Sepiidae; genus Ascarosepion; species Ascarosepion bandense. The sequence continues at coordinate 1,548,678 of JBBBDQ010001240.1, read as the reverse complement.
CTCACCTAAGCGGATCGTCAGGGAAAGCTGGCTCCAGCTTTCCCTGACGATCCGCTCAGGTGAAAATTTGGTCGGATTGTTGGCTCACTAGGTCTCTCTCTCTCTCTCTCTCTCTCTCTCTCTATATATATATATATATATATATATATATATATATATATATATATATATATTATGTTTTAGAACATGTACATAATTTCTTCTATATATGTCCTCTTCTCTACAATCATATGGCTGTTTCAGTGTTTGGACTCAAACACACCATCGAGAGAAATAAAGGTTTGGAATCATTCTCTGTTTATATTTGGTTCGTTGTTGTCGTGGGGGTTGGTTGGGGTTATTGGTAATTAAGCGAATGTGTCTCTCGTTTTGACCGTTCGAACCTCGTAGAATCCGGTGTGTGAGTGCAAAATTGTTGATTAATGGTATTATCTGTTGGAATGTACGTCCTATCGGTCGGGTATATCTTCCGGTTAGAATTTCTAAGAGGGCTTAGTGTTGAGAGGTCATTTTTATGGTTGGCTATCGTTTAATTGATTGGTGTCTGCTGTTAGTAGACCTAATTCATGTATTTACTTTGATCCTGTGTCTAGGTTTTCACTTTGGGGTTTCTTAGATAGACGTGATAGGGGTGGGGTGTCTTTTCTTTCGAATTTTGATTTTTTCGGTATGGAATATTTTTTTATTTTATAGGGTTTTTTTTAAAATATAATTCTTTTTATATTTTATAGTCAAGTTTGGAGTATTATTGTATTTAGGCGAAGTTATTTCAAGAAATCTAAATTTGTATTCTTTAGGAAGTAAATTCAAATTAGCTTGTTTTCAAAACATATATATATATATATATATATATATGAAATAGCATTTTTCTCTGTTTTGGAGGGGCTCTCAAAGCGCTGTTTCACGCTGAGCGGGTTTTAAAATGCGTGAGTGTTTTTAATAGCACTCACGAGATTTCATATTCTTTAAACGCTTAAAAAAAATTGACAATTAGAAATAATTTAATTTCTTTTATTTCATTAATTATTCGCGTTCTAAATTCTTTAAAAGCCGCACCTTCGATGTCAAAATACTTTGTTGGTTTTTCTTTCCATGCTGGCAATGCCAAATGAAAATACGGCCTGCTCATATAGCATCGTGTTCACATCTTCCTAGTCAATGTTCCTGAAGCCGGAAATGATGTTATATAATTCAATCAACAGTTGGAGCCGGGAGGGAGTAGGGTGCTCATTAGGATGATACGTTAAAGCGGGAGTGACCCATCTTCGAAAAACATTTCAAAAACGTGTTTTCTTCGCCTCCTGACTATTTTTTAACAAAAAGATCCTGATTTGTCTTATTTGGGAGGCCAAAGAGAATAGGGAAAGAAAGCGAATGGGTATTGTGAATTAGGAGCTGTCGGGGGTGGGTGGGGGCGATAGTAGGGGCTCGGGAGAGATATGGGCGTCCCGTTATTTCGCATGTGTTTCCTATTTATGTCGATGGGATAATAGCGGTTAATTAAATTAATGTGAAATTGACGAAGAAGAAAAAGAAGGAAAATTGAAAGGAAAAGGGTCGTGGATTTTAGGCGTTTAGAACAATAAAACTATTAAAGAAAGAAACTATTAAAGACAAGGAGAAGAAAGGAAAAAAGAATAACGAAAAGAAAGAAAGAAAGAAAGAAAGAAAAGGAGAAAGAAAGAATGAAGACAATAAAAGAAAGGAAAATGGAAAAAATTAAAGAAAGAAAGAAAGAATAAAAGAAAAAATGAAAAAGAAAAAAGCCAGCAGGCAATAAAAAAGACTATAAAATGAAGAAAGACGAAAATAATTGGAGAAAGACGACAAGAAAGAAAGAAAGACAAAAAGAAAGAAAGAAAGAAAGAAAGAAAGAAAGAATAAAAAGAGGAAAGAAAGTAAGTAAGCAAGAAAGAAAGAAAAGGAGGCCAATAAAAGAAAAGAAAAAAGGTCAAATTTAAGAAAGAAAGAAAGAAAGAATAAAAAGGAGAAAGAAAGCAAGTAAGAAAGATAGAAAGAAAGAAGACAATAAGAGAAAGAAAAAAGGACAAATTAAAGAAAGAAATAAAGAAAGAAAAGAACGAATAAAATAAAAAATGAAAAAAAAAGACAGCAGACAAGAAAAAAGACGATAAAATAAATAAAAGGAAGAAAGACGAAAATAATTGGAGAAAGATGATAAGAAAGAAAGAAAGAATAAAAATGAAAAAGAAAGCAATACAGAAAGAAGTCAATAAAAGAAAAAAATGCACAAACAAATAAAATAAATAAATAAATAAATAAAAAACAGAAAGCCAGCAAAGAAGAAAGAAAGATAACGAAAAGAAATAAGAATAAAAAGGAAAAAGAAGGAAGAAAGAAAGACAATAAATAAAGGGGAAAAAAAGACACAAAATTAAACAAAGAAAGGAAGAAAGAAAGAATAAAACAAAGAATGAAAAAGAAAAAAAAGGCCAGCAAGCAACAAAGAAAAACAATAAAAAGAATAAAAGAAAGAAAGATAAAAATAATTTGAAAATCGACAAGAAAGAAGGAAAGAAAGAAAGAAAGAAAGGAACAATAAAATAAAGAAAGAAAAAAAAAGCTAGCAAGAAAGAAAGAAGAAAATGAAAAGAAAGAGAGAAAGAAAGAATAAAAAGGAAAAAGGGAAGCAAGCAAAAAAGAAAGAAAGAAGACAATAAAAGAACGAAAAAAGGAGAAAAAATTAAAGAAAGGACGAATAAAATAAAAAATGAGAAAAAATAAAGCAAGAATAGAAGGAAGACAGACGAAAATAATAATTATTTTTTAATCATATCACCCCAAGCAAGGCGAAAACGCCACTGATGCGCAGGGGGCTACGTAAGAGTGAAAAGACTGGAAAAGAGAAAAACCGGAAACCACATCCTAAACAGGAAAGAAGGGATGAGCCTCTTCACCTGTTCAATAGACATGGGTGGAGTGTGAACCGGGCGATAGTTTAGTCTATCTACTCCAATTGAAAAATAAAATAAAATAAAAAAAGAATGAAAAGATTGGAAAAGAGAAAAACCGGAAACCACAACCTAAACAGGAAACAAGGGATGAGCCTCTTCACCTGTTCAATAGACGTGGGTGGAGGGTGAACCGGGCGATAGTTTAGTCTATCTCCTCCAAAACTGAAGAAAGACGAGAAAAAAAGAAAGAAAGAAAGAACGAATAAAATAAAGAATAAAAAAGAAAAAAAGGAAGCAAGCAAAAAAATAAAACAATAAAACGAATGATACAAAGAAAGACGAAAAATAATTAAAGAAAGAAGGAAAAAAAGAAAGAAAGAAAGAAAGAACGAATAAAATAAAGAATAAAAAAGAAAAAAGGAAGCAAGCAAAAAAATAAAACAATAAAACGAATGATACAAAGAAAGACGAAAAATAATTAAAGAAAGAAGGAAAAAAAGAAAGAAAGTAATAGAAAAAGAAAGCTAACAAGAAAGAAAGAAAGAAAGAAAGAAAGAAGACAATAAAAAGAAAGAAAGACGAAAAATAATTTAAAGAAAGACAACAAGAAAGAAAGAAAAAAGAAGAAATGAAGAATGGAAAAATTCTTACAAATGGTGAAGAAAGAATGCAAGAAAGAGAAAAGAAAACAAGAAAAACAGAATGCAAACAAACAAAATGAAATATGCTAGGAAGAATGAAATCTGAAAAGAAGGAAAGGAAAGAAGAAAACATAATTGGAAGAAATCCAACAAAAAAGACAAAATAGAAGAAAGTGAAAAAAAATTAACACCAAAAAGAAAAGAAATACTGCGAAAAAGAACGAATAAACGTAAGAAAAAATATATAAAACAAAGGAAAAGGAAAAGAAAAAAAAACTAAAAAGGAAAGAGAGAATGAAATTTAAAAAGAAAAAGTAAAAAAGAAAGAATGCAGAAATAAAACAAAGAAAGAAAAAATTTAAAAAAAAGAAGAATCAAAGAAAAAAGAAAAAAAAATAAGTACAGTATTCAACGTATTACTGATTTTTATTCAAAATCGTGGAACATTTATTTAAACTTTTAATTCTTTTATTTCAACCGTAAAACCTTTTTTTCAAATTAATAGACATTTATACAAAGCCTAAATAAATTTATTTATAATTGCTTTATTTCCAGACATGAATTCCTTTGTTCAAAGTCTGTTCTTTTAAGTACGTTGAAGTAATTATATGTTTAATAAAATTCCCTCCAAATTCGATTAAAATATTTAGCGTTTAAAGAAAAGGAATTATACTTTACAAAATTAAATAAATTTTAAATAAAGGTTCATATATTCTTAATGTCGGTGCTTAAGTATGGAATAAAAGTTTCTTGTAATTTGCAAAGATGCTGTAACGTCGAGTGATGGAGAGAATAGAAGACTATGCAAGTGCTGAACGATGTAAGGGTTGTGGTGCAGGAGAGAAGTATCGTCAGCTGGTTTCTATCAAGATGTCTCCAGGGGAATTCGCTAACAGTTGAGGATTATATGGATGAGAGTATTAGAGTTCTCTTGGGACACTTGTCACGTCGATAGAAAGACAGACAGACCGACAGTTAGGAATTGCACTCGGTTCGGCCCGTCGAAAAGGAAATTAAACGGTTTTTGATTGAACGCAGCTGACCTTCTTCTTCTTCTTCTATGTGCCTTGTCCTTTCAGGACGTAGGCGATCATGGTTCTCCACGTCTCCCTATCCCTGGTGGCTCTTAGCACACTTCCTCTTGTAACATCTCGCTACCCCCGTTCTGTCATCCACCTCCACAGGCCCTTCAAATATGTTATCCGCTGTTTTCCTCTATCTCTTTTTCCCTCTATCTGGCCTGTTAGTATCAGGTTCTCCAAGCCCTCTTTCCTCATTGCATGTCCCAGGAACTTTAGTTATCTCTTCCTGATGCTCAATATTAATTTCCTTTTAGTTGCCATCATTTTCAAAATCTCGTCATTGCTCACGTGTTCGGTCCATGATATCCGCAGCATCCTTCTGTAGAACCACATTTCAATTGCTTCAAGTTTTTCCTTCATCTTTGATGATATTGTCCAGCATTCACTGCCATATTGAAGAACTGACATCACATAGCAATCCAGTATTCTTTTCTTTGTTTCTAGCGAAATCAACTAAAAAAAATGTCGTGCATATCTAACTACAAGAGAAAATTCTTCATCTTTTATGTGCCGTGTCCTTTCAGGACTTAGGCGATCATGGCCCTCCACATCTTCCTACCCCTGGTGGCTCTTAGTACGCTTTCTCCTGTTACATCAAACAACCCTCGTTCTGCCATCCACCTGATCATGCTATTCAAATATGTTATCCGCTGCTTTCCTCTGTCTCTTTTTCCCTTTATCTGGCCTGTTAGTATCAGGTTCTCCAAGCCCTCCTTTCTCATTGCATATCCCAAGAAATTTAGTTGTCTCATCCTGATGCTCAGTATTAATTTCCTTTTCGTTTCCATTCTTTCCAACGCTTTATCATTGCTCACATGCTCGGTCCATGATATCCGCAGCATCCTTCTGTAGAACCAGATTTCAGTTGATTCAGGTTTTTTCTTCATCTTTGACGACATTGTCCAATATTCACTGCCATATTGAAGAACTGACATAACATAGCAATCTAGCATTCACTTCTTTGTTTCTAGTGAAAGTTTCCTGTGTCTTAATACTTTACTCAGCTTCTGGAACGCGTCCTTCGCCATGCCAATTCGCCTTCGACCACTTCCCCATAAATAGCAACAAAAAAGTGTAGAGCGTGGAAGAGAGGTACGAAAAAGAAGATATAGGATCTACATTTATCCGCCACACATCTATATATATATGTGTGTGTGTGTGTGTGTGTGTGTGTGTATCGAGGCAGCAAATAATTTTCTAAACATACACTGTTAAATATAAGAGACAATGAATGTCTATTATGTTTAATCATGAGCCGTTCTAAACGTCGTGATTTGGCTTTAATTTCAGTTGAAAATAAAGACAAAAACCCTCCATGAGGTCGATTGATTTGAATTTTTTCATAATATATAATGAGTTTAATTTGATTAATAAATCCAATATTTCCTTGAATTTTTCACTTGTAGTGGAAGACTGTAAGATTCCTTTAATATGTACAAGTTCAGTGTTGATTAGTTGTTATTCCTGTTTGGCTGTCTGCATTTGACATTTAATGAGGTTCCATTGAAATTTCTTGGTGTTAGGATCATTTAATGCTGCGGCATCATGTAACTTAAATTTAGTATATCGAGGCAGCAAATAATTTTCTAAACATATTCTGTTAAATATAAGAGACAATGAATGTTTATTATGCTTAATCATGAGTCGTTCTAAACTACTACCATATATATATATATATATATATATATATATATATATATGCTCTCATTACGATTGAGCTCTCTGGAGAGGAAAATTTTTTAAATAGTTACCACTTCTGCAATTTACGCGTTACTTTTCAGCAATAAATTAAGTTCTCCCGGTGGCTGGCCTATACACCGAATGTATATAACACGCTAAAAATTTCCTACTCTCACATTCCCTGCGCCGATGGCTTAGGGTGCAGACACTCCGACTGACACCAAATCGGTCGAGTTTCGATCTTGGCCAGAAGAAAGTAAATGTCTAGCCACATTGATAACGAAGATTAACGAAATGGTCTTAAATTATTTGTTTGAACATTATTTTTAATCGATACTCGTATTTAAGTAGATATTCTGTTTATAATCAAACAGCATTATATATTTATTTCTACCGGCCTGATTATTTACGATAAACATCATGTTACGGAAATTAACGAAGATTAACGAAAATGATTATAAACAACCGACAATTTGAAATGATTTGTTTGAACATTATTTTTGATCGATACTCGTATTTAAGTAGATATTCCGTTTATAATCAAACAGAATTATATATTTATTTCTACCGGCCTGATTATTTACGATTAACATCATGTTACGGAAATTAACGAAGATTAACGAAACTGGTTATAAACAACCGACAATTTGAAATGTTTTTTTAACATTATTTTTGATCGATACTCGTATTTAAGTAGATATTCTGTTTATAATTAAACAATATATATATATATATATATATATATATATATATATATATATATATATATTTACCGGCCTGATTATTTTATATTTACATTGTATGTTTATAATTGTTGACATTATGATACATTTCAGTGCAGAGATGTTTATTTACGTAGAATCGAAAATTGTGTGACATAAGGCTTGATTTGACTTCGTTTAGACTGTTGGCCATTCGTTGTCGAATCGTCTAAGACGCGCCAGATCAAACTGATCTATGTAGACAAAAGAAGTACTGAGTAAGGATCAAAGGGCTTGAAACAATAAATATGCAATATGCGGTGTGCAAATGGAATAAAAAAATGAAATCGTGTAAAACGCAGTATATAATAACAAAAAAAAAACTACAAAGTAAATGTAGAATAACGTTTTATTTAATCGTTTCACACCAAGCAAAGTGGAACCGCCACTGATGTGCATGGGGCTACATAAGAGAGTAAAAGTTTAAGCAGGAGGAGAGTGAAGAGAAAGACGAACCAGTTATAGGGGGTGTCAGAGAAAGAGCAAGAGAAAGGTGAAAACACAGGTGTAGAAGACAATTGCGAAGGTAGTGAGAAAGGAAAAGAACAAGATACACGTGATGATATAGAAAAGACTGGAGTCAAGTTAATTACTCGAATATTATATTTAAATTTGTGGTCATCAGGAGAGAATGTACACCGTTTCGGGGCCTTCCTCTCAACAGTATTTAGTATCGTTGAAGTTATTGCTAACATTTTGGGTCGAGATTTACAACCTCTACGTTTCGTCCAATTTCGAATACCAATCAATGAAATTTGAATTATTTGCCATACGGTGACGTCTGTTGAAATGCCCACAGTATTTAGTATCGTTGAAGTTGTTGCTAACATTTTTGGTCGAGATTTGCAAACTATGTTTCGTTCAATCTTATACAGCAATCGATGAAATTTGAATAAGCTAATTTGGAAAATTACTTTGACAAAAACACCTCTTCACGGTTTAATAATTTATTTAATTCAAGCAGTGGTACCAGACATTAAAACCACCTCTACATCGACTCGCTTCCATGTTCTTGTTTCCTGACGGATACAACCTCCAGAAATGTAAATGCAATGTCAATACTCATCTCTTAACCACTTGACTCTAGTTCTTTCCCCACCCCGTATATCCTTTCCTTTCTCTCCACCTTTGCAACTGTCATCACACCTGTATTTCCATCCTTCTCTTGATCATTTCTAACTGGTTCGTCTTTCTCTTCACTCTCTTCAGTCTCTCCTATCTAATCCTTTTACTCATATGTAGCCCCCTGCACATCAGTGGCGTTACCGCCTTGCTCGGGGTGATACGATTAAATAAATAAATAAATATTCAAGATGGCTTAGGCTTTAGAGATGCGAATTTTTACATCCCTTTCAATAGAATATTTTTCGCTTTCTTTGTATGTAAAATATTCGACAGATTTTATTGATTCGCCTGAGACAGTTTGTGTCTTGCTGGTTGAAACATATGAATTTAGTTTGAGATGCATTGACATCGAGTCCAATATTGTTGGCATCATTTCCCAGATGATGTAGAAGCACCGCTGATTTGGCAATGGTGTCTTCAATGAAGAATCGGTCATCTGCATCATGTATGCCTGGTTACCAAATTTCAAAAGAAAAGCTCTGAACGACACAAAGATATAAAAACAAAAATTGTATCAAACTAATAATGGAATTGATTCCGGTCTGACTTTCATTATAAGAGAGTAATCAGAGGATTTACTGGTTTGATTCAAAAACTGAATCTCGTGTAAGCATACCCGCTGTTCTTTCGTTTTCAGTTCATAATTCTTTCTTCCGGTTGCTCGTCCATTTTGTTTCTCGTTCGTGACACTGGTTACGGATTTTTTTGTGGTTTTGTTTCTATATATTTTATATTCTTCTCATTTCCTCTCTCTTTTTCTTTTTCTTTTTTTTTGTTTGTTTTGCTTTTATTTACACCGGAGATACACACTTTGTTGATGGTTTTATTTTCCGCACGCTCTCGATGGAAGATGTTCGGCGGCGATAAATCCTCTTTATTTACTTAAACTCGTTCTTTGTTTATTCAAATTTTCTTACTTATTTCTTTCTTTCATTTTCTATTATTTATTATTTATTTTTTTCTTTCTTTCTTTCTTTCTTTCTTTCTTTCTGTTTCAGTTATTATATTTTCTCCTTCTTCCTTTCTTTTTCTATTATTTCATTTTCTTTCTTTCTCTTTCGTAGTTTCTTTCTTTCTTTCTTTCGTTTCGTTATTCTATTTTGTTTTTCTTTCTTTCTCTCTGTGCTTTCTTTCTTTTTTTTCTTATATTTTTCCTTCTTTTCTTCATTTTTTCTTATTCTATTCTCTTTCTCTTTCTAACTTTCTTTCTTTCGTTTCGTTATTCTATTTTGTTTTTCTTTCTTACTCTCCGTACTTTCTTTCTTTTCATTCTATTTTTCCTTCTTTTTTTCTTATTTTATTTTGTTTTTCCTTCAAATTCTATTTTGTTTTTCTTTCTTGTAAGCAACCGACAATTTGAAATGAATCGTTTGAACATTATTTTTTATCGATACTTGTATTTAGTAGATATTCTGTTTTTAATGAAACAGTATTATATATATATATCTACCGGCCTGGTTATTTATTTGATCATTAAGTTTCGTTAAAATTCGTTGATTTCCGTAACATGTTTACATTTGTGGACATTACAATACATTTCAGAGCAGATATGTTTATTTACGATGGATCGAAAATTGTGTTACATAGGCTTTATAAAAACCTCGTTTAGACTGGAGGCTATTCGTGGTCGAGAGGTCTAAGACGTTACTAGATCAAATGGTAGCTTCCCCTATATAGATAGGGGTCGCAGATTCGCAGGTTCGAATCCTGCCAAATGGCACACATTTTCGTAATAAAAATTTATCGCAAATAACCAGGCCGGTAGAAATAAATATCAAATACTGTTTCATTAAAAAACAGAATATCTACTTAAATACAAGTATCGATAAAAAAATAATGTTCAAACAATTCATTTCAAATTATCGGTTACTTATAATCAAGTTTCGTTAAAATTCGTTGATTTGCGTAACATGTTTACACACACACACACACACACACACACACACACACATATATATATATTCATTTGGAAATGAATAATTTCAGCGACCTAGGTTTCAACGTTAGTTCTAAGCTTTCGACTCACATGAGCCATCTTCAGAGAGACGTTAACATAGAAATATCTACCATCAGCGACGATTTTATTTTGTGTTGACCTAAAACTTTGCTAAGCAACGATAACAGTTACCAAAAGTAGCAAACGCAGTTCGTAAATTTGTAATGCAGTTCTATGACGTCACACCGCGTGAGAAACTTAATAAAAGATTATCCACATGGTGGAGAATTTTTGTCTTTATTTTCACCTGAAATTAAAGCCAAAATACGACGTTTTGAACGGCTCATGATAAAACATAATAGACATTCATTGTCTCTTATATTTAACAGTATATGTTTAGAATATATATATATATATATATATATATATATATATATATATATATATATGATAAAACAGTTTTAACGTTTTGAGATCAACACTCAAAAGAGGAAACCTTATTATATCTTGGTACAAAAGAGAAACATTATTATGTTTAGGTACCTCATTATGTCTTGGTACAAAAGAGGAAACTTCATCATGTCTTGGTACAAAAGAGGAAACCGCGTTATGTCTTGGTACAAAAGAGAAAACATGATTATATTTAGGTATCTCATTATGCCATGGTACAAAAGAGGAAACTTCATTATGTCTTGGTACAACAGAGAAAACATTGCATTCGAATATGAAACAAACTGTTGCTGCTCGGCTTTGAATTTAGTTTCTATTTTTATAACACAATAATATTTCCCCTGTATAAGGCTCAAGTGACCCCAAGGTAGAGGTACTATCCTACGCTATTTGATAACGCTACAGTCAGTCAAGTGCCATGTGTGATACACGCTTGGGCGATCATGTCTCTTTCGAGACATGATTGACTGGGCAGAAGATTATCCCGCAGTAGGTTGCCATTGCTTTCTGCGGTAGACTGATTGCCTACCAAGGCTATAGAACCCAATCTGTCCTGCTATTTAACCCATAACTGGAAGGAAGAGACGGATTAATACCTTTCCCAGGGGTATTTGCGCGTAAGTGAATGCAATGAATTCAACTGGAATTCGAACTCGGCTCCTTGATTTCTCGTTCCGAGCCGATATCCACTGTACCACAACGCACATCCTCCTACATAACGCTGCAAAATGAATAAAAAACGATTCACACCTGTTCAAAACCCATGAGGAGAGTGAACCGGGCGATATGCGCATCTATTTACACCTATTGTAAGAGGAAAAGAAATAAAGATTACAGAATAAAATTTCAGAATTCAGAGAATTGGAGTAGATAGACTAAACTATCGCCCGGTTCACACCCCACCCACGTCTATTTTACAGGTGAAGATGCTCATCCCTTGTTGCCTGGTTAGGATGTGGTTTCCGGCTTTCTCTTTTTCAATCTTTTCACTCTTACGTAGCCCCCTGCACATCAGTGGCGTTACCGCCTTGCTCGGGGTGATATGATCAAAAAAAAAAAAAAAAAAAGACGGAGACTTCAGAAGTACAGATTTGAAGGAACCGGAAATTCAACAGGAAACAAAGGGTAAATCTCTGCTACTCTCTAAAAGTATCTGAGTATTTGCCATTTTCTGATTAAACAAAACTTTATGAAATGTTTTTTTCCTGAAATTGGTTGGAAGAATTTCTGGTGTGGAATTGGTAAAATACGGATTAAGATTTAAGGTTTTCTTTTCTGATAGAACAGTAAATCGTATCATTAGATTACTTGATTGGTTCAAAACCCATAAGATCACGGCTGGTGTCACATGTGCGAAGAGTAAGAAAAACACAAATGTAATCATCTTTTTTAATCAATTCACCCCAAGCATGGCGATATGTCCACTAAGATGCAGGGGGGTGGTTACTGAGAGTGAAAGAAAATAATAACCATTAGTGAAGAGAAGAGACAATAAAAGAAAAGGAATTCAGGAAGACAACAGAAACTTGAACATCGTAGTTGACAGGAATGCAAAAAGCTGAATGACAGTTCAACAATTGAGAAGTGCGAGAAACGAAACTCTTAAAAAAAAATATAGCAAAGAACTTACAGTTAAATATATATATTCTAATAATAAAATGATGAGGTCTAATTGTCTATCTATTGCTAACCTTAAATTCTTAATGTCTAGGTAAACAAAAAGAGTGGACATTATAATGTCATGGTATAAAAGAAAAAAGCTTGGTACAAAGGAAGAAACCTCATTATGTCTAGACACAAAAGAGGAAACCTCATGTCTTGATACAAAAAAGGAAACATCTTAATGTCTTGATACAAAAGAGGAAACCTCATTATGTCTTGGTACAAAAGAGGAAACCTCGTTATGTCTTGGTACAAAAGAGAAAACACTATTATGTTTAGCTACCTCATTATGTCTTGGTACAAAAGAGAAAACATTATGTTTAGCTAACTTATTAGGTCTTAGTACAAAAGAAGAAACTTCATCATGTCTTGGTATAAAAGAGGAAACCTCGTTATGTCTTGTTACAAAAGAGAAAACATTATTATGTTTATGTACCTCATTATGTCTTGGTACAAAAGAGAAAACCTCATTATGTCTTGGTAGAAAAGAGAAAACATTATTATCTTCAGGTACCTCATTATGTCTTGGTAGAAAAGAGAAAACATTATTATGTTTAAGTACCTCATTATGTCTTGGTAGAAAAGAGAAAACATTATTATGTTTAGGTACCTCATTATGTCTTGGTAGCAAAGAAGAAACCGCATAATATTTTGGTAGACAAGAAGAGACTGCCTTATGTCTAGGTACAAAAGAAGAAACCTCATTGTATCTTAGTACAAAAGAGGAAATCTCCTTGCTTCTTGGTATAAAAGATGAAACTTCATTATGACTAGGTACAAAGTGGAAACCTTATTATGTCTTGGTACAAAAGAGGAAACCTCATTATGTCTAGGTACAAAAGAGGAAACTTCATTGCCTCTTCGGATACAAATGAAATCTCATTATGTCTAGTTAGAAAAGGAGAAATTGCATTATGTCTTGATACAAAGAGGAAACATTATTATGTTTAGGTACAAAAGAGGAAACCATATTATGTCTTCGTAGAAAAGAAGAAACCACATTATGTCTAGGTACAAAAGAGGAAACTTCATTGCCTCTTCGGATACAAATGAAATCTCATTATGTCTAGTTAGAAAAGGAGAAATTGCATGATGTCTTGATACAAACAGGAAACATTATTATGTTTAGGTACAAAAGAGGAAACCATATTATGTCTTCGTAGAAAAGAAGAAACCACATTATGTCTAGGTACAAAAGAGGAAACTTCATTGCCTCTTCGGATACAAATGAAATCTGGCCATACCACGTCGAATACACCGGTTCTCATTCGATCACCGAAGTTAAGCAACATCGAGCCTGGTCAGTACTTAGGTGGGGGTCCGCTTGGGAATACCAGGTGCTGTAAGCGTCTATTTTTAACGGATGTGCGTTGTGTCGCATTGGATATCGACTCGGAACGAGAAATCGGTGAGCCGAGTTCGAATTCCAGTTGAATTCCTTGCATTCACTATCGCGCAATTACCCTTGGGAAAGGTATTAATCCGTCTCTTTCCTCCAATTATGGGTTAAATAATAAGATAGATTGGGTTCTATAGCCATGGTTGGCAACCAGTCTACCGCAGAAAGCAATGGCAACCTACTGAGGGATAATATTCTGCCCAGTCAATCATGTCTCGAAAGAGATATGATCGCCCAAGTGTGTATCACGTATGGCACTTCACTGACTGAAAAAAGGAGAAAACCTCATTAGAGCAATTATTATGAAAATATTTCTAAATAAAATACAAGGAGGCCATATTACACACGTTTCAGCAAATGTCTGAAACCGAGAAACCAGGTTAGACCGGTAACTCTGTAAATTCCCCTCCTTAAATTTTAAAAGAAAATATCGAGATATATAGCAGGAGCCCCAAACTAGATGTGGCATTGATATTCATTTCACAGGCGATTGATAGATTTATATGTGCAAAATAGATTCTGTCAAGAAAAACTGTCAAGCCCGACACAGTGAATGAAAATTCCCAGCAGTAGACCTAGTAATTGATCCACTATAATAGTTCCCCAAATATACGTGTGCCCTATATTGGATTGTATTTTTATACAAAGTTCATCTCTATGGAAACAGTATTTATATTAAAAGGTCAGCTAATGTGAGCGACCTATATGAATATTTTAGTCAAGAATAAACACATTTTAGACGACAAAATAGATCGTCAGTAAATAATGACAATTCTCTAGTATTTTGTGTTTTTTTTTATTGAAATGTTTTTCATTCTTTTTGTAAATTCTAAGTGTATTTTTATGTGTTTATTTATTTACTCTCCTGTCTGCTTTCTTGACACGTACTGCGGAAGTGGGCGGCCATCTTGGATTTTACATCTTCATTTTCTCAAAATAATTTCTCACTCATTCTTTTCTTTCTCTTTCTTTGTTCTCGTCTATTTTATTTCCTTCTCTCTCTCTTTCTGTCTCTCATTTCTTAGTTGAATTCAATATCTTTTCTTCCCGCCTTGTACACAACACCGACGAGGGTTCGTGACCAACAAAATCTTCCACTAGCACACATTAATCTAAACTTATTGATAAATGGAACTTTGTCTCTGTGTATGTGTGTGTGTGTCCGTTACCTATAGACACCGAAACGACTGAACCGACCGATTTTCTTGAAAATTTACACAGTTGTACTATAAGCGTCTGCGAGTGTTCTCAGCTAGGTTTTGTGTCGAGGTACCCCCGATAAATATCAAAAACCGATAATCGAAAAAATCGGGTTATAGAAGGAGTGGTCCGATTTTAATCAAATTTGATACACTCGTAGACAAAGACATAAGAAACGATATTCAGAACTTTCACGATTGCAGTTCTTACAATAGTGCAGAAAATCGATGATATATATATATATATATATATATAGATATATATATATATATATATAAAAGGCAAGATGTTTGTGTGTGTGTCTGTTTATCTGCCTGTATGTCTGTATTTTTTTCAGCCCTTTTATTTTAGTTTTTGCTTCGGGTTTGGCTCTAAGTAGGTATAATTCTAGTTCTTAGTCTCAACAATCATACCATTTACTCAGAGGACTTATTTAGCCTTCAAAATTCAGTTTACAACGAAAAACTTATTTGATATCGATACCAGGAAATCAAAATTTGACTTAAATCCATTCATTTTTCTTTCAGTCTACGGTTTCGCTTTAACTGGAAACAACTATTGGTTTTTAGTCTTTCGTGTCAACGTCCAAAGTGTTTGAGCTCCAGGACCATGGATTAGTTTTAAAGCTTTCATTACACCCGAGCAACGCCGGGCTATACTGCTAGCCTATATATATATATGGAAGAAACATATACCTAACGTGCATCTTCAACCAGGATTATGGTTAGTGAATGAAAGTAAATTGGGTAAGTCTATATCTTAATCTTTCGTACATGTTGCAGATAGAAAAATAAACTTATATAACAAACTAGCAGTATAGCTCGGCGTTGCTCGGGTGTAATGAAAGCTTTAAAACTAATCCATGGTCCTGGATCTCAGACTCAGCCTAAAGAATATTTGTGTGAAGCTTGGTGAGAATCGGATAAAAATTGTGAATGTGTATAAAGGACATACAGACAGATAAACAAACACACACACAAACATCTTGCCTTTATAAATATATATATATTATCGATTTTCTGTACTATTGTAAGAACTGCAACCTTGAATCTTCTGAATATCGTTTCTCATGTCTTTGTCTATGAGTGTATCAAATTTGATTAAAATCGGGCCACTCCTTTTATAACCCGATTTTTTCGATTATCGATTTTCGATATTTATCGGAGGTACCTCGACACAAAACCTAGCTAAGACCACTCGCAGACACTTAGAGTACAACTGTATAAATTGTCAAGAGAATCAGTTCAGCTATTTCGGAGTCTATAGGTAATGGACACACGCACACACACACACACACACACATACACACACAGACAAAATTCCATTTATAAATAAGTTTAGATTAGATTAAACTTGTTGGTTGGTCTCGCGATCAGAAATTTATTTCACCCTCAGTCACGAGCTAAGGGAGATATCCTGTCGATCTTGCACAAAACAAAATGATTTCGCTGTTTAACCTTTTCTATTTCTCAAATTGATCCCAATCAACGATGTTTTATTCGTTTGATTCTGACCTTTAACATCTAAGGAGTTGTTTCTTCTTCTTTTCCTCCTCTTCTTCTTCTTCTTTGTGCCGTGTCCCTTTAGGACGTAAGCGATCATGGCCCTCCACATCACCCTATCCCTTGTAGCCCTTAACACTCTTTCTCTTGTCACACCTCCCGAACCCTGCTCTGCCGTCCATTTACTCAAGCCTATCAAGTATTCATGCGTTGCGTTCTCTTGTCTCTCTTCTCCTCAATCCGCCTGTTATGTCGTGAGTAAGAATAAATAACTCAACAACAGGAATAGGTTAATTGTTGTATTCCGTGAAAATAGTATTTACAAAGGTTATTAGTATCCAATACAAGAATAAGGGTTAATCGTCTCAACCGTCGTAAGACGTAGTATGAGCAATGGGTACTTCCGGGTCGTCACCGGAAGTTTACGACTGACTTGTCGCTCGGCTGCTCGGCATACTCTACCTACGTAGATGCCACCAGTACTTTACATATTAATGGAATAGTCCATTATAGCCGAATAGGAGCGGGCGTCCCAACACCGCCCCGTGAGCATCAGGTTCTCCAAGCCCTCCTTCATTATATACCCCCAAAACTTCAGCTGTCTTTTCCTGATGTTAAGTATCACTTTTCTTCTCGTCTCCATCCTCTCCAAAACCTTTCCATTGCTCATATGTTTGGTCAACGGTATCCTCAGCATCCTTCTGTAGAACCACATTTCGGTTGCTTCTTTCATCTTTGATGAGATTGTCCAGACATCACATAACAATCCATTACTCATTTCCTTGTTTCTAACCACATTTTCCTGTCTCTTAATACTCTACTCAGCTTCTGGAATGCATCTTTGGCCATACCAATACGCGTTCGGATCTCCGTATCGCACTTCCAAGGTATTTAAATTTCTGAACCTGTTCGGTTTTTATTATCCCCGATTTGTAATTGGCATTTGGGCTCCTCTTTTTACTAATCATTATGCAGTCTATTTTCTTGTAATTTATTTTTAGTCCTTTCATTCCGCTTTCTTTAACTACATAACCCTGAAACACTAACCATCAATTAAAGTTACACCACTCCTAACCATGGGTATATCATACCCGATTTTGAAAATATCAAAAACATACACTCCACCCACGTCTATTGAACAGATGCAGAGGCTCATCCCTTGTTCCCTGTTTAGGATGTGGTTTCCGGTTTTCTCTTTTCCAATCTTCTTACTCTTACGTAGCCCCCTGCGCATCAGTGGCGTTACCGCCTTGCTTGGGGTGACATGATTGAAAAAAAAAATATAAAATATAAATCTTTATTTGAAATATTTTACATGCTTTTAAATCTTTATTGAAATATTTTACATGCTTCTGAAATGACATGGCACATAAAGTAGGCGATCATGGCTTTCCACATCTCCCTGTCCCTGTGGCTCTTAGCACGCTTTCTCCTGTAGCACCATGCAACCCTCGTTCCATCATTCACCTGATCAGGCCCTTCAAATATGTTATCCGCTGCTTTCCTCTGTCTTGTTTTCCCACTATCTGGCCTGTGAGTATCTGATTCTCCAAGCCCCCCTTCCTTATTACATGTCCCAGGAACTTCAGCTGCCTTTTCCTGATGTTAAGTATCAGTTTCCATTTTGTTTCCATCCTCTATCTAACCTGTGAGTATCAGATTCTCCAAGCCCTCCTTCCTTATTGCATGTCCCAGGAACTTTAGTTGTCTATTCCTGATTCTCAGTATTAATTTCCTGTTCGTAAAATGTGTACCTTGAGTTGACATTAATAGGAAATGAAAAACATTATTTAGATAGGAAAATTAGGTACTGATAATTTAATTAAATTGTAATTAAAATGGCGTCTTTTTGCGCTGGGTACTATATACCCATGGCGGTCCTGGGTATGACGGTAAACCGCATCCAGCAGCAAGGCCTCTGATTGGGAGGTTGTGAGGAGCATGGAACCACTTCTCAATTGCTGTTGTTCCCAGGTCCACTCTGACCCGGAGTGGTAGCATCTGTTAGGGTCCCAGCTATTGGTAAATAGCTAACCCCAAACTGGGGTCAAAACACTATGAAAGTATAAAAATAATTTTATAGAAATATAATATATATAAAAATACTTTGATAGATAAATATACACTTTTGAATGAAAAATATTACCAACATTACTTTCTTTTTTCTTTTTTTTTGGAAAAATTATTACCATATTATTAACAGCAAAACATTTTTGAATACGAAACTAAAAGCATCTTCAGTTTTCTAAAACAAAAATAATTTTGTTTTGTCAAAATCTGAGTAAATCAACTTTCTTACTAAACCGAACATTAAAAAAATATCTTTAAACTCTACTTTTTCGGCATTAAATAACTCACATAGGTTGATATGCCGTTAAACAAAACTCAAAACTCAAAAATATACCTATGGTTAGTGTTTTCGGGTTAAAGAAGGATTTTATTTTTTATTTTAGGTTTTTTATTTTTAAGTATTAGAGAAGGATTTATTCAGTTATATTTTCGAATTGATGCAGCTTTTGTTTCTCTTACGGTCGAATTCCTGAGGGATGATTTTCCCGGCATGCAACAGAATATTCCTAAGGACAGAAAGAAATGAATGAAGCAAACGATACATTCCGGGTAAACTTCTCTCATATTGAGCCTGGCTTCATTTTCAGAGCCTCAATATATTTTGGGGGTTGACGAAATAGTTCTGTAAATACAAAACATTGGCTTCGAAATCGTTCAGACAACAAAAAATGAGTTTCTCGACAAAATCCAAAGAAGGATCTGCAATGTAATCGGTCTTCACTTGGCATCTCGACTTCAGTCACTTTCGCACCGACGTGACGTGGATTCACTCTGTCTTTTCTACAAATATTTTAATGGCAAACGCTCTGATGATCTTTTTTTTTTACCCTGTCCACGTGACTTTAAGCACGTCCGGATGTACGTTGCGGTGCAGTGGATATCGACTCGGAACGAGAAATCGGGGAGCCGAGTTCGAATTCCAGTTGAATTCCTTACATTCACTTCCGCACAAATACTCTTGGAAAAGGTGTTAATCCGTCTCTTTCCTCCAGTTATGGGTTAAATAACGGGACAGATTGGGTTCTATAGCCTTGGCTGGCAACAAGTCTACCGCAGAAAGCAATGGAAATCTACTGAGGGAATCTTCTCCCCAGTGAGTTATGTCTTGATATCTTTTTCGAGACTTGATCGCCCAAAGCCTGTAATACGTATGGCACTTAACTGACTGACTGACTAGATTGGCATCTAGGTCCCACCTTTTTACCGTTGAATTAGTTATATGCAAATAACACGTCTACTTGAATAGTTTCTTTTCTCGCATTTCCCACTAGTTGAACTCACTTCCGTTTACTTGCTTCCCTGATAGCTATAATCTCCAAAATTTTAAATTCAAGGTAAATGGCCATCTTCTATCTTCTTGGATCCCATTCATGTTTGAGCCTTTCTTCAATACACGTTGTACCCAGTTTTTTTTTTTTTTATCACTGTAACACCTTGGCGATGCAGCTTTGTTTGGGGCGAGAGGATTAAAAGCAATTGCACCGTTTTCTCATAAATCATTAAAAATGACTTCAAGCAAATAAATTCGGTAAATTTTTGTTTTGTTCCCCGAAGGCCTTTACACCTTCAAGTCTTTCAAAAAACATCCTTATTTCCGTGCCAAAGGAAATGCTGAACTCAAATCGATAATTGTTTATTGACGAAACCTAACTTTTTTCAATTTTACAACCACAAAAATTTCGAACTTCTTTTCGCTGTTTATCTCACCCCGTAACCACGGTTCAAAACCTGTTATTCACTGCTGAATGACTTCACGTGTAGTTTGGCGATTTTTTGACCAATTTGCCTTTCTTTTTGCTATTCATGCGCGGAAAATGAGTTCCGGACCCAAGCAAATCGCGGACTACTCACTCAAAAGAAGCAAACGGGCCGAAATAAGTATCCTACGCCCCAAGTCATTCAGCGTTGAATCAGATATGAAAATTGTAGTAAAGGGTGACATATAGTCCGACTTTTTTTGTGGTCGAAAACAGGAAAAATGGTAGGTTTCTTCAATAAACAATTATCAATTTGAGTTCAGCTTATACATTTGCACGTAATTAAGGAAGTTTAGGAAAGATTTGACGGGGTAAAGGCCTTCGGGGAACAAAACAAAAATTTACCATAAATTCAATGGGTCTTCCAGAAGACAACCCATCATAAGATCTCAGTTGTCAGGTGCTAGAAATTTAGTTTTACCAAATAATGGAAACCCAGCCGGAAGTAAATAAAGAAATTCATTTTACGTCCAGCTGGGTTTGAATAAAGAAAGTTGTAAGAACCTGTTGAAATGGCTATTTACTAATTATAAATTTGGATTTACATATGAAATAAACTAATATTTTCTCAGTAAATTAAATTTACATCTAGCTCTCTGTTGAATCAGTTTTAATTTTTTTACTTAATATTGCTAGGATCCTTTGGGATTATTTACTGCCGATATATATGTTAGTCATCCATATATAAGCATGTTTCGATGTACCTCAGCTCATCTGTGTGACTAGGCATCCAATTGCTTTCAGCCGGTATCTAAACTCGACCGATTTGGTGTCAGTCGGAGTGCCTACACCCTAAGCCATCGGCGCAGGGAATGTGCGAGTAGGAAATTTTAGCGTGTTATATATATTCAGTGTATAGGCCAGCCACCGGGAGAACTCAATTCATTGCTGAAGAGTAATGGGTAAATCGCAAAAAAAAGTAGTTTCTGATGTTCTGCGAATTTATGGCCATACTACGATGGGGTGATTGAGAAGCAATTATTTTTTGCTTCTTGTTAGCCTATTTGTCAATTTTCAGTTATTTAAAACCTCTTTTTAGGCAATTTTTCTATAGTCGCTTTTTATACTGAGGTTAAATCAGATTTTTTTTTTCATCGCTTTCCAAGTCACAAATCCATCTGCCTATTTTTTGCTCTTATTTTCATTTTTTTTAAATGGCGTGTAAAGATTTAACAAAAAATATATTCATTCTTCGGATCATTTCTTTTATTTTTATGTTTTACTTTTATTTATTTATTTATTTATTTAGTGTGTTTTTTTTAAAATCATATCACCCCAAACAAGGCGAAAACGCCACTGATGTGCAGGGGGCTACGTAAAGGTGAAAAGACTGGAAAAGAGAAAAACCGGAAACCACATTCTAAACAGGAAAGAAGGGATGAGCCTCTTCACCTGTTCAATAGACGTGGATGGAGTGTGAACCGGGCGATAGTTTAGTCTATCTACTCCAATTGAAAAAAAATAAAAAAATAAAAAAAAAGAGTGAAAAGATTGGAAAAGAGAAAAACCGAAAACAACAACCTAAACAGGAAACAAGTGATGAGCCTCTTCACCTGTTCAATAGACGTGGGTGGAGTGTGTTCCGGGCGTGGTGGTAGTTAGTGGTGGAGGGATCCGAAAAGAGACGACTATTTCACAACACCAAAGGTTTATAACGCATAGATAGACATAGACTTATCAGTCTACACACACACACACACACACACACACACACACAGATACACACACACACACACAAAAGATACACACACACACACACATAAAGGTATAAAAGCTTTTCCATTTGTAAAAATTCATTTTAAACATTAGGTATCGCGTTTCTGTGTTGGTATCTATCTATCTATCTATCTATCTATAAATGAGCTAATTGAGCTCATTGAAATTAATTATAATTAATAACCAATTGAAATGACGTGTTGAGTTTTCCTTTATAAATATCATATTGCTCTGGATAACTACCACTGAGCTCTCTATATAAATATAACACTTAATATTTTATAGTTGATCTTGTTGGATTGATGTCTTCACTCATCCCCCAGGGTTGTAAAGTAGTCAAATTTCTACGATAAAACGGCGTCCTACTAAACTTCGAAGTCGGCATGAACCTGCTCAGTTGAAGTGACAAATTCTTTGCACTAAAACTATCACTGCTCTATCTCTACCCCGATATGGAGCACTTTAAAAAGAAAAACCTTTTTCCAAAGTGCCTTCATCAGTAAAACTACTTAATAAGCAACAATCTTGGTGCCCAAATATATATATATATATATATATATATATATATATATATATATATATATATTGTCATCCGCAGAAGATATGTTTCGCTGTATCACAGCTCATCAGTACGGTTAGACTCCGATTGCTTTTGTACCCAGGGTTGAAACCCGACCGAAATGGCGTCAGTCGGCGACTCTAGCACTGGGCTATGGGTGTTCGGTGGAAATAGGCATATATATATATATATATATATATATATATATATATATATATATATAAAGGATTAATTCAATGATGTTGAATGACCATTTCGATATGAAAATCCCCACGGGGGATAACACATCACCTCAGCAACAGAAAAATCCTTTCAGAAACTGGAGAAAAATCAGTCTAATTTTCCTTTTTAAATAGATTTGCAAATAAATTAAAAAAGAAAAGAAAAAAGAAAAAGAAAAAAGAAAAAGAAAAAGATAAAACAAAATAAAAACAAATAAACAAGAAAAGAAAAAATTGACATCGTCTGGGTTCGCAAAAAAAGAGAAAAAAAAAGATAATTGTATATATATATATATATATATATATATATATATGCAGTTTTATATATGCAGTTTTCATTAAAAATGGCAGACAAAGTATAATGGTTAATTTTTTTTATGTAATTTATTATGTGATCTTATGAATTTTTTTTCTTTTGAAGATATAAATTATAGAAAATGACTTAATGTTTTGTTTATCTGACCGCTTTCGGCTATACTTTTATCCATTATCGAGTATGGGTGTTATTTTACGGGTAACAGAATGTATGTAGTGTTATGTACGTTTGGAGAGTAGTGTTAATATGTTATGTACCGAGCATCAAAAATGATATGATAGTTGATGTTATTGAGTGTGGAGCTTTTCTTTCTTTTTTTTTTTTTTTTTTTATCAATGATGCCTCCATTGCTTTTAGTTTTTTTTTACAAGTGGATGATGCTATATTTGTGTTGTCCACAAGTATGTTACGGATAGGGTTTGGTAGGTCTCCATATATGTTTAAGAGATCGAATTGAGCTCTGTTGCGAGAGATGCAACGTGAGTCTTCGTGTCTATTTCGTAGTTGTGGGGCCGATATAATTATTTAAAAAATTAGGTGAATCAAGAACATTGTGTTTCAAAGGATACGTATATAAATTCGTAAATAATATTGGTTCCTTGTAGTTTTGATCTTGCGGGTGAATTGTTAATTTTGTTGATGAGGTTAGCCGTTTTAAATTTTGTATAATAGATTATTTATTTATT